>JARFJB010002353.1:9282500-9660000 GCA_036346205.1 Vesta saturnalis
TTTATAAAACTTTAGCAGGCGATAATGTTTAAATCGAAAAGTTATCACTATTCACACACGCTGCTATGTCTAAACGCATTTCTGACCTAAAAGTAACTGAATTAAAAATTCAATTAAACAAACTGAAGGTAGCTGCCACTGGGAAAAAAGGATTTAATAAAAAAATTGAAGAATAAGCTTAATTCAAGTTACATTCCTAATTTATCTATGTTATGCTTTAAACGTAAGAAAAAGAATTTTCTTTTAGATAAAGAAAGAATTTATTTATATAAGGAAATTCAACATTTAAAGAAACAATTGTGTATATGGAAAAGAGTTAGCAACGAAAGATTACATAAACATGGCAACGGTAAACTTTGTAAAGTAACAAAGTCACAAAATATTAATGACGTTTTAAAAATAAATGATGAACTACATAATCTACGTAGTGATATAGGCATCTTAATCCAAAGGAATAATCAAATATTTAAATCAATAACTAAAATTCAGGAAGTGTACTCTTACTTTAAAACAAGGTAATAAGTATTTGAATGAGATTAACATTAACACTCATGAAATTAGCCAATTGTCATCAAGGGTACCTTTCTCAAAGAAAGAGCCGTAAATGCTGTTTCTATGTGATAGTCATGGCCGCGGTTAATGAACATTAATGCAAGACGAATTTCAACAAAATTTCAACATAAGTGTTGTGTATAAACCAAATAACGTCGGATTTTAAGAATCTTACTAAATATTTTAATCAAAAGGATTACGTTATTGTCCTAGGTGGTACCAATGATAGCGAACCAAGCACACACTATTTCAAATCTGTACAATTCGTGATAAACAATTGGTTTAACACAAATTTAATGTTATGTACCATTCCATACAGATACGATAATGTTGATTTAAATAGTAAGATATTTAAAATGAATGAATAGTTGTTCGAACTTATACGAAATGTGCGTCGCACAAATAACATTGATATTGTGGACATTAATAAAAACATTACAAACTTTGATTTAATCGGTGTGGTTTACATCTAAATAGAAGTGGTAAACGAAAGTTGTGCAAAATAGTTGCGCATTTTATAAAATTGTTTAGTACTAGACATATTGTTTAAAAGTTGTTGAGACAAGCTGATACGAGTAGATTAGAACAACAACAGAAATTTATTTTTCAATATAGGCCCCTTGCTTTTCAATACAAGTATTACATCGTTTCAGTAACATCCTTAACCCATTATAAAAATATTCTTTTGGTTTACTCGCAAAATGGTTTTCAACAGCCGCTATTAAGTTCATCATCGTCCCTCAATTTTCTTCCCCTTAGTGTTCTTTTGAGATCTGGAAACAAAAAATAGTCACTGGGGGCTAAATCTGGACTATAAGGTGGATGATCAATTTCTACAAAGTCACATTAACCAAGACAGCGTTTGAAAGTCTTGGCTTATGGGCTGGTGCATTATCATGAAGCAGCAGGACACTTCACGTTAGTTTTCCGCGTCTTTTCACATTAATAACATATCTGAGGTGATGCATTAAGCTTGCATAATACTCTCCTGTGGTTGTACCACCCTTCCTCAGATAATCAATCATTAAAATTTCTTGGAAATCCCAAAAAAACAGTTGCCATTATTTTTCCTGCAGAAAATGATATGCCACTGCATCGACTCTTGTTTCGACTCAGAATCAAGATGATGGACCCAAGTTTCATCTCCGGTGGTAAGTCGATTGATAATTAAATCTGGTTCGTCCCCACAAAGCGCCAAAAATTCTTCACACTTCTCCATTCGAGTAAGCATTTGAAAAGGCGTAAGCATTCGTGGAACCCATTTCGCACTGACCTTTGTCATGCCAAGGTAATCGTGTAAAATTCTGAAAACTGTGGTTTCTGAAACTCCTAATAAAGACGCTAATTGCCGCTTCTTTAACTTTGCATCTTCCAATACCAAACACTTGGTTTTTTCAATAACATCCGAAGTGATATTATTAACACGCCAGCCTGGACGGGAATCATCATCTAGTGATTCTCGGCCATGTTTAAACAATTTTGACCATTCACAAATAGTCGACTTGGAATTGCAATTATCCCCGTATACAATCAACATTTATTCACGAATAACTTTAGATTTTCCTTGTTTTGTAAAAAACTTTATAACAGCTCGATATTCAAGTTTGTCCATTTTGAGACGTTACGACACAAACTGACAGATATTAGAACTAATAATGGTGCAATTCTTTTGTAAATTGTCACACACGTTACCAAGGCATATGTGATTTAAAATCAATAAAATGAAAAATTGCATTAACATTGTAAATTGTGTAGTCTGGGAATATAAAAACGACCCCTCGTATAAACATCCAATGTTTGAGAAATAAGACACACACATTTGAAAGTTTTCTTTGTAGTAACAACAAAAAATTTGATTTCATATGTATTAATGAACACTGGTTAATGCATGATGAAATTAAGACATTATTCTTAAGCTATTATAACGTTATCTCTTACTTTTCTAGAAGCATACATATTCATGGCGGAGTAGCAATCCTCGCTGCGAAACAGAAATCAGTTAAAGTAATAGAAACAATTAAAAATGTATCTGCTGAATTACACTGTGAGTTTGCAGCAATAAAATTTGAAAATATTAATCTTATGACTGCCTATTGATCTCCCAACGGCAATTTTGACATGTTTTTAGAAAATATTTCAAACTGTTTAAAACTTCTTACTAGAAAACAACAAAACCGTTATAGTAACTGGGGATTTTAATGTTTTGTTTAACACAGATAACAATCAAACACTTCGTTTACTAAATACTTTTTTTAGTTATAGCTTTCGTTCCTTCAATGCATCTAATACCAGGAAAGATAATTGGACAATATCTTTATTAATAGCAAGTCACATAATTTTCTGATCAGTATTACTGGACACAAATCTATCGGATCATTTTGGAATAACTGGGATTTAGTACTCACAATAAGCAGGTTTCACAGAAAGTTATGCAAAGGCCTATTACAACACTTGGCGTATTTAAGTTGCACTCATTAATAAGGAATACGGACTAGGCATTTGTTGATGAACAAAACATGAATATTTAAGAAAAATTTGATTGTTTTATAAGTTCACTTTTAATGCGCTAGATACTACCTTTCGAAAAAAATATAAATTTGTAACCTTAGGTAATACTAAAAATATAAGTACATTGGTTAGTAGAAGAGGTGCACCTTGGCCGCCATCTTGAATTTTAACGTCACAAGGATGCCCCACGTGGGGGACCATATTTTCCACCCTTATTTTTTATGGTTTCTTTTCGGAGGCCTTTTTCAACCCCTAATTATTTTTGTTTTTACTTGCTCACGTGTAGGACGCGTGTTTCACCCTTATTTTTATGGTTTCTTTTCGAGGGTCAACTCTTGATGGAATTTTCAACCCTAATTAGAGTCTTTTTAACAGCAATTTTTTGTACTTGCTCACGTGAGGGGCAGATGTAGGTGTTGGTCTTGGGCGGGGGCTGGACTTGGGCTAGGTCTTGGACTCGGGCTAGGTCTTGGGGCTGGACCTAGTCTTGCACTTGGGGTTGGTCTTGGAGCTGGCCTTGGAGCTTGGAGCTGGTCTTGGACTTGGACTTGGTCTTTGGGTTGGTCTTGGACTTGGAGTTGGTCTTAGGGCTAGGGTAGGGTGACAACTATTTCTGGCAATTATAGGTCATTTTGAGCCGATGAGGGTTAACATTCTGATTGAAAAGAATGTTATTTAGTCTATTTAAACGAGGTTGCTGGTAGAGTATCTGTTAGTATCGTTTAGCGATTCAAGATGGAAGGTCAGTTTAAGCACCCCTTTTCGGCGATAGTTGCGGGTCCGTCGAGTTGTGGGAAATCGTATTTTATCGTGGATTTTCTAAAAAATATCGAAACTGCCTGTGATACAGCTTTTGAAAAAATTATCTAGTTTTACAGTGAGTGGCAGCCTTTATTCAAAGATCTCTCTGTGGAATTTCAAAAGGGTTTACCTGATATGGAACAGTTTTACGGGGAAAAATCTGTCTTAATAATAATTGACGGTCTAATGCGCGAAACGAACGGCTCAGTGGTTGATATTTTTACAAAGGGTTGTTATCATCGAAATCTAAGCGTGTTTTTCTTAACGCAGAACATATTTCATCAAGGACGTGGACAGCGGGATATTTTTCACAACGCACATTACATAATTTTGTTTAAGAACCCACGTGACAGAGCACAGATACAGCATTTAGCAAGAGAGATTTCGCCGGACAACCCGAAATTTTTAGAAGCCGCGTACCAAGATGCTGCTTCAAGTCCGCACGGATATTTATTGTTCGATTTAAAACAGAATACACCGGATGTGTTGCGTTATAGAACAAATATATTCGGGCCTCAAGGTATCTGCCAGGTATATATAGCGAAAAAAGGGTTTAAGCCTCACATTCATAAAGATTACATCATATACGATGGCAGACGTTTTATGCGAGAACACTGATATCCTGCATGCATTAGCCAGATTAAGTAAAAGTCAACGTGACGCTTTATTGAAATGTTTGGATAGTAAGCAGGTAGAGTGTATTTGCGAGTGTGCACATAACATTTTAAAAGGTCGTGTACTTCTGTCAGCTGATCAGAAGCAGAGACTCTCTCAACATAAGCACACTTTAAGACGCTTGGCACAGAGAGGCGAGTCTATAAAAAAGAAGAAACAGTTTCTTGTACAGAAAGGTGGTGCATTTCTACCACTCCTGTTAGGACCATTACTCGGCGGAATCCTAGGTAATCTGTTTAAATAACCATGGAAGAAGATGATTATTCTACCGATGGACTTTATACAGCGCTTACAGGCACCAGATGTTACACAAAACAACATTTTAACGCAGCTGGTTAACGATACGGGTAAAGTTTTAAAAACAAAAATGACCGACCATGACAAATGGCAGCAGTACAACCAAGTTCTTCCAAGGTATCTACACTTTTCCAATCAATTACGTCAGCCCACCAGCATGACAATCTGCGGTGACGCTGTTGCTGATGATATTAGAGATTTACCGCAACGCAAAGGTCTGACATACGACGAGATGGTATCAACGCTTCCGCCTTCATATAAGAGAAAAGGCACGGCTTTCTTACGTATACTGAATACGAGCAGCGATGTTTTTTTGGGATAAAAGAGGTACTGTCACAATAAAAGGCGAGATCATACCACATTCCAACATTATCGATCTGGTTCATGAAAAACTACAAACCCGCGCGGTTGGCGTCAGTTTGCGACGTAAATTAAAGAGATAAATATACCACGAGAGTTTATCGGAAATGCGCAAAGGCATGATGTTTCTGTATCACCCAGCGTTGAACGGACCCTCACAACAACTGTAGGTGAGAATTACGATGCTGATAGTGAAACGCGGGGAACACCGAGAAGAATCTCCCAAAGAAGAAGAAGAAGAGGAATTTCACCAGATTGGGATTCGTGGCGGACATAACATGGATGCTGTATACTATGATCCCGCCGACCCAGCAGGGTTCGCAGGTATAACACCTTTAACTAATGCTGTGAAAGGTAGATATGGTGGAGTGAAAAATTGGCTGCAGACACAGGAAGCTTATACGGTATATAAACCAGTCAGAAAAAAATTTCTACGAAATAAATATATTGTGAGTAACCTTTACGAGTTGTGGCAAGCGGATCTTTGTGATGTGCGAACTTTAAGTAAACACAATAGTGGATACAACTACATACTAACGGTAATTGATGTATTTAGCAAGAGGGCATGGGCGAGAGCACTTAAAACGAAGACAGCCTCATCTGTAATTGAAGCATTCGCGGATATTTTTAAGAATTGCGACAATACTCCGGCAAATCTACAGGCGGATAAAGGCAAAGAGTTTGTGGCGAGCAGTGTACAAAACTTTTTCAAGAAACAAAATATCAATTTCTATGTAACAAATAACCCTGATGTAAAAGCATCTGTAGTTGAAAGATTTAATACAACATTGAAAACAAAGATGTGGCGTTATTTCACTTACAAACATTCCTACAGGTATACTGATGTACTCGAAGAACTTGTAACTGCTTACAACAATAGCCCTCATTCAAGTATAAGGATGGCCCCTGTGGCTGTAAACGATAAAAACATTTTGGAAGTGTAGGATAACCTGTACGCGAAAGGTTTAGGTCCAGTACGCCCTCCTAAATATAAAGTCGGTGAGCATGTCAGAATCGCCAGAACTAAGTACATCTTTGAGAAGGGATATGAAACGAATTGGAGCGAGGAAGTTTTTACAATTAGTGCTGTGACGAAAAGAAGACCATCAGTTTATCGAATAATCGATCTTAATAACGATACTGTTGAGGGTACCTTTCACGAAGAAGAATTGCGAGTTGATAAAGATACCTATTCAAAGTCGATAAGATTCTAGCAGAGAAGGGCCGCGGGTGATATAAACAACACCTGGTCAAGTGGCGTGGATACAGTGACAAATTTAATAGCTGGGTGTTAGCTTCGCAGTTGAGAGATGTATAAAAAGAAGTTTTATCTTACCTTATGGAGTAATAGCTCCATGACGTATTTTCCAGGTAATATGACGTCAAGTTTTATTACGCAACTGCCAAAGCCACTAAGATTAACGGGATCGTGGGTTATAGGGATATCGGAAATTCAGTACCCATCTTCTTTTGCCGCTATAAGTGCAACAGACAATTTAATTTATTATAGAACAGAGCCACATGGCGAGAACGTGTTCGAAACGATATTAAAAAAGGCCGTAGAATATTTTCAACGCAACAACTAGGGAATCATTTATATTGAAGAGAGCTGGTACGTGATACGTTTCGCTTCGGGAAATTATGCCAACATAGAAGAAATTGCATACGTGCTAAATAACCATGTACTAATTAGTAAATTGCTAACAATCGAATATCATAATCTAACTAAGCACGTCACTACGAAATTAAAAACTCAGCTCTCGCTATTCGGATTCTCACAACGTCTAGCCTTACAATTGGGTTATCGTCCGTATCAGAACATAGCTATGGAACCAATACCCCCTCACCCCGCTAGTATATGGATAGGATTACCAACTCAGATGTTTGTTTATTGCGACATCGTTGAACCGCAAATTGTGGGTGATGTTTTATCTCCGCTTATGCGTATAATAAGTATTACTTCAGAAAACTATGCTTACGGTAGTCATAAAGATGTGTTTTTTTCGCCTCCACACTACATACCGGTGATGACACGGGAATTTGAAAAATCGAGATTAATATAAAAACAGATACGGGTGCAGCAATGCCATTTGAGTTTGGAACGTCGTTCCTGAAGCTACACTTTAAGAAAGTACAATGACGGTTTGCCCTTATCATCAATATTACATGAATCAGGTTGGTGACGGTATCGGCTCTATCTACAGAGGTGTGCATATCAACGTGGTCATGCAATAGGAGGCTGGTTAGGTGGTATATTTTGAAGTATAATACCGTTATTTAAGTCTAGCGCAAAGGCTATTGGAAAAGAAGCTCTTAGAACGGGTGCTAATATTCTTGGTGACGTCATAGAGGATCGACCTATTAAGGATTCGTTTCAAGAAAGATTTCACGAGGCAGGTAGAAACCTTAAGCGTAAAGCCGACGAGAAAATCGATAAAATGATGGAAGGTTCGGGTTATAAAAGAGTACGTCTGTCCGATAGTAACCAGTCTCTACCGAGAGCTGTTGCTAAGAAGAAGCCTACTTACGACGGTATATTTTCAAGAGAATGGCTTTTCTACATGCCCAATCGTGTGAATGCGTCAAGTCCGAATCGGATTTGTTCGCTTTACCGTCGACGTAGAGAAGTATTGAGAGTGGTGAATGGATATTTTACAAACCCTTATCAGCTCTGAGTGATAACGCCCCAATGGAATTTGTAGTCCCCGGAAATGGAAACGATTACATAGATTTAAGTTAGACCATGTTGTACATCACAGCTAAAGTACTAAAGCAAGATGATACAGCACTTACAGACGCTGATGTTGTAGCACCGGTAAACAATTGGGTGCATTCGCTTCTCACACAGGTGGAGGTTTACTTAAATCAGAAGATGGTGTCACAACCAAACAACACCTACGCTTACCGTTCATATATCGAAACGCTGCTAAATTATGGAAAGGAGGCCAAGAGTTCACATCTAGGTTGTACCTTATGGCACAATGATACAGCTGGACAGACGAATACACTGGAAAACGCAAATAACGGTTTCTCAAAACGTCAAGCACTTGCGGCTTCCGGGAAACAGATAGAGATGATTGGTCACGTGCACTCGGATTTGTTTAATCAAGAAAAGTTTCTCATAAGTGGTGTTGAGTTAAGGGCTAAATTTGTACGATTAAGAGATACCTTTAGCCTAATGGCGGCGCTCGCTTCAAATTACAAGACGCGAATAATAGACGCTAGTTTACTGGTGAGACGTATGCGAACCAATCCAACTATTCTTGTAATTATGACATTTACAATAAAAATAAGTGTTCTATAATTAAATTCCCTAACACAAGTGCTGTCTTACAAGAACCCCCTTATTAGAAATACAATATATAAATAAATTTCTCGTATAGGTAAAAGATCATCCGAACGTACCCAATAGCATATAACTATTTAAACAATAGGACCGATAATTTTAATAATAATATATTATTAGGGTAATTATGCAATTTCCAACATTCTATGCGTGTGCGTTTGCCTAACTTCCAGGGGTACTGCTCTTAATACAATCAAAAGCACCTTAATTAGGGTTAAGTATGACCATCAAAAATAACCCTAAGACAAACTCCAGGTCCAAGACCTAGTCCCAGCTCCAAGACCAACCCCAAGTACAACACCTAGCCCAAGACCTAGCTCAACTCTAAGACCAACTCCAGGTCCAGCCCTAGCCCAAGACCAAACCCAGGTCTAGCCCCCCAACCCCTACATCTGCCCCTCACGTGAGCAAGAAAAAAAAAGTTGCTGTCAAAAAGACTCTAATTAGGGTTGAAAATTCCATCCAGAGTTGACCCTCGAAAAGAAACCACAAAAATAAGGGTAAAAAAACGCGTCCTACACGTGAGCGAGTAAAAATAAAAATAATTAGGGGTTGAAAAAGGCCTCCGAAAAGAAACCATAAAAAATAAGGGTGGAATATATGGTCCCCCACGTGGGGCATCCTTGTGACGTCAAAATCCAAGATGGCGGCCTAGGTGTCCCTCTTCTACTTTGGTTCAATAATGATTTGAAAAAAAAAGAGAAACTCTAAATACATTGCAAGATGTTTATAAACTACAACCATCTGTAAACTTACATAATAAAATAAAACAAAAAAAGTTTGAATTTCAGATCGCTGTAGCTGACGCACAAAAATCATCCCATGGCAGCTATATTTCAAATGTATCTAACCCACAGACAGTCATGTGGGCTGTAATTAACAGGAAAAAAGATAAAGCGTTCCCATCAAATCCTATTTCGGCGGATAAATTCATCGAATCTTTTGTGCAATCTCCATTAAATATTACCCAAAATGTATCTTCAAGTAAACCACTTTAATTACTTGTCACAGATCACTAACAAAGGCTCGATAAAAAGTTTTAAGTTTTAAACGGCTTCTTTTGTAGAAATCAATGATATAATAAATATTCTAAATAAAACCTCTAGTAAAGATGCGTACAATATTAATCCAAAAATACTATTTACTATTCGTTATGAATTGTATACCCATTAACTAGATTAATTAATCAATGTATTCTTAGCAACACGTTTCCTGATGTTTAGAAGGTATCTCGAGTTGTACCCATTTACAAAAAAGGCTCGAACAACGACGTTGTTAATTACAGACCCATATCAATAATTCCTATCTTTGCCAAAATTTTTATAACCTTAATGAAAGAACAACTGTTACATTATCTAGAAACAAATAATTATATCAGTCGTGCACAATTTGGATTTAGAAAACACCACTCGACTATATTAGCTATTAATAGTTTAACATCTTTCATATATAACAACTTTGAAAATTTTAATTATGTTTATTCTCAATTTCTAGACCTTACGAAAGCATTTGATTGTGTTTCGCATAATATTCTAATAGAAAAGTTAAAATATTATGCTTTTGATGACAATAGTACAAGTTTAATTTCATCTTACCTTCAGAATCGTTATCAGTTTGTTGTCACTCAAGAATCTAGATAAAAAAAAATGCAAAGGTTAATTATCGGGGTGCCTCGAGGGTCGGTCTTAGGCCCAATTTTATTTCTTATATTTATTAAAGACCTACCGCTCTGTGACCTCAACACAAAATTTACTCAATTTGCTGACGATACAACACTGTGTAATACAAACAAGGACTTTATTGGTAGACGTTAAGAAATCGCAAAAAACAACAAACGATTGGTTTCTAGCTAATAAAATATGCCTTAATAAGAATAAAATTGAAAACGTACTGTTTACTTTTAAAGAAAACAGTAAAACAAGTTCTAATTCCGTAAAATTTCTGGGTTTACATTTAGATCCTAGGTTAATGTGGACGCATCAAACAAATAATATTAATAAAAAATTGTCAGAATTGCATACTTACTGCGAAACTTAGCCAATATGACATCTCAAGGTAGACTATTAACACCGTATCATGGTTTAGTCCATTCACTTCTTTCTTACGGTATTAGTATGGGGTCATGCAAAAAGTAGTAAGCCAGTATTTGCCGTACAACGAAAAATGGTAAGAATAATTGCAAATCGGAAATAGAGAGAAGATTGTGAAGATGCTTTTATTAAATTGAATATTCTGACGGTACTTTCTCTTTACATTGTATGTTGCTAATTACACATTAAGAATCGCGAAAAAGATTACCGTTCACAAAACCTTACACTTAACTAGGCACAAAGAAAAAATTCAAATGAAACAGTTGCGTTTATCGAAATCTAGAGACGAGCCCAACTACTATGCAATTAAATTTTATAATGTGCAACCGACCGACCTTAAAACTCTCCAGATTGCGGTTTATACAAAACGATTGAAACATTTTTTACTAGCAAATGCGTTTTACAACTTTGTAGATTTTTTATCTACTAATATTGCTACTACATAGCTTATAAATATTGTTGTATTTTGTTAATTCAATGTATGTCTTCTTAATAATGGCCTCTTGCACCATACTTATGTTGCAATGAATTTTAGATTTTTTTTTCTCTTAAATTTTCAAATACCTGTTCAAATTTTTTATTCAACATATGTGGCATACAAAACTCTTACAAGTAGTTAAAAAGACTTCTATGTTTAAAGCCATGTATTTACATACAGCCAATAAATGTAGCGCTACATCAAAACGAAAATGTAATATTATAACATGTTATATCACAACTTGCAGTGTTGATGCAAGTGTATCGATTCCACCGTTTCAATTGAGTTAAACCAACACTCAACAAGGAGGGGAAAAACTATTAAACACTGAAAAACACTTATGCTATATACCATTTAGGCCTACATATGTAGTAATATTCGAAAAAAGGTGATGCTTTCTTAGAAAATGGTTGCATTGCTAATGTAAATTATAAAACACTGCTTTCAACTAGGGTAGTCGCACAATGCTTTACAAGGGGAACCTTACTGTCATAAAGGGGTTATTGTGGTGCTCCTAATAACTATGTTAACGTCATGAACCTCATTTTGTGTAACGTTACAATACTCAGAAAAAACAATTCCTACATAAATGCTACAAAAACTAATTTTTTTGTGACAATATTATTGCCTTTATTTTGCTTAATGTAACGCTTATAAGAGTTTATTCTTCACAAAATAAACTACAATTCAGTTTAATTACAAATACCTTTAGTAAACAGTTCTATAATTTACATTAAAGAGACTATATGCACTTTTGCGTAATACTACAATACTGTTTTATAAAGTTAATGTAATTTAATGGAGAAGGCATGTTCTCGTATTAAATTCTACGTATCATAAATTCACCTATTTAGTAACATAATAAGAGACATAAATCGTTATATTAGTGTTTGTAATCGTTTTAATGTGAAAAATTTAAATTTACTACCAATAATATTTTTTTTACTTTAAACATAAATATATGATAAAATTTGCCTGTGTTATAAAACCAACCCCAAAAAAAGTCGACACCACTGAACCAATGGGATGATAACTTATTTAATTAAACATAATAAAACTGTTCCAACATAATAATTTTTTTTTTATTACCTTTGAAAAATGGGGGTTGATTGCGGGAGTAAATGTGGTTAGTTTGAAATCGGGGGAAAAGGTAGTTACAGTTAGAGCGTCGATCGAGCCAGATCGAGTTGGTTAATTAAATAGCTTCTTTGTAAACAGTTTGTCTTTAGAATAATTCTTGCGGGTACATTTTCTTTTGAATAAGCCTACGCTAACTTGTCTTTTCTTTCGGGTGTTAGTTTTAATGTGTTTTCCAAATATTAATCTATAAATAACAGTCCCCCTTTTTGAAGTTAAACCGCGTATGTTAGCGATTTGTGTCTGTGATCAATTAAAGCAATAATATATTCAAGCGTAAGTAGGTATTTTTATATAAATTAAGGCTGGCTGCAAATAATTGTACAAGCCTATATCGGCTCATTAGGCCGAAATCTGCTAAAATAAAAGACAGTACAGGGCTCCCTCACTCTTGTATTTGTGTGAATTAGCATTGTTGTTTGTTGTTCATATTTGTGTATAGGTGGGAGTGGGCAAACGGGTACACAATACTGCTCCATTATTAGTTGTAATGTGCAATTTGATACGTGTAAAATTTGGTTTATAAATTTATGGTCTTTAAGTTAAGACTCATCCTGTATGTTGTTGGAAAATGGCAACATTGCCACTAAAAATCGTTTTAAATTTAAAATGTTTCAAACATGTGACTACTTTAAAATCTTTGGATTGGTGAAAATAATCAGGCTTTTTTTTTTTGGTTTTCTGGTACCTTCAGAGAAGAAGGAAAACGCCATTTTGGCAAAAAGAAATTGAATGCGTAGTTAGAAGAACATGTAAAATTTGGAAAAGGTGTTCTTAAAATTTGATTGAATTTTTCAAGTAAAATTTTAACGCAGCCTGGTTTTAATCTTTTCCATATAAATAAATCCTGTTGGGATTTCGAATTTTAGTTCGGCTTTAATTTTTTGTTTGTACTACACCTTAGCTTCATTCAAGAGGTAAGCTACTCATTTTCTTTTCTTATTTACTAGACATAGCTTTGAAATGCATGCGTACATGTTTTGAAATTTTAATACAGCATAAAGATCATATTTTATAAAATTTGGGTATCGATTTAAATTCTAACACAGTTATCTTATATAGGTTCTTTTGGTCCTTTACACATTCACTCAAGATTAACATATCTCGTGCTTCCATAAGGAATAATTAAACCGTTTCTGACAGCACATTTGGATATCATTCGTCCGAGGTATGAAATATTAGTTATGGGTCTTCGAGCCTGAATAGAAACAGTCATTACTCCTTGTCATAGTATCTTTCGAATTAACTGAAGAAATATACGTTACACCTACGACTAGTTTCGGATAAGTATTATTGTTACATGCATACAAAATTTTACCAATGGTGAGTGACTTTTGTTAGCTTTTTTACATAACGAGGCTCTCGTTATCTGTACTTTACTGAAATTCTTATAACAATTACATCACTGTGCTTGCTACTTGTATTAGTGTGTTTCCGAAATTATCTTAATCCTGAAATTAATGCTTATACTTTACTGTGAAACATTTTCTTAGTAATCGAGAGTAATAAAATACACTTGTACCTGTAAAAGATAATTTGGGTTATTCCAAAGTTTCGCTTATACTTACATTTAAATTTGCAATAGAATTTGTATTTTATCTATCAACTTTTCTTATGTACTATCTTTATTCTGATAAATAACCGTAGTTGTTCAACCGTTAGAACTACCTGTGTTTACTGTACATGCAATCAGCTGTTTTGGTGACTGAATGCTGCTAGTTGAGTTTAAATATACAATGTATGTCAAAAATTATGCTAACTGCTGGGGTTTCAATTACTGTGTAAATCAAATTTAATATTTATTTATTATCATTGGGGTCGTATAACATTTGTTATTTTTTTCTGATTACAATTTTAATATTTGTTTAGTATAAAACTGTTTGAAGTAGGATTTACTGATTTGAATCTTTTGTTGGTAGCCCTATGCTTACCAATAAATGTGTCATTCTGTGTTGCGCTTTATTAAGTCATTGTACTGCAATTGCCAAATCGGTAATAAACTTGGCCTTTCTAAATTTCCTAAACGCTTCATGCTTATTATTTTGTCTGTAATGCTCATAGTAATTTTACTGAAGAATATTTTGTGCTTACATAAGTAAACAACAGGGTAGACATCTAGTGCTAATTTTCGCTTTATATTTGGGATTTATTTGCGTCCGGTTGATTGAAACTGATAAATTAGTCCAACGGAGAGCTCTTCGTGGAATATCGGTATACAAGAATTCAATTTCGGATAAGTATAGATATATGTTTGGGTATTTTTTTCTTTAGGGTTAACACTAGATGCCGAACCGTATTGTGTCTGAGTATGTAAATTGTAAGTAAACTTCATAGTTTTGTTTTTAGTTTTGGTGGAAAGGTAAGTTGATTACTGCTGGTTTATTTCATAGATATATTGTCTCTGATGTATATTGATTAATGTATTGGGAATATTTCCTGATAGAATTGTATTTAGGTCTGCGAGTTGGCGCTCTATAAAAATGTTTTTGTGTTAGATATTTACGAAAATTTAATTATTATTATAACATTTATACTATTTTACGTTGGGGTATATTAAATAAGTGGTGTTAAACGATTGTAAGTTCTTTCATTAATCCTGTGATCTACGATCAACTTCCTAGCCAGTCCTTGTCAGTGTGGACTTAGTTCACCATTTTCTTTTAGCTGTCTATTTTGTCCTATGTGGCCGTAGCCCTTTTCTTGATAGAGGGCGATATAAAATTAAATCAAGTGGTGCCCTTTTAAATTATATGTATCTCTTTTCTCCTGCCAAATGCCCATGCATCCAAGTGCTTAACCGACCGACTGAGCTTCCGGCTAATTCCTTATTCCTTGTTACGGCACCTTAGCCACAATTTCTACCAATATCCCTTTGTGCACGTAACAAATTGCTGAGACTCCCGGCTCCAGATGACCATTAAACATCTCGAATTTTATTTTTATTGTTGTATAAATGAATGTGTAACCTGAGAAAAGGACGCTTTAATTTTCTAACGCACTCAACCTTATATATCTATCACGATGTTATGATCTATTTACAACTTATCCTAGTAAGGCTTTGTTTTAATGAGTTTTTGTGTCCGTTTATTAAGCATCATTGTTTGCCTGCGAATTTATTTCTCTTTATATGTAATTTATTGTAATATTACGCATGTATTTTGTGCTTTAGTGGTCACTAAACAATTGTGTACGTGTAAATTCCTATTTACTTAAAGACCGGCATGATTGGTTTTAAAGGACCACATGTTTGGTATTACAATTTTTATTCTGGTTATTTATGACACAATTTTGACTGTGACTACAGGGTTTTTTGTGTTTATGTGTAACAAAACGGGTTTTTTATTTATTTTCCTCTTAATGTTATAATTTTTGTATGCATTTTAACTTATGGTGTTTTGTTATATATTTAACCCTTTCATTGTTTTTTTTTGTGTTATTTGATTTATTAATGTACTTGTACAATTATTTATTTATGAATAAAGTGGGTTTTATTGGTGGCTGTTTCCCACAATAGTACATTAACGGGATGAACCACCATTGCGCAAAGCTCGTTAATTTTAATTTGAGTAGTTTTATTGCTTACCTGCCCCACATGATGCAACGCTTACCTCATCCAGCCTATCTAATTCAAATAGCACAACGTACCTACCATTAGACGGCCAATTCGTTTGATCAGATTTGAGGTCTAAGGGTAGTTAAATATCAGACTTGTAAATAAATTGTACTGATCTAATTATTACTAGGAAAGTCAAAGTAAGGCAGGCAATAAATTTGAGTAATAGTAACATTATTGCCAGTGAACTCATGATAAATCACTTAGCGATTGTTTTGTTCTTGAATTTGTATTCTTGCAAATAAGCTCAAATCACACTTTTCAAGATAGGGTAGTTGCGGGACGCTACAATATTTAGATTTGTTAGAGAACTTTTAGTTTGCTTGTATGAAGTTTTATCAGTGCTCACAATTTCAATTCAATTTCTTGTACAAGGATCACAACAAAAATCAGTAACTTTTTATGTGTATTAATCTGCAAATGCAAAAAGTTTAAGCAATGCTATAATATAGTTATAAAGGGTTGCTCATTAGTGCGTCAAAGTGCGATATTTCAGTAAATATGAGTTTTAGAAGGAAATTAATGTTTCTTATCAAAGTTTTTGGTATTTAAGAGGTGCGTGTTTTAAAATTTTTTTCCTATGTACGAGGTGCGTCGTGAAAGTGTGGTAGTTACAAATTATGTTTTTTTAAATAGAACCCCCAAATTTTTAGCCATTTTCGGATTTATCGTCAAATTTTAATGTTAATTTATGTAAGATGCTTTATCTTTAAAAAGTATGAAAGTTTTGACACCTGCAGGGTTCCACAAAAATCGGTGCTGTACCCTAACCTTAGCGAATTTCGGAATCGGTATTCCGGTGCTCTAAGAAAACCTATTAAGCTACGTTTATTTTTGAAAAAAGTCCTCTACAACCCCCGAAATACTCATCTAAAGTTGCATGACTTCAAACCTCAATAACTTGCTTGTTTCAAACGGAATACCCTAATTTTTATGCCGTTTTCGGATTTATCGTCAAATTTTAAGGTAAGTTTAAGTAAGGTGCCTTATCTTTAAAATTTACCATTTCCAAATTATTCGGCAAAATTAAAAAAAATGATTTTATTTTCATTTTGATTAAGTGAACCGACTACATGTTGCCAATCCAAAAATGCATTAAACCGAAAAAAATTATTTTTAGGCAAATGAGGTACCCACAACAGATACACAAACTGTCCCCCATTTCGATCATAACACGATTTCAGCCTTGCCAGAAAAGACCTACTTACTTCTCGTAACACCTCAATGCTTTCGCTATTGTAAACGCATCAACTGTGCGTTCTTCTGCAGTAGTCGGAGCAGTTTGCTATACAAAGTTTTTAGGCAAGCGCATCAAATTTTGTTAAGGCTGGCGATGTAGGCGGCCAAGAAACGGGAATGCCACGTTCTATCCATTTACCTTCAAATTATTGATTTAAGTTATCTCTCACATTTAACGCAAAGTGAGCAGGAGCACCGTCATGCTGTGGTCACGCATTTTGCCTTAAAACAAAAGGAATGTTGTGCAAAAGTTGGGGCGAACCATTTTGCAGAAAATATAAATATTCAGCATCATTCACATGTCCGTTAAAGAAATTTGGTTCAACTATAAAATCGCCAATAATACCACCTCAAACATTTACAGTCCACGGTCGCTGTGAATTAACTAATCTTACTATTTTTGGGTTATCCGTTGCATAATAGTGAAGATTAGGACGGTTTGGACTACCACTCTGTGTGAAAGTTGACTCGTCGGAAAATAATACATTTTGGAAAAAGTAAGGTGTTATTCTTTTCATTTCCAACCCCCATGGGCAAAATGTTCTTCTAATCTCCAAATCAGCACCCAACAGTTCTTGAAGGAAGGATATAATTTAGTCATGATACTTGTTCCTCTTTAAAATTTTACTAGCGGTAGATCGGGGTATATCGGTTTCTTTGGATATTGTTGCCGAACTGGTAGAAGACTCCGAAATTACAGACAACAAAACATTCAATTGGTCTTCGTCGCTTGTCCTTTTAGCCCTTTCACATTTTTCATAATTCACATTGCTTGTTCTAATAAACCTTTCTTTAAGTAGATCCCATAACGAAGATTATGTTAACGAGTTCCGTTCTTTCGAAATTCATCTGTATTTAGTTAACTACAAACATTAATGTGAGATAATAATGAAATAAGTGGGTAACTACTTACCAAGTGGATAATAATGAACAGCCTTAAAAACTGTTTAATAGATACGAGGGATAAGCCGTTATTATTGAGAATGATGAAATTAGACCATGGAAAACATAAAATGCAGCCTCAGTAACATTTTCCGCTTCATTTGCTAATTTATCTTAAATGGCATTTAAAAAAGATAGTTTTTCGAAAGTGTAGTGAAAAAATGGGATTAACCCGAGAACACTACTGCATAATGATTTAGTATGACTTTTAGAAAGGTTTAAGTGCGTATAACTGCGAAGAAAGTTTAGAATCAACATTTGGTGATCAGGCCCCTTCCTTGACAACAATTTACAGATGGTACAAGAAATTCGAACCTAGAAGAACTGCATTTGATCATCAGAAAGGCGCCGGCCTTCCCATAACACAGGAAAACATCGCTTTTGTGAAGAAGGTTATGCAAGCGGATAACAGAACTGATGCTGCTGTTTGGTGTTATTTTAATAGTATCCCTAGAACTGCTTGGCTTGGAGCATTTAAGCAGTTGAAGAGAAGAATGGCTAAGTGCATTACAGTACAAAGTAACTACTCTGAACATGTTCTTGAAAAAGTTTCACTGGTTCTTTCATTCTCAATAATAATGGATTATCCTTCGTGTGTAGCTTATTAGGTTTTCTTAGAGACCAAGAACACGGATTCCGAAATTCCTAGAGGTCAGGACACAGCACCGACTTTTGTGGAACCCTGCAGCTGTCAAAATTTTCTTATTTTTCTAAATAACTAGAAAACGGCAAGTTTTGAAGATAAAACATCTTACATAAATTAACTTTAAAATTTGATATGTCCGAAAATGGTAAAAAACTAGCGGGGGGGGGAGTTCTATTTAAAAAACCATAATTTTAAAATACACACCTCTTAAACACCAAAAACTTTAACAGGAAACGTTTCCTTCTAAAACTCATTTTTAATGAGATATCGCACTTTGACGCACTAATGAGCAACCCTGTATAAAATAAAAATTATTCCATTTTTCATTTCTTTTGATTCGTTTTCAAACTTTCAGACCATTTTGGAAACAACTGCTTCTATACTACCACCAAATTTATTTAAACGCCCAGTATTTTTCTATGATAAATAAGTGATGGTAGTGTGGCAGTAATTTGTAGTAGAATTTTCTTTTTTTGAATATTAGGATATTTGAATAGCATATGTGTAGAACCTTAAATTAATGTTAACTTACTGGGAATTTTTATTTTTTAAGAAACTGTTTAAGTTTAGTTGTGTTATCGTGTTAGGTAATTATTCTTGAATTATTATAGATAAAATTTATTGAACTAATGAAAAAATAGACTTTTGCGATCATTTACAATTTACAAATAAATTATAACTGATAATTTAAAAGAATTGTTCTATGTGGCCACCACCTTGATCAAAACATATCTGACAACGATTTTTCCCTCATTAACGTGTTTCAATTCACAGCATGCATAGCGTTTCGGACTCTTTCTTCTTAAATTGTAATATTTTCTGGAGCTTCTAATGCGAAAATTTTGTTGTTAATGTCAGGGGATCGTTTGTGTGAGGTGAGTTGTGGGTTTTCTGGTTTTCTATCCTAGACTTGTATGTACTCGATGGACGGATGGCTTAGGAATATTTGTTTCATTTCCAATTTTTCTAACCGATGCTGTGGGGTATATTGTAACAAAATTATTTCTTTCTTCATTTTCAACAGTATATTTATCATTTCTGGATTCTACAAAACTTTCATAATTGAGTAAATTCTATAACAGATTCCTAAAATGTCTTGCGTTCGGCTGATGTCGTTCAGGAAATTTATTTTCATAAATTTCCACCCCTTTCCCACTAAGCTTCTGGCACCCTTATCTTATCTGCTACTTTCGATTCTACAGCCATTTTCGCCCGTAACAAGATTGACTATGAATATAGTCAGTAAGATCCATTTAAATTATATTGAGGTAATGCTTTTGGCATAAGTAGAAGTATTATTACAGGTCTGGTGTAAACGAAGGTTTACCAATAAACCAGTAGTAGGTAAACTCACAGAAAGTGTTCACACATTGAAGAAAGCTTAAGCATAGTACAGTTTCATCGTTTTGATCTGCACTTGAAGGTCATACTCCCACAAACTTTGGTTAAGGTTTATTAAAGATTAAACTAAATAAAATTAGCGGAAACCAAGACGAAAGTAACAAAATGATCAATATTATTTCATTCAAATTTAACATATGAATGTTAAAAATACGATCAGCTTAAATTGCTAGAAACGTAGTCTAGGTTACTTAAAAACAGATTGCAAATTATAATGTGTTGGATAGATCAAGTCTATCTAAGGGTTGAGTCCCAAAGATAGAACAGTAAATTCCTAGGAAGAGATTAATAAAAGTTTGTACGTTATATTCATTGGATAAAAATAAAAATTAAAATAAATACAATTTCTAGAAATGAGGCCAATGTTATCTAAAAAAAGAACCAAAATAAATTCCCCCAATTGAGACTAAGGTTATCTAAAAATAGGATCAGACCATAGCCCTAGGTACGTGGTTTAGTTGACATAAAAATAGATTTTAAGTTGTAACCTGTTGGAAAGATCATTGTTTTGAACTAAAGGTTTAATTTCAACGTGACCCTTATTTACAACTATATAATTTCTGAATCAAGGTATAAAATTTTAACTGAGAATAAAATTACAGTTGAAGATTTAGTTTTCGATGTTCTACTAAATCAAATTTGTTTGTTAATCAACGTCCTTCTATGATTGACTAAAATAAGCTTGATCGGATTCCTCAAGTACCCTTGCTATTGCTTCAAGGAACATCTTTTTACAAAAATTGCATCAGGGTTATTTGGTATTACCCACTCCCAAAAATTTAATTAGTTTGATTAAAACACTTACAACCCACATAATCAATCTTAAATCTAATTTAGTATCTATAAAGCTCGTTACCTACCCAAATTATGATATTTGTTTCCAATTAATACTCCATCACTTAAAAAATTAGCATCCATTGATCTCTTTAATTAAAAAATTGGTATAAAACTTGGGTTTCAGTAGCACGTTTTGCTTTGCGTTACACACGACCCCAAAATGGGAATAATGAACATTTTAACGTTCTGTTACTGCAGCAGGCAACCAATTCTCATAGTGGATAGAGCCAATAGTAGTATATATTCCGTTTAATTTATTATGTCAAGTTTAAATTATTTATAAAACAGCACGTAATTGTGACCTCACATCTGTTTGGACTACTTCAACAGCTTTTGTTTTTATGGCGCGACGTTTTAGAAACGCATTATATACCGTCATCAAGTTTGATCCTGAGAAGGACTGTGTTCACACTTGAGTAGCATTGGTTTGATGTTTTCTTGGTAAACGGAAAATTCCTCCTTACGTTTTACCAGCGCCTGGTATATCTGTCTTTCGATTCATAGTGGGGTCCTTGGTACTGACCTATGGTTGGTATGGTTGGTCCTTATTGTCATAAGTCTACATATCCATTACTACTATCATTTTATTCCTCCGCAGTAAAGAAAATGGCTACCAAGACCTGATACCTAACCCATTAGGGAAAGGGTAACCGAAAGAAGAGAACGTAAATACACAGTGGTAATATTATATATACTAAGCACTGCGAACACAATACAAAGAAAGAACACAAATAACAATGTACGTACTACCTTCAAATCCACAAGAACGCCGCGGGGCAATGTTCACCTGACCCAAACCACTCAATGAATGCTAGAATTCCAAAAATTGTGTATGCAACCTATTGTAATTGTGCGTTTGCAGTTGCACTATGATAGCACTTGAAACACATATGGGCTTTGTGTGTATAGTCCTGTAATTGGATTTCTTTATCTATTGGGCAATAAATACCTATTATTATTATTATTATTATTATTATTATTATTATTATTATTATGATTAATACATGAATACATGAATACATGAATAATTACAATATATTAAAGTGACATATAAACGTTTACAACAAATAGGACAATTCTTTAGTATCAAATTATTAATTTTTTGGAAGACTTTAATTTTATTTTCTTAATTAAATAAACTTTAATTTTACTCTAATTTTGTGTTAAATAAATTCTAAAGATATAAAAATGAATTTGGAACTAGGTACAGATCAATTTGTTAAATTTAAAAATTGTGAAAATATACTACAGTGGAAAATATTTAATCAATCCGAGAATTCCAAAACAAAGCGTCTGAAAATGTTTCATCTAAACATTAGATCCTTAAAGAAACATTTTGATGAACTGTTGGTTTTATTGGGATCTTTTGAGTTCGACGTAATATTATTATCAGAAATAAATATAAAAGAAAGTGATGTCCACTGCTTTAACATTGAAAATTACAATTGTAAGTTTAAGTTGAGGGATAAAAAAGCAGGGGGTGGATTAGCTCCATACATTAAAAATGACATTTTATTTAAAGAAATTGTTAAGTCTACTGTCAACTTTGAAAACTTTATTTTCCATATTAAGTTTCCAGATAACCTCAATGAAACTGAATTCATATTTGTATATAGACCGCCTAATTCTAATATTAAAAATTTTATAATGGAATTGGATCAAATTTTAACTCAATGCACTTTAAAAAATCTAGTACTAGTAGGAGACACAAACATCAATCTAGTAGATCAAGATGGTCCTAATGCATGCGAGTATGATAATCTACTAATTGGGAAAGGATTAATCTCAGCAATACAAGATATTACTCGTGAGGAAATAAGAAACGATAAAATCACTAGAACGCTGATTGACCACATATACATCCGATCCAACCTAAAAACGACTAAAGCTGGAGTAATACAACATAAAATATCAGATCACTACGCTATTTGTTTAACCCTGAACGATAATACACTAAAAAAAGGAGATATCGTTATGAGTGTAATAAATAATAAGTATAAAGAAAATCTGCTACAAACTAGAATAAGTCAGCATAAATGGGAAATGACAAAGAGTAAAGATGTCAATAAATACTGTACTAATATTATCAATACATTCAAAATAATATATAACGAGACTAAGAAGAAAAACCTACAGAACCAAAATAAAAGGGGTATGGGTAAAACATGGATTACAAAGAAACTATACGAGAACATTAAAGAAAAAGATAAATTATTCAAGAGATGGAAATCATGCCCTAATAACGAACTCTATAAGGAGACATACAAAAAATTTAGAAACAGTCTCAACAACGATATACGTGATGCTAAAAATGAGTATATTCAGAAGCGATTTAAGGAAAATAGTAGGGACTCTAAGAGCATGTGGAATGAGATAAACTACATACTTAGTAAAAACAAGAACAAAAGTGTAGACATTAAGATTATGAATGCCTTTGGACGTGATTACGACCAAAAAGAAATTGCAGAAAAATTTTCTCAAACTTTTAAGGAACAATTAGACAACTTGGCTAACTGCTGCAACCATAATGTAGTTCACACAACTTGTAAGAAAAACCCGCTAAGCAACCTTTACATTCCACAATCAAACGCAAATGATATAGAAAAGATAATACAAAATCTATCCGTAAAAAAGTCCCCTGGAATAGACTGCATACGGAGTATTGACTTAAAGAACAATATACCCATTTTCAAAACATTGATATCTGACCTCATTAACGCTTCATTAAGGCAAGGAATTTTTCCAGAACCGCTAAAAGTTTCTATTATTAGGCCGGTTTATAAGAAGGGTGAAAGCACAAATTACAATAACTATAGGCCAATAAGCCTGCTACCCATAATAGAAAAATCTTCGAAATTTACGTAGTCAAATACTTTAACAAATATCTACAAGAAAATACAATCATTAATGAAAACCAGTATGCATTCCAAAAAGGGAAAGGAACTGAACAGTTATTAACACGCCTAACGGATTACATAAACAACGCATTGGACAAAAATAGGTATACCACAGCGGTATTTATAGATCTTTCCAAAGCATTCGACACGGTTGATCACAGCATACTATTGAAAAGTATGAAAGAAATTGGAGTAAGCATCAACTTTTTATGCTGGTTCGAAAGTTATCTGTTAAACAGGAAACACGTAATTAGAATACAGGAACAAGTAAGTGAGCAACAACTGGTAAAACATGGAGTACCCCAAGGAAGCAATTTGGGACCAATCTTATTTAATATTTACATAAATGAAATCTTTAACGCCTTGAAAAATACGGAACTCTACATGTATGCAGACGATGCAGTACTTTTATACTCTCATAGTGACTCTAACACATGCAACAAAATAATTCAACTTGATCTGAACAATATATGTAAATGGATACATGGAAGACAGATTTATATAAATTCGGAAAAAACTGTTACTATGACCTTTTCAACATCACACATGCAGAAACCGGATGCACCAAAAATTAGATTACACGGTTGCGACTGCCTGGGAAATGTAATTGGTTGCAAATGCCCAATACTGAAAAGTGTGGCTGAAACTACCTACCTAGGTATTATAATAGACAATCAACTTAAATATAATCAACACATAAATTATATATATATATATATATATATATACTTTAAAATAAAAAAAATATCTGGTTGCATGTACTTACTAAAAAGATACACTAACACAAAAATACTAATATTGGTATACAAAGCTTTAATAGAGTCTATTATAAGATACGGTGTTAGGATATGGGGATGTGCGGACCAAGTTCATGTAAAGAAATTGGAATCACTACAATCTAAACTAATAAAACTAATCTTCGGTACATATGACGAAGAAAAGAAAACTTTATTAGAGAAAGTTGGTACACTAACCCCTAATGGTTTCTACAAGTATTATAATCTATTGATTTACTTTGATAACAATGAATACAAACAAGAAGTTATCCATGAATATGAGACGCGAAGAATCTACTACTCAATCCCTTACATATATAATAAATATGGATCAAGAACATTAAAGTGTGCGGTACCAAAATTGTTTAACACCTTACCAAATAACATAATGTCAATTAGAAGAATTGGAACATTCAAAAGAGAAGTCAAGAAATGGATAATGAATTCTACCTAATCTAGTGCTAAACAACTTGGTGAAAATAACAAATAAGTGGAAGGCTAAATTAAGTTTCTCTTACACTCTGTTAACGACAATTTTATATGTATATGTATATATTCTATTTGTTTGTTTTTTTTTTGCCTACCTCTGTCTTTCTGTCATACTTGTAAATATAAACTACGTTTTATCGGAATCACTATAAATTTATTGGAAAATTTGTTTTGGGTATACTTTCGTAGACACAATTCAAAGAAATAATGTTATTTAAATTAGAAACCACCTAAAATGGTAATGTATCATAATTATTATTTATATATTTATGTATTATTTTTTCTTTTTTCTCAAATTTTATATTTTATTTACACTTTATTAAAATAATGAAAGCGCCTGAATATCAATTGTGTTAAGGTAAGAAATTTGTCTTTGTAATAACGAAACTGTTTAATTCTGGAACCAATCGCTAAGTCATGGACTTGATTGGACCAACCATGTATATACTTGAATAAATAAATCATTTCAATTCAATTTCAATTCAATTCAATTATTATTATTATTATTATTTATTTATTCACACATATAGTGGTATGTACATAATATTATGGGGGATAATATCCAACCATAAATTAAAATTGTTCTTAACCTAATTACATAAGATAATAAAATTAGTTATTCTTAATCTAAAATTTTTATGAAAACTAATAAAAAAAATAATAAACAAATAAGTAAATATATACAATTAATTTATATTAAAGAATTTTCGGACAATGTGACAAGTTTGCAAAAGAACAGTTCGTTGAATTAGTACAAACAATTTTGGATTTAATTCCAGTGATGCCAAATTTGTTTTAAATTTGCAAGATACAACCCCGTAGCAGATATAACAATTGGTATAATTGTAACCTTAACCAGATTCCAAACTGCCATCATCTCCATTGCCAATGCTTCATATTTCTTGCGTTTTTCTTTTCAGTAGAAATTACATTTGTTGAAAGAGGAATGCCAACATCAATGATGACAGCTTGTTTATCAAGTTTCTTAATGATGATAATATCAGGTTTATTATGTTGAATTTCCTATCAGTTATGATTGTTCTATCCCAATACAAAAGATGGGAGGTATTTTCCAATATTGGTCCAGGAAAATATTTGTAATAAGGCCTGATATTATTCACTAAATTTAGATTTTTTGCTATTTGTTGGTGGAGTATCTTGCAAACCTGGTTATGTCTGTATAGATAGTCTGTTGGTGCCAAAATTGAGCAACCGGCAATGATATGTTTAATCGTTTCCGATTTTGTTTGACATCTTCTACAAATATCAGAAATTTCCAGATTCATAATGTGTTTTTATAATTATTTGTGGCAATTACTCCATCTTGTATTGCACATACGAATCCTTCAGTTTCTGAATGTAGAAATTTGTCATTTAGCCACTTTGTTGACAACTCACTATCTATATCAGGTAATTTTATTATATATGGGTATTTTCCATGTAAAATTTTGTTTTGCCAATTAAGTTCAAAATGATGTATTGGTTCACAATCTAAATTTTGATTTTTAAGATTTAAACCAGAAAATGTTTATCCAATTGAATAATGCTATTAATTAATGGATAGTTTAGAGAATAAAATAATTTCGTAAAATATTGATTTGGTTTTTATACAGATTAAATAAGTTTGTTAAACCTCGACCGCCATTTTTTCTTTTTATGTACAATCTTTCTACAGATGATTTTGGATGTAAGTAATTATATTTGTTAAGCATTTTTCGGGTTAATCTGTCTAAATCATGTAAGTCTGTATCAGACCATTTTAAAATTCCAAACGAATATGTTAATGAAGGAATTGCCCAAATATTTATTGCAGATATTAAATTATTAGAATTTAGTTTTGTTTTTAGTAGAATTTTAGTTTTTCAATGTATTTTTGTCGAAATTCGTTTTGAGTAACGAATGGTCTAATATAAAATTTTGTTTCATTCCTAAATATTTGTAATACATGTTTGGAAGTAACTGTGGAATTTCATTTACTATTTTAGCATTTATAATTGGGACACCTTTTATTATATTAATTTTGGCACATTTATCTATTCCAAATTCCATAGAAATATTTCGACTAAAAATTTTTGTGATTGAGATTAGATTATCTAATTGGGTTTCGGATCTTGCATATAATTTTAAATCGTCCATATACAATAAATGTGTAATACTAAAATTTTGTGAATAATCTAATTTAAAACCTGAAAAGGAATCATTTAGTAATTTAGATAGTGGATTTATAGCTAAACAGAACCATAAAGGACTTAAAGAATCTCCTTGAAAAATGCCACATTTAATTTGGATCATATTAAGTAAGCAAGAACCATTAATAATAATCGTATTCCACATGGACATCATAAAATCTAAAAGGTTAATGAATTTATAATTGATTTTATAAATCTTTAGAATCTCAAGAAGCCGTTCATGTGGAATCGAATCATATGCTTTTTTGTAATCAATGTAATACATATTAAGATTTTTTTATTTATTTTAGCATATTTAGAAACAATTGTATCTATTATTAATTGTTCTCGACTACCTTGTGCATTTTTAGTACATCCTTTCTGTTCTACACTAATAATTTTGTTTATTTGGCAATGATTTTGAATTTTTTTGACAAATGATTGACGTGAATAATTTATAAATAGTTGGTAAGTACGTGATAGGACAATAATTTTTTGGGTCTAATGAATTTCCATTTTTAAAAATCATATAAGTTACTCCAGTACACAAAAATTTAGGAATCTTTGAGGGATCATTTAAAACTTCATTGAACCAAAATAACAAGGGGAGATGAAGAGAAGTAAATTTTTTTAGCCAATAATTTTGAATGTTATCTAGTCCAGGAGAGGTCCAGTTAGAACAAAATCTTAAAGTATTAGTTAATTCTACTATTGAAATGGTATTATCTTCATTCCATAGATAATTTTCAGAATCGTTTCTTAATTTAGATAACCAAAAAGCATTTTTATCATAATTACAAGATCTTTCCCATATTGATTTCCAATATTGAAATGTAGAATCATTATCAGGTAGTTTATTACACTTATTAGAAGGTTGTATAAATCTAAAAAAATTTTGATTTATTTTCTTCAAATAATTTATTTTCTACTTTTCTTCTTGTAGAATTTGTGTAACGTTTCAAACGATGAGCAGTTACTTTCAATTTTGTTTTAAATTATCTAAACAGTTTATTAATTTGGATTTTAAATTTTGTCAAAACTACATAATCTAAATTTACTCAAAATATATTTTACCTTTGAAAAGAACACATTGTCCGAATTCTTAATCATCATTGTTATAATACCTATATCTTTTCTAATACTGTTAACTTTCTTTTCAAGACGTATCATCCAAATAGGTTTTTATACTTAGAATTACTTGAATGATCTACTTCATACAAAACTTGTTC
Organism: Vesta saturnalis; assembly: GCA_036346205.1. Lineage (NCBI taxonomy): Eukaryota > Metazoa > Arthropoda > Insecta > Coleoptera > Lampyridae > Vesta > Vesta saturnalis. The sequence goes on from JARFJB010002353.1 coordinate 9,310,982, forward strand.
ATTCCTTTCAATAGTGACAGTAGCTGCACAGTATGCAGCTAGTTGAATATAATATATTGAACATCGATCTTTCAAATAATTTTCAATAATTTTGTTTAAGATTTCCAGTACATTTCTAATTTTGTAGTAAGTTGAAAAGTTTAAATTAGGGATTTTTGGTCGACATAATGGATCACTATTTTCAAAGAGATAAATTTTTGCCAAAAGTTATTTTCAATTTCTTCATAAAATACACTATCAATTTCATTACCCAAACATTCACTTGTTGTATCAGTTATTATTGGATGGTGATTTTCATTTTCTACATAAGACACATCTTGATCTTTTTTCAATAATTTTTTTTTTGATTTCCGAAATTTCAGCTTCACTCACAAGTTTTCTTCTAAAAATGACATTTTTTCTGTCAACTGCATTTTGTTCACTTAAATTTAGGTTGGGAAATTTTTCCGTAAGCGCTACATGAAATTTTTTTCTCCAACCAGGTAGAGGTGTATCAATACAATTATTATTATTATTATTAATGGCATAAAAAATACGTAACACATCTAAATTCATTTGCTTTGTCCAACGTATTCTTTTACGACTAGTAAAAGCGGTCTGTTGACTATGTTCAACAGACAAGCTTGACTGATTTATATTTATATTGCTGTCATTAATCGTAATATTGCCATCTATAGAAGGTTCTGGTGTAAATGATGAAATCAAACCTTCAACTACTTCATCATTATTCTCAATTTCCATACGCTCAGGAATATCTGCGTTATAACTATTTCTGATGTTGTTCTTCATATCAGTATCTGGTAAAACATCCATCTACGTATTAATATAAATATATTATACGTAAAAAAGGATATGTAATATATTAGAAATGTGACATATGTCATATGTCTTAGATAGCCATATTATTATTATTATTATTATTATTATTATTATTATTATTATTATAGGAGAAAGGAGTAGATCAAAGTTGCAACACAGGAACATAAGAACAACATTCGCAAAGGCGAAACAGAAAAATTACATACAGATAGACGACAGTACAACTCGTCGAAAGCTTAATACTTACATGGGAGTGGTAGAAAATCCGATGAGTCAGGTTAGTAAAGAAATGAAACCCATATGGATGCCAATAATGAGCTTTGAGTTTAGGCGCAACACACCAAAGCAATAGGTTACGGAGCAATAAACTACTCCGCAACCATAAAAAAGTTTTGTTACACGTCCAAATCGCACTAGGCGTCGTGCAGGCTTACCTGAGTAAGCGGGTTGCCAAGCCAGCTACAGTAGGAATGGGTGGGGTCGATATAAGGAGTAAAATGATTGAAGGGTAGTTTCAAACACCTTAGACTTACCATAAATCTCCAACTCACAATGCTCAGTCCAGGAAAAATTGTCTTCAGGCTCCACCACAATATTAAATTTGTCTAAACTAATTAGTCTTAGGCGGGATGTTTAATCAATCCTATCTGACTGTGGAAGGCAGGATTGCAACCTACTCAGTAAAACCATTCACAACCCAAATTAAATCACACTCCAAAAGAAATTTATCCAAATGCCTTAGTAAATTTTGAAACACACGGTTCGTCGTAAACTTATTGAACACACCCTGTACATACGAAAATTTCTAGTCATAAAACGTTAATTTGAATACTTTTTAAGTAGCCCTCGTATACATATAAGTTTATATTTCTAATTGTTATAAAACTGTGAATTTAATAAACATTACCCAATTTAGAAAAGAATCAAACTAAAAAAGTTGGTTTAATAATTTTTAAATCACCAAAACATTCGTTTATTTCCGAAAAATTTAAAATATAACGGCCAGTGTTTTCATCATAAATAACTTCTATATATTTTATAAATACTTTCTCTTTAAAAATCGTATTTAAACATTCATCAATAGGTTTAAATTCTAATACTTCAAATCTGTAATTTCTACTTAATAAACGTACTCTGTTATTCGTATTCTATATTTTACACACCGTCAAATAATTCAAAATACTTAAAATAAAATTTTGTAATCGATCTGGCTCATTACGCAATTACGAATCAATCATCAAGTATTCAAAGATTAATTTCAATTATCAATAGGTGTAACCCGTTAGGTAAATGTACACTGGTTAATGCCAAAATTTTATCTCAGCTGACAAATAAACAACAAAATTAAATTAAGTATTATATATATATATATATATATATATATATATATATATATATATATATATATATATATATATAGTATATATGTATATATATATATATATATATATATATATATATATATATATATATATATATATATATATACATATTTATGCATTTGTAAATATGTACAAACACGTGGCATCCAAAAAGCACGACAAAAACCTATTCTTATATATATTAAAAATTGCCCCATTCTTCAATCTTACACACTAAACACATCAAAATAGATAACGTTCGATTATCATTTTCCCTACAATAAGAAATTATTAACTCAGCAAGCAAGAATGAACTTAAAAGATAATCGTACTTGCATCTGTTAAACAAAACCTAAAACTCTGTCTTACAATTTACTTTTGTTACTCCATTATCCGTTATATAGTGAATTGGTATGGTCTGCTTCAGTAATCCTTTTTAAATTTGCGCCCGCACTGGCACAAAACACAGAGATAGCCGTATTCGCTAATTCATTAGGCAGTAACACTCGCGCGCAATGTACTTATGCACCTGGGCAAACCGATTTATTATTTGTCCTTCACATAAACGTTTGTCACAATAAAGAATGTTTACTTCCACTTGTATAATAGAATTCTTATTTGCTTTGTACAATAGATTTGATATCATTATAGATTGTATACATACGACAATTAAGTGACTTTAGTCTTTCTTTATTTTTATTGAATCACGCGCTTCCTGAACACTTAACTGAATATTTTGCTGTTTTAATGTTAAATCTGCTTTAGCACCTTTTTTTAACTTTCTTGAAAGGAAATCACTATTATTTGCTATCAATACACACTCAAACTATTTATTTATGAATGTCTATATGATTTGTCCCCTTACGGGTTATTGCAGTCGCTTATATGTACGTACTGTTGAAGTACAATTTTCACAAATAAAATCCAACTCTGACCATTCTCAAGTCTCGTCAAAAATTCCGCGTGCGCAATCTTTGCTTAAGCTCTAGCCGAACGATTCTAACTATCCTCTTACTTCAATTGAGCTCTCGTTTATATACCCTCTGCTCACATCAAAATTCACCATCACAAACGCGATCTCACGCGTTTCCTTGCCACGTGGAAGTCTTGAAAATGGGACAAGATGCACAAAACGTAGCCATCTTGAATTACTTTGTAAAGTCACTCACAACTCTCCGAAAAAAACACTAATTGAAATTACATTCACTCTGTACATTATACACGCCATAACTCAACCTTCTATGAAAACTTCACATGTGAGCGAATCCATTTTTCGCACAATTCAACAACCTCCATCGCATGCTAACAACTTCATTCTTGGACACGCATTCAATTGTTCATTATTACACCATATTACAAAATTTCTACGAAACAAAATATGCATACCTGTTCCTTACTGCACATTAATACAACGGTCTAGGACAACTGGCCGCCGCCAACTGGCCGCTGCCAACTGGCCGCTGTCGACTGGCCGCGAGACAAGGGGCCACCGGGACAACTGGCCGCCGGGACAACTGGCCGCAGCCGCGCCGGTACCAATTGACTTCCAATACTTGCAAAGGGGTAGTTTTATTTATTGAAAAGAAAGAAACAGACAGTGAAGTAATAACTCTAATAAAATATTTACAAAGTGCATAAATCTACAATATTTACATAATATGCAATTTAACAATTAACGCATGTATGTATATCACATCTAAATAATATAAGTTTTTTAATTTATACTAATTTATCTAAGGTTTTATTTTATAACGATTAACGGAACATTTTCACAAATAAGTAGTTTAGGCGATCGGTATGCCGTTATTGTAGAATGTTAATGGCATGTTTATTGCCGTTCACTAATTGCTAAAGGACAAAGAACAATTAGTTTTACCCGAAACTCATTTATCATATGCTTAAAGCGTTCTATTCATACAACTATTATTATTATTAAATGTGCAATTATAAGTATACTTTAAAATAACAAGACTACGTTTTTTAGAAGTATTCGCTAGTATATTATTAATAAACTTTTAGTTGTAGCGGCCGACGCCGGCGGCCAGTTGTCCCGGCGGCCAGTTGTCCCGGCGGCCAGTTGTCCCCGCGGCCAGTTGTCCGGGCGGTCAGTCGGCAGCGGCCAGTTGGCATCGGCCAGTTGGCATCGGCCAGTTGGCGGCGGCCACTTGTCCCATTCCGTTAATACAATATCAATACATCATAATTTTACTCACTCATACGTCTACAACCATTTCTTTAATCCGAATTCTTTTGTACACAGTAGTAAAAGACAATTGGCCAAACGGTAGTCTTCTACCAGTACCGTCTCAGTAATAATTTCCCCAAAACATAATTTTTCAACCAAATTTAATGCTTTCAACATGTAAATCTTTCTACAGTATACAAATATTCTTTCATATGATATCTATCATTTACACCAAGTTACATTCTGTACACATAAAAAAAATATTTGTCGTGCAAACTCACTTCATTTACATTCAAAATACGTCCCATACGTTATCAAAATATTGCATATACACGATGCGTCAAAATAACCTTGCAATATTTATAAGTTATAAAAATGTGTAGATATTAGTTTACTCAATGGTTTAACGGTTAAGGTATCAGACTAGTAAGTGGAAGGTACCAAGTTCGAATCCAGCAGTAGTGAAGTGCCTGAAAAAAATCCGATACAAATTAATTCGACTCAAGTGCGAAAACTGTCCTTCTCAGTGCTAAGTCTGATGATGAAAGCACAGTCCGCTTTGGAAACGTCGCGCTCTAAGAAAATTGTAGAAATAGATCAATGAATTTTATTATTCATTTTAATTATTCTTGGTAAATTATCATTTGAAAGCCAATAACGAACGGGTATGTAAATTAAATTACACTACTTAATACATATTTGTAGTGTATTCATTTTAGTTTCTGGGTATCATATTATTAATTACTTTTATATCTGGATACATTAATTACCAGATAAAATATTTTCTAGGATAATACTATGAATAGAATTATCTATAAGTGAATCCCATTTTCGATGAAATTGCAAGGTATTTCACTTCCTTTCTTTTTTTTTTTTATGATTGTGGACCTGAACAGGCTAAATAAGGGCTATCATGCTAAAGCACTCAGGAACACTTAGGAGGATGGATAGAGGGATAATGAATTGCCATTAGATGCCTATGAACAGCTACCTTAAATTTTCTTATATCATAAGTGAGAGGAAAATAGGAACTAGGGAGATCATTCCAGAGTTTAGAAGCCGTGTAGAAAAATGTGGATTGCGCCCGTTTGGTACGACAAGTGGAGATTTGTACTGCATACTGATGATGTGAATGAGCGAACCGAGTGTTTCTCGCAAAGATAGCCGGAGATGGTATCAAAGAATGTAATTCACCAGCACAATAGCCGTTGTAATAACGATAATACAAAGAAAGAACTGAAACCATCCTTCTATGCTCAAGGGACTGTATGTGAGAAGTTAAGGACGGGTCATTTATAAGCCTAATCGCTCTCTTTTGAATACGATCAACGATATCGAGAGCGTATTGGGGAGCACTAACCCAAAGGTGAGAATTATATTCCAGATGAGGCCGAATTTGGGCCTTATACAGCAGAAGGAGTTGTCGAGAGGTAAAGTACTGCTTAGATCTGTACAAAAAGCCTATTTTACGAGCAACTGACAGAAGATGGTCAACCCATGAGAGATTTGAAGATACAGTCATACCCAACAGAGTAATAGAGTCTGAAAACTTAAGAACTGAGCCATTCATACTTACAACAGGAAATGATCGATCTTTTTTGGCGGACATAAGGCAACACTGAGTTTTGTTAGCATTAAATTTAACTAGATTTGCGAGTTTTGCCTCACTTTCTTATGAAGCAAAAGAATCAGAAAACAAAGCTTTCCAAGTTTTCTTTGTTTTTGTGATACATAGTGATTTTGAAAATTTGAAATTTTGGCACACACCTCGTATCACGGTTATCTTTTGAGATACTGAATCTGAAAACTGAATCTTGAAGTGCTTTTTACATAGAAGTCAGGAACGTATTTAGTTGAATTTTAAATATTGTGGTTTTTATGTAACAACATGAAGGTATGTTTTTTAAATGAGACACCCTGCACATTTTATATTGTCGGTTGAGCTAGTCTTAAGCTTTTCGGAAATGCACATATGTTTCAGTTTTATTTAAATTAAAAGCAATATTTTAATTTTACTAAAATTATTTTTTAGTAGGCCATGGGGGTACGAAATAAAGCAAAACACAAAGTATAATATAATATAATTACCCGTTTATCATTATTAGTTTGAATATTATTAGATATGTTATTAGAAACCTTACTATTACCCAGTTTATATGCCACAGTTGAATTATGGCCCGACCAGAAAGATTTTCAAAATCTGAAAAATATGACGTTGTTTTGTTATGTACACTCTAACTGAAATCGCTTAGAGATGGATTAGAGAAATGCTGGCAAGAATATCTTGAAAAGTTATACGACAGATAGAGTAAGCTGACTTAAACAAAGTCAATGTAGTGAAAATAAGCAATAATGCTGAGGTTAATAGTTAAAAATGGTTACGTTGCAGGTGTAAATGGAATGACTGGTGAAGATGTGCAAAGCTTGGAGAAAAATTGTGTGGACTATTTTAGTGGAAGGATTCAGCGTGGAAAGGTACTGATAGGTTGGAAAAACGCAATTATCGTTCCATTGTATATGGGCAAGGGTGATTGTAAAAACTACTAAAAAACAAGTTTGTTGAGTAAACTTGGTAAAGTATTTCAATGAGATATGATTGATATACTATGAGAAATAACACTCAATAAGATGTGGAGTGTTCAAAGTAAACTTTCATAAAGAGGATGCGTGAATCGGATGGTTGCTCTGCAACAGGTGATTGAAAAGTTAGTGCTGTGAGTTTTTAGAGTTAGAAAGAGCGTATCACTGGGTGAGTAAGGAGAAGAGTATGGAGTGAGTGAATTAGTAAATGAAAAAAGAGCAGTATACGATGTGTAACAGTGAGAGGGGGATTGGAATCAGTATTCTGAAATAGAGGAGTTATATAAGGCTACGTGATGTTACCGTTACTATTTAATGCACTCATGGATAAATATGTTAGATAAGCATATACTGATGGAAAAGGATTAATAGTTTGTCACGTAAAAGTAGGAGTTCTAGCGTACGCTGATGCTATTATTTTACGGAGTGAAAATGCGAGGCAGCTGCAAACAATGCTAAGGAAGGTTCATAATGCATGTGAAAGTGTAGATCTGAAAGATATAAGTGGGTAGAACGAAACGATTTACCACAAACAGATACAAGCTTACGTGAAACAGGTTCTGTTTACTTTAAATGTGCAACTGTCTTTCAGCAAAAATTAGTTGCTTACCCTAAATCCAATTGTAGTGGTACACGTGTATTTTTAATCGTAAAATTAAGCATTTATTAGAGTTTAATAAACGTTTTCTGTTAGACTATTGTTAGCGGCATTAATTTGGTTTATCTTAATCGTCAAAAACCGAAATCTTCGCTGATAGTTATATAATCGTTATAACCAATCACACTTATGGTTATACAAAACAATACTCTGAATATATGGATTCATTCATAAAGGAGTTAAAATAAAAGCATTGTGCATTACAAATTCTTAACTGATAAACTCTTTAATTATGTAAACATATTGTTTAAGATAATAAATACAATTTTAATTTATATTTATAAACTACACAAATTCAGCAAATAAATAAAGTTTATTTTTAAAAACTGAGATTCCCGGGTCACGAGTCAATTAAAGATGAATAAGGAATGAAGAAATAAAGATTTCCACATTAAAAGCCTAAATTCACTTTTTGTTTTAATACACGTGTAGAACATTACAAATTTGCTGTAATTCCCAGGTAAAAGAATTTAAAATTGTTCAAACATTATGAATTTATATTTGATAGCACCGTTTTCTTAATTTTTATCTCTCTTCATTGTCGAGATTCCACAAAAGTTATGTTACAAAAATTTTTGGTATTTATAAGTTTAAGTAATTATTTACGATACAAAAAAGAACACATTTTACGGATAATTAAAATATAAACTCGTTTCGCACTTATGAAATATAGCAGCCTGAAATTTATTAAATCTGTTCATTAATAGAATTTCAAAATCATGTTAAATGAATAGTAGATTAATGATGTATGTAATGTAATTTAATATAACGCATTGTTGATTAAGTTGTAATTGTTGTTGCCCAATTTTGTTCAATGCCATGTACTGCAAGTATGGCTGTTGGTACTTTATTTCTCTATATGTATGAGCTGAAGCAATCATTTCATTGAATCTCGTAGACAGTTTGACTTGCTCCAGTTATCATATCTTTAGGATTACGAAGCATTTGAGAAATAGTTTTATGTGGTCTAAATACGTCTTAAAATTCACTTTGGGAAATTTTTTGGTAGCAAGATTTGTGACATCTAAGGTAACATAATTATGCTTTTATTATTGTTAGTGGTTTTATTATTTACCATTGTTTGTGTTTTTTGTTTCTTTTTAATTATTCCCTTGATTTGGTTTAAACTATAATTGTTTCTTTGTAAAATAATGTAAGGCTTTTTAATTAATCTTTTTTACTGTCCGCTAAACGAACGACCTGGTAATTAATGTTTGAACGACAACATTGAGTTGTAGTGGTGATGGTAAGATTTTACAATTAGGTATTGATTAGTATGAATTATTTTTCTGTAAACTGTGTGATCTAATCTACCTGTATCGTTTCTTATTAATAGGTAGGTTTAAGAAAGGTAGCGTCTGGTCTCAATCGTAAATTTTATATTAGGATGAATGAGTGGGTTAAAAACCTTCAAATAGTAAAAATATCTTCAACATATCTAAACCAACATTTTGCTTTGAGATTAGAAATAGTTATAAAATGAACACCCATAGAAGGCTCATTGCAGACTTTCCTTCCGCATAAATTTCGTATATACTTGAATTTTTCCCTCTCGGGTGTCTTTTTAAATTAACCAATAACAAAAATTAAAAACGTAAAATGGCTAACCCCCTTAGACATCATTAACATTAACCAAAAGTTGCCTAAAAATAGACTTAAGCAAATTACAATGTATGTCTTTATCATAGTGCATTAGCGTAGAACGTGTGTGAACGAGTGTGTCTGTGTGGAAGAGGGAGGGGGGGTGTTAGGGTCAATTTTTGGTTTTTATGAAATATTTTTAAAACACCTGCATATTTCAAAGATATAAAAATACCTAGATATGGACCTTAAACATACCGATGTTCCATGCAATTTTTTGATACAACACGTAATTTAGGGACAAAAAATTACTAAGGTAGAATTTAAGTGTTAGTTCAAGTTCTTTCAATATCTGAATAACGATTAATTTTATAAGAAAAAGTGTAAAAATATTTTTTACAAAGAATATATAAAGTTACTTAATATAACGCAAGGTAAGTATAAGCGCGTATGGCAAAGATAACCGTAGTCACCCGAATTATACTCGAAGTAGGAATACTTTAGATCGGAACATTGTTTTGAGCGTAAGCATTGCGTCCGCCTGGTATCCCGAAGGAAACTTTGATACCATCGTTGTAAAAAAACGTAAGAATAATAAAATAAAATAATGCACTGAGTTACATGCGAATTTCTTCTTGGTTGTTATGTGGGCACGTGCCCTTTATAAATGAGGAATATTTTCTATATGTCAAATGTAAAATTCATAGCGATCAAAGTGTAATGTACTGTTTCTATTACCATAACGATTTGCCAGCGATACTCTGTCAGGTTGCGTTGACGCACCCTGTATGTAGGATGTTGTAATGACGTGTATTACGTGTTTTGAGTGCGAGTGTATTGAGTTTGAACGAAAAAAAAAATTTTTGTGTATATGTATAATGTATGTGGGTGGGTGTTACACCACTGGAAATTTAGGAGAAATATTATACAGTATGTAGATACGTGTATTTGAATGTTATAGAGACTTTGGTGTTGGAATAATTAGATTCTGATGAATGTAAATGTGAAAAGAAATTTGTCGATGGGACGATAATGTTTGCTACTGTATTGCTACTGTTTTGCTACCGTAAGAAATGGAATGTTGGAAGATAAATGAGTAATCTTTGCCAGAAGATGCGAAGTATAAGTGTAGGATGTTTTAGACAATATGTAGAGAAAGATTGGGTATGTTTTAGTGTTAATTACAGAAAGTTTTCGTAATGTTGTGCAATTTGTTTTGAGAATACGTGTATGTATATGGGATTTGAGACCTTAGACGGTACTTATTTTTGCAAATGTTGCGGAAGGAGATCGAGCGCAGGTTGGAGATAAATGTTAAAAGTTGTGTAATGGACCAGAGTGGCTACTGAATGAATGTGGTGACGAAAAATGGTTTCTTCATGAAGTAATTGTAAAATTTGCAAGTAAGAACAAATATGGCGATGTATTGTAGTTATGAGCGTGGTTGTACAGATGGAAGCATCAGTTGGAACTATGAAATTTTGAATGAATACTATCGGAGAATATAGCGCGGAAGGAAGACATGTTTAAAGATGGATGGCTGAAGTTATAAATAGGAAAGTCAGGGATTGACGGGAGCTTTTTCGTTTTTGGCTGTTGCTTGTGGTGAACGTTGGGGAGACGCGCGCGAGGTGTAGTGTGGCTTAGAATGGGTTAAGTTGGAGTTATATTAGTGAATAATATTGAAGGCAGTCATTGTGAAACAACTGCGTAGCCCGAAAGGGGATGAATCGTATAAGACATTCATAAATAAAACAGTTAATTAAATTGAGATTGAAGATAAAATTAGTTTGTTTATTTTCAAGAAAGTAAAAAGTGCGTAAGCAGATTTATAAAAAGTTAACAGTTATTACGTTAGTGTTAAGTGCAACGCGTGTTCTTGTACCGATATTGAGTTAAAATTATTTATGGGACCACCTTTAAGTAAACGAAATTTTCGTAGTAAATTAAGCCAATGTTAAGGTAATTTTATGTGACATTAAAAGTTTATTTGTGTAAGGAAGGACTAAACTGTCCTAAAGGTTGCTTAGAAATTTTAAGAGGCAACCAAACGTGTAGAGATTATTACGTGTTATTGGACTATTTGTGAGTACAGAAAGGAATAAGTGTTGGTGGAATTGTGAATATTTGTTATGTGCAGTCAGGCAATTTAAGGAATACAAATGGACTAAAAATAATTGATTTACGGGAAGAAAGAAGAAAGAAGAGCGTAGGATTAATGGACAATTTTAAATAAGGATTACATTTAAGTACTTTGAAAAATTCAGTTAAGCACGATTATCTCTTTGTTTAGTTCATTTGCGTAATGTTGAGTAAATATTAATCAGTTTAGAAGCGAAAAGATAATCGTTCTCGAGTTATGTTGTTTTGGGTCGTATAGTAGTAAGAATTATTGCAGAAAGTTATATTGACAGTGACGTGTGGTTTTGATTTTCAACCACGTTGTTGTGGTATATGTAAATATATTTGTGTTTGTTTCTTTGTCATTTGTTTATTATTTTATGCAGGACAATATATATTTATCGTTAAATTTTTATTCTGTTGTTTATTTAGCCAGTTATGGAGACATATTTGTGACGATTACTTAATTGGTGACCTAGTAGTTTTTGACAAGTTAAGTGTAAACTTTGCATATTTTTGGATTTTTAAGATTAATGAACAACCTGAAAGGTTATATTTGCCAGGTTGATTGTAAAAATTTTTCATGTTAGTTTCATTAACGCAGTACAATAACGGATCAGCTGTTAATTAAAATTTCATTAAGTATAACAAAAAGATTGAGTTTTGAGAACTTACATATTTACGAATGTCAAATACGATTCAGAAATATTATAAAAAGTATGAAAATGTAAACTTTCACCATTAACACTCATAATAAAATACTTATCTTTTTTGGGATTTTTTAATGGTGTACTTTAAATTATACAATCTAAACGTTTCGATAACACTTACAGTTATCTTCGTCAGTAGTAATGTTTCTTAAAAATTGTTAAAGATGTAGTAAACAATTTTGTCAAATTTGAAAAATTCAAACATAAACATAAGCCTGCTATTAATATAACAGTTTGAGAAACGTATAAGCCAACTATAAAATTGTAGTAAAGAATAACTAGGTCATTAAAATTAAATATTGTTAAACTGCCTCAAAGATGACAAACCAGAACACTCTCTACGACGAAAGCTAACAATGAAATTTGCCAGCCAAAAAACACATTTAACAAAATTTAATCGAGTTATGATGTAAGTGTAAAGTTGTGAAAACTTCAATTTTAAAATGATAGAAGCATTCACAAATCCAAACATTACATCAAAAAATAACCCAGTTAAATCTAACAAAGAGATATCTTTATCAATAATTGGAAGTGTTATTAACAATGAAAAGCACAATGCAGAACGTTCCTTGTAATTTTTAATTTCAATTTAATTTCAACTATTTATGTTAAATTATAGTGCTGTGGAAATTTAACATATAATTGGTAAAGCATTTGCTTCAAGGTCTAGGAAAACAGCAAAAAAACCTAGAAATACCAAAAGTTGAAAACAAATTGAAATCAAGGCGTATCATTATGCTCTTTTTTAATTATAAGATGCCAAAACCTATTTAAACGGAGATTTTCTTCTTGTCTATTAAAATTATTCGGTGTTTATATATTTCAATAGCTTCACGTTGCAAACGAACATAATAATGGTTTGTCTTGACAATATTTTCATATTGTCAAATTGAATGTCATGATTTAGATTATTCAGGGCATGGTCAGCCACAGCAGACCTCTCTGGTTGACCCAATCTACAAAATCTCATATGTTCTTTGCGTCTTGTATCAAAGCTACGTTTTGTGGTCCCGATGTATACTTTTCCACATGAACAAGATAACTTATACACTCCGGAAGATGATAAAGGGTTTGACACATCTTTAGGTGATCTTAAATGTTCTTTAATTTTTATTGTAGGTTTAAAAATAGTCCTAATGCCATATTTGATTAGGATTTTTTCAATTCTATTTGTAACATTAGCTATAAAAGGAAGAAAAGCTGTACCAACATTAAGAACTGGTTTTTCTTTAAGGTTACGCCTAGAAGGTGTAATAACATTATTAATATCTGTAAGTGAATATCCATTATCTTGTAAGGATTTTCTTAAATATTTATATTCATCATTCAAAAATTCAGGGTCACAAATTCGTTTTGCTCGATCTACTAAAGATTTAATTACACTAATTATAATAAAGAATAAAGAAGATTGGGATAAAATTGATTCTATAACGTTTAAATCTATGGAAATAAATTTTGACATCTCATGTCAACGTCAAAAAGAAAAATTTAATAAATTATACAAACAACAAAATAATAGACCATCTATTGATTGTAGAAAAACAGTTATAAACCTTTCTGATAATGTTGTTTCAGATTATGCTATTGAAGCGCTTTCTAAAGGAGGAAATTTTGCGATAACACCAAGAGTAATACCTTTTGAAGATATAATTTCCAACATCGAAAACTCTATTAGATTATTACCTTTTGATGCTGCTAATGAAGTTAGATATAACACCGTTAACATATTACGTAAAACAAAACCTCCAAAGAGCAACTTATCCTTTCGTCAACGACATGCTTTACTTGATCTTAAACGCAATGAAAGTATTATAATATTAAAATCAGATAAAGGTAATGCAACTGTTATATTAAATATGAACGATTATAACACTAAGATAGAACAATTGTTGGGACCAGAAACTTATCGTGAAATACCAAAAGATCCAACAAAAGAGTTTCTTTTAAAACTAAAGAGCTGATTAAATTATCATCTATTCCTGAAGAAATAAAAAAGAAACTATCTAACTCTGAAGCCATTTCACCAAAACTATATGGTTTACCAAAAATTCATAAACCTAATATTCCTTTAAGGCCTATTGTTAGTGCAATTGGTTCTCCTACATATCACCTTGCAAAACATCTTACATTCTTATTACAACCTCATATAGGAAAAACACCCCATTACATTAAAAATTCTGCCGACTTTGTTGAAAAAATGCATAATTTCAAAACTGAAGAGGGTGATATAATGGTTAGTTTTGATGTTATTTCACTTTTACAAAAGTACCTCTAAAAGAAACTATTGAATACATAGATCATCTTTTCCAAAGGACATAACCATTCTTTTTCAGCACTGTCTTACTACAACTTATTTTCAGTGGAATAGTAAATTTTATGAACAGATTGAAGGTGTAGCAATGGGTAGTCCCCTTAGTCCTGTTATAGCTAATTTTTATATGGAAAAATTTGAAACATTAACGTTACAAAATACACCTAAAAAACCTTCAGTTTGGTATAGATATGTAGATGACACATTTGTTATTTGGAGACATGGAGAAGAAGCACTGCATGAGTTTTGGTTTTTATAAATGGTATACATCCTAGTATTCAGTTTACCATGGAAAAGAAACTAATGGAAGTTTACCATTTCTTGACATATTAATATCTAAAATAATAATTCACTATCTTTTAAGGTTTACAGAAAGCCGACACACTGATAGATACCTTCATAAATTATCCAACCACCATCCACGTCAAAAATTAATGTAATTAAATCTTTAGTAGATCGAGCAAAACGAATTTGTGACCCTGAATTTTTGAATGATGAATATAAATATTTAAGAAAATCCTTACAAGATAATGGATATTCACTTACAGATATTAATAATGTTATTACACCTTCTAGGCGTAACCTTAAAGGAAAACCAGTTCTTAATGTTGGTACTGCTTTTCTTCCTTTTATAGCTAATGTTACAAATAGAATTGAAAAATCCTAATCAAATATGGCATGAGGACTATTTTTAAACCTACAATAAAAATTAAAGAACATTTAAGATCACCTAAAGATGTGTCAAACCCTTTATCATCTTCCGGAGTGTATAAGTTATCTTGTTCATGTGGAAAAGTATACATCGGGACCACAAAACGTAGCTTTGATACAAGACGCAAAGAACATATGAGATTTTGTAGATTGGGTCAACCAGAGAGGTCTGCTGTGGCTGACCATGCCCTGAATAATCTAAATCATGACATTCAATTTGACAATATGAAAATATTGTCAAGACAAACCATTATTATGTTCGTTTGCAACGTGAAGCTATTGAAATATATAAACACCCGTATAATTTTAATAGACAAGAAGAAAATCTCCGTTTAAATAGGTTTTGGCATCTTATAATTAAAAAGAGCATAATGATACGCCTTGATTTCAATTTGTTTTCAACTTTTGGTATTTCTAGGTTTTTGCTGTGTTTTTCCTAGACCTTGAAGCAAATGCTTTACCAATTATATGTTAAATTTCCACAGCACTATAATTTAACATAAATAGTTGAAATTAAATTGAAATTAAAATTACAAGAACGTTCTGCATTGTGCTTTTCATTGTTAATAACACTTCCAATTATTGATAAAGATATCTCTTTGTTAGATTTAACTGGGTTATTTTTGATGTAATGTTTGGATTTGTGAATGCTTCTATCATTTTAAAATTGAAGTTTTCACAACTTTACACTTACATCATAACTCGATTAAATTTTGTTAAATGTGTTTTTGGCTGGCAAATTTCATTGTTAGCTTTCGTCGTAGAGAGTGTTCTGGTTTGTCATCTTTGAGGCAGTTTAACAATGTTTAATTTTAATGACCTAGTTATTCTTTACTACAATTTTATAGTTGGCTTATACGTTTCTCAAACTGTTATATTAATAGCAGGCTTATGTTTATGTTTGAATTTTTCAAATTTGACAAAATTGTTTACTACATCTTTAACAATTTTTAAGAAACATTACTACTGACGAAGATAACTGTAAGTGTTATCGAAACGTTTAGATTGTATAATTTAAAGTACACCATTAAAAAATCCCAAAAAAGATAAGTATTTTATTATAAAAAGTAAATTAAATTTAAAAGATATCGTTCATGTTAGGAATTTTAAAAATTAATTATCGATCATTGAATGAAGAATAGTTTATTCATTAATAAGTAGAAAATATAACTGTTGGTTACGTGAATGCAGTTGAATTTGAGTGATAAATTTTATTTTGGAAGTTTTGGTATACGAGGTGTATTCAAAAAGTTTCTAATAACCTGGGTAGTACTAAATATATTTGAGTTTGAGTTGAATTGTTTTGGACGAGTGTTTGTTTTAGAACCCTCGTGTGAGAGTTTACTGAGTAAGCACAATCCTACTTTCCACAATCAAGTAGGGTTAATTAACATCCAGCTTAAGACAATTATTTTAGCAAAGTTTCGATTGTGGTGGCGCCTAGAGACATATTTTCCCGGACTGAGCTGTTTGAATTTAGGTGTAAGGTGTTTGAGCGCATTAATCATTTATTTTACTTATTATTTCGACCACGCCCATCTCCCTGTTAGTTGGCTTGGCAACCCGCTTACATTAGTAAGCATACACGACGCCTAGTGCGGTTTGGACGTGTAACAACTCTAATTACTATTACTGTTCTTCATAAAAAAACCTTTATTAGAAACAACTTAAATTGAAATATATTTAAGAAAGGACAGTATTGTTTTTGTACTAAAGTGGAGAGTGTCACAGTTATTTCTGAAAAGTACTTTACGGCTCGTATAATGTAGCACTTTAGGACTTGTTTATTAGTTACATTTTGACTTATGAGAGTTTTCTATTAAAATGGCTTCTGCAAAACTATGACAGGGGGACTACGACCACGTTATCCATATAAACAATTACTATAATAGTATGTACACGGTAAAGTCTTCATCGTAAATTGTATGGCACCAGTTGATTTTTACACAAATTGTAAATAAACGGAACCAAACACTGACCGATGAAATTAAAAACACGTTAACGGTTTTTTATATTATCGCAAATTGTTACAAAGAAATGGACGTCTGAATCTACATAAAAAAATGTAACATTATGCCGACCTCATGAAAATTAATCTACCTTAGGCCCACAACAACTCACTATACCCATATAACATGCTTTTTTGTATGGTCAAAATTTGAATTACAATTATTTGTAAACGTTAAAACATATAGAACCTTCCATAAATAGTAATTAAGAGCATAAGCTATTCTTTTACTCTCCAGCAATAATTATTATTAGAAGTACACGGTGAGTCACCATATCTTGACCCCCCCCCCCCCCTCTAACTCATTTTCTATCGGATTTACAAAAAAAAGTTTAATACAAAAGTTGTTCGGTCTAAACAAGATTTTTCAGATTGTGTTTTTTTATTTATACAGGGTGTCCCAGAAGCTTTCCACACCTCCTGACTTGAGTATTTTAAACGCGACACCCTGTATTTTATTTGATTTTCAGATTCTACGTTGAATTCTAAGACAAACCTGTACAAGATAAATCTACCCAGTCTTTTACCATATTCGAGATAAAGGATGTTGAATTGGGTTAGCAATTATGTATTGACATTCTTTTATTTACAGAACTATAATAAAAATACACTGTATATTTTTACAAATTTAAATAGAACGTTTTCTACAGATCGTAGCCATATTGGATTTGTTAGGTCTATTTGTAAGAATAAGCGAGTTAGCTTAAGAAAATAAACGAAGGTTAGACTGTTTTAGGCATTTCTGCTTTTTTTCTAATTACGTATGGATTTACAGATTTTAGTTGTAATATATTTTGCAAAACGCGGAGAGGTATTTTGACTAAAGCGCACTAATTAGACCATACGAGAAAAGAAGCTGAAACATTTGAAATGTAGGAATGAAAATAAAATAGGGAGACGAACAACAATAATTTATAATTTTCAAATAAAACCACAGTTTTCCAGTTAACCATACATAATATTTAAATTGCAAATAATGCTCGAAATGGCCTGCATTATTTAACCTTTAAACTGCTATGCCCGAGTATACTCGTCGCGAATTTTTTGTGTCGCCAGTGCTCGCGACGAGAATTCTCGCAAGCCGTTTATATGTTATCTGCTAAGTCTGTGAAGTCTCGCATGCGATGAATGGTGACTCACATTGTTCTAGAAGCAATTTTAATGCGCAGCGCGCTAAAATTCGTACCCACCCTGACTCGTCATTAGCAGTAGTGGACAGTTTGTTTGTTGAGACGTGCGGTTCATTCGTTTGCTCGAATTTTGCTAGTTCTAAGATGACTTCGCGAGAGCTCACAGATAAAGAACTTGAAGCATTACTCATGGAGAGTGATGACGAAATAATGGATTTAGATTTAGACGAAGGTATAGAAAGGGTGGAAAGTGACGAAGATTCGGAATTTGAATCGGAAAGCGAAGAGGTTACAGAACTTCCATTGCCTATGCAACCAGTTCAACCTGTTATCGGTAAGTAAATTTGTTATATTGGGACTTATAATTTGTAAATACTTTAAAAACATAGGGAATAAAACTAAACCTCGTCCGGGTAGAAGATTTCAAAAACCACCGAGTGACAGTGAAAATAGTGACTCTGACGATAGAGAGGCACATGATTTTTCGACCTTTGTTTGGGAACATAAGAGAGACTTTGTACCAAGAGTTGATACTTTTACACAATTCAGTGGTGTAACTGACAAAACACTGAACACAAATTCAGCGTATCTTGATTTTTTCAAAAAATTTTTTAATGATGATTTGATTGGCAAGATTGTTGAGGAAACTAATAGATACGCGGCCCAATTAATTGAAAAAAACGTAGCTGCTAAGTCACGACTTGCAAGATGGCGTAATGTTACTACTAATGATATTTACTGTTTTATTTGTTTATCGATTCTAATGGCAAGAGTAAAAAAGTTCAATTTTGCTGAATACTAGACAACAGATCCTTTGCTTGCAACTCCAATTTTTCAATCAGTAATGTCTCGCGATCGATATTTACTTATCCTACGTGCTTTGCACTTCACAAACAATAATGATGTTAATCATAACGACCGACTATATAAATTGAGAAGCGTATTAGACCCTGTCAAGGCTTCTTTCAAACGCAATATGTTACCATTTGAAAATTTATGCATCGACGAAAGTTTGATTCTATATAAAGGACGTTTGGGATTCAAACAATACATACCCAAAAAACGCCACCGATTTGGAATAAAGATTTTTGTTTTGGCAGACTGCAAGACGGGCTATGTTCTCGATTTTATTATTTATACTGGATCCACCACTGAAATTTCGGATGGTAATAAAAATATTGGAATATCAGGAAATGGTAATGATACTCTTAGAACCTTACCTAAAAAAAGGGCACACGTTATACATTGATAATTGGTATAACAGCCCCAACCTTTTGAGGACTCTTCACTCAGAAAACAAATGCTTGTGGCACAGTCCGAAAACAAGAAAGAATATGCCATCAATAGAAGCAAATTGGCCAAAGGGAAGAAACATTTAAATCTTCTGAGGAGTCAAGTGGTATGACAAGGGTGAAATTTATATGCTTACCACTAAATATAAGCCAACAATGGAAGCCACTGGTAAAAAATCGAGTTGATGATCAAACAATATATAAAACAACCTGTATCATGAACTATAATAAGCACATGGGTGCAGTTGATAAGACGAACATGCTCTTAAGTTCTATAGAAACTGTCAGAAAACGAGGAAGTGGTATAGAAAGGTATTCTTCCACATTTTAGACCTTTGCATTTTGAATTCCTGCGCTTTATACAGAACTGCAACCAAGAAAAAATTAAGACTGCCGATTTTCAGCTGGAACTCACGAGAGAAATGTTAGAAAATATCATGACCCCACCGTTACCAACAGAAATTCTGGCGGAAGTAATAACTAATATAGCGTCAGTTATATACATGAGATGCCTGTCTAAATTCTTTATTTTTTAGGAAGGCGACAACTGGATCAAAATCCGTAAAGGTTGACTGGACGGCATTTTCCAGAAGCTATACCAGCAACTACACACCGTACCAATCCAACAAAGAGATGCTTTGTATGTTCGCAGCAGAAGAAAAGAAAAGACACAAGGTATATGTGTAAAGAATGCTATACGCCACTTTGTGTACAGCCTTGTTTCAAGATATTCCATACAAAGAAGATACTTTCACAGTAATTATTTATTTTTCCATAATCGCATTGTACCAGTTTTCTTGACCGTAAACTTACTTTAAGACGTTTATTTTTGAAGTGTTGTTATTTGATACTAGTTATTAATAAAAATCCAGACTGTAATATAGATTCTTTTCTTTTCATAAAAAAACCATCTGCGGGTGTACTCGTCTTGAGCAGTGCGTGCCAAGAAAAGTGGCGAGATATCTCGCGCGCCATTTGCCTTGTTCAAGACGTATATTCTCGCATGCTTGTTCTAAACACAGTTGAGCAGTCAAAGGGTTAAAATACAAAGCTCGTATCTTCTTAAATTATTTAAACGATTCAAAACTGCGTTACTATTATCCTCATTTAACTCATTAATAGTTTCTCTAATTTTATTTTGAATCATTTGAACGGTGTTATTAAAGTTATCACTAAAAATCCCACACAAATGCATCTAAGGGTGTTAAATCGAGGCTGTTTGGTGGCCATGGAATGGGTCCATCGTTACCGATCCAAATGTCAAATTGACTATCGGACATTGATACGATCCAAAATATGTAGAGGTATTTTTACCAAATCTCAATAATTAGGCCGTGAGAGGCTTAATTACTCATGAACCATGTTATATAGTAGGCCGTGACAGTGACAGGTAATGTCATGACAACCTTGTTATTGTTTCACAGTCGGTATTATTATTTGAATAAAATGGGTTACACAAAAGCTGAAAGGTTTGAAATTTCTTTTCTTTAATAAAAAATAATAAAAACAAAAAAGCTTCAACAAACGAATATATGACATTATACCCAAATCGCAGATCTCCAAGTCAGAATACATTTTTGAATATTTACCGTCACGTGAGAGATAATAAAACATTTAAAAGGAAAAAACGTATAACTAGGACAGACGAGAATGAAGAAGTTAATACTCGAATTTATTTTGAAGGTAGGTAAATTGAGTATTAATAAGAGTTAATTTTGTTATAGAACAAGGTATCTCGCTTATTTTAAGGACCATTTTAAAATTGTTTCAGAAAATCCAGAAAATAGTTTACGAGTGGCATCAGATGAGCTTGAAAAAGTTATTCAAGAATTCGAAGGTCATTGAAAAAGAATCACCATAGACCTTACAAGTTACTACTGGTGCAGAAGTTTACAGACGATCACAAGCGCAAATGATTAGAATTTTGTTAGCAAATGCTCCAGACATTTGATGAAGATCCTGATATATTTAAACACATAATGTGGACAGACGAATCGTCATTTAAACGTTTGCAGATCAAAAATGAATGACAAGGAAAAGTTGTACAAATTAAGAAATCCGGCAGAAAGTCAGTAAAAGTTTGGTGTGAGATTTTCCAAAATAAAATTGTATGATCCACATTTTTGGACTACAACTTGACAGGAGAATCATAGTTAGAATGTATTCTTTCGGAAGTAGCACTTCTTTTAGAACAACGATTTTCTGTTGAGTAATGAGAAGGAATAATTTGGCAACAAGACGGTGCGCCCCCACACAATGTATTGGAAGTACGGGAGCATTTAAATGACCAATTTTACATTTGGATTGGTAACAATCGACCCATTCCATGGCCACCAAACAGCTTTGATTTAACACCCTTAAATAAATTTGTATGTGAATTTTTAAAAGAAAAAGTTAATAGTTAATAATAGCTCTAATCATACCGTTCAAACGATTCAAAATAAAAGTAGAGAAACTATTAATGAGTTAAATGAGGATAGTAGTAACGCAGTTTTGAATTGTCTAAATAATTTAAAAAGAAGATACGATCTTTTTATTTTAAATAATGAAGGTCATTTCGAGAAATATTTGTAATTTAAATATTATGTATTTGTTAGTTGCCAAACTGTAGGTTTATTTAAAAATTATTGTTGTTCGTCTCCTTACATCGTCCAGATCATGATAGCGGGTTACAAGGAAAAGGGAACGTGTATCATTCCCTCCCCAACGGGAGGACGGACTGCTCGTGCTTTCCATGCTCCTACAGCTGATGGATTCCGAACATACATACATACATTAAGTATGGCGGGATTAAGAGTGAGTGCGGCCAGGGTGAGATTGGGTGGAACGGAGTTAGGGTTCTGAGAGAGAAGTTATTAGAGATCCTGTTTAAAAATACCCTCTTTAAAGTTAACTTATTACTCTACGAAAAGATTTTACAAAAAAACAATCTAAAATTTAATTATCGTTTTTGCTCTTTGTCATGTGGCCGTGAATTTATCGATTATTTGCCGTTGATTTTGAAGTTATACATTATTTATGAATACGGTACATGTGAAATGTAGTATAAATTCATACCATTGAAATTAATAATGCATAAATGTTTGGAAAGCTTTAAGATTGTAACTTTTTTTGTTGTCTTTCGCGTATTTAAGAGTGTTCGAAATTTTCCCAGATAGCAATCGTATTTAGAATCCTTTTTTTTTTCTGAAAATAAAAATAAAGCTTCGGTTGTTTAGCAAATTCAAATGGAAGTTTAAATTAAGATTATTAGAGAAACCCTTTTACTAGTGTGGTTGGGAATTGATTTGTTTCTTTGTAAATAACAGTTATTCTCCTAATTGTAAGTTTTAGAAATTTTCGTTTGTTGAAAGGGAAATTACGTTTTATAAAATTAAGTTGAATATAAATTATTACTTTATATTTAAATTTATTGTAGAAAAGCATACTTCGCATTTCGTTAAGACGTTGGATCCGACTATTTGTCGGAGTATTTCATTTCATTAAGGTTCAGCGTCCTTAAGAAATCTTCAATTTACAAGATATCGTTTACATTGATAAGGCTCGCTCGTTGAGGAATGTTATTTTGGTGATGCAACTTTTCCGACGGTTTTCGAGTTTAGCTCGTGTGGGCGCGTATTTAAAAATTTAACTAATCTTTTTATGATTGGCTAATTAATGGTAGGGATTTAAAAAACAAATGTGGCGACAAATTTTTCACGATGGTCAGAGCTAGTATACACGAAGACGGGTTAACAGGTTACAGTTACGGCAACGTGTAAGTACTGCGGAACGTCGTAATCCAGAAAATCCATAAAATCCATGAAAGAACTTCCGTTAGTAGGGGGCATCATCCCCTAACAAACCCTTGTAGGGATCATATTAACTTGTTCAACTATCATGAGATTGATTTATCGTTAAGTGCAGTTTGTCCAAAAAGACTTTGTCGAAAATCCAAAAGGGTGATAAGTGTTTATTTACCTAGTGATTTCACTGTTCTTTGCAGTATTTGCCGCTTTTATCCGGAAGAGACCAAACGTTCGTTCCTAAGTTCCAAACAGTTATTTTACAGTTCGCCGATAACGAATAACTCGCTGTAAATAATGAAATAACAAGTATCAATCAGAACTTGTATATAGTAGAATAAAGTTAACAAACAACGTTTAAATATAGATTGTAGTGTACAGTACAACCAATTGAAGTATAAATTGCAGCAATTTGGTATTTTGAATCGACTCACCGCTTTCCTTCGCGAGCATGAATCGAGTGCAGTTGCGACATCAATCCTATTGCCGACGATTCAGTAGAACCCGTTCCCTCGAGCTTCCCCAAGCGTCTGCATAAAAAAGGGGACTGTTCCAAAGCTAACGTAAAAAAAGGAAAGGAAAGGCCGCTTATTTCAGGGCGGGTTGCTTGAGCTTTCCGAGCTTCTTCAGCCACAATCATGGATTCCCAGCATACATACACACATTACGTATATATGCATGGTGGGACTAAGTATGGCTGTGGTCAGGATATGATCGCAAGGAACGGAGTTATGGTTCTGAGGGAGAACATACTACCCCAGCATTCACCTAAGTAGCCGCAGTGACCATGCCGCTACATGTGTATGAGGAAAAACCTCTGAAAAAACCTCATACAAGGTAGACGGTAACGGGAATCGATCTCATTACCCCCCGAATGCTAATGAAGTCGTGTCACCACTACACTACCAGCTCGGTAAAGCTAAGGTAAACATTTTGTGCGTATTTTTTTAATGTGATTGACAAGGTTTAATAAGTTCTTGTGTGTTTTATTTTTTTTGTTGCATGTACAAATGGTGGAATACGCTGTTTTTTTTTTGGAGATTAACTTCTGACTATTTTATTTATCGTTTCAATTTGAACTACAAGCGTATTCATCCGTGTCACGATCCAAATCTATTTGAGTGTTATACTAACAAAACCATATCGAAATTGTGTGTGACGAATGTGTTACAAGGAGGACGCAATGGATTTGTTAAAATCGTTCGTTATTTTGGCATGTGAACCAGATTTACAGTAATTTTAGTAAACGCCCATACCGAAACTAGCTAGTGAATGATTTAACTTGGAAGAGAAATTAATGTAACAATTGTGTGGTTATTTTGGAGGTGGTGGTTTTATAGTACGTATCTTTAGATTAACGAACTGTTTTTTTGTTAATGTCATTCCAGTTGTGAAACCATTTGTTATACAGCACAATACTTGCACGCATATTAAGTGTTTGTTCTATTTGAATTAGATCGTTGCATTAACGTCACTATTTATGGTGTTTAATTTAAATTTAAATTAAACTGAACTTTAACGCCATCAAACATATCAAAATTTAATGAGCAGAATATGTAAAAATACATAAATATATGAATATTATGTACCGTACACCTAGTCTAAATTCGTAGTCAACGTTATAATACAGCAGCAGGTGTAACACCAAGAGCAAGCAAAACTACATCAATTAAATTAAAATTTATAGCTGTAAAACTTTTATATCAAGTAGTATGTTTACAAATGGGGTAAAGAGTCTCAAAGTTAAAATATTTAACTAACACATTTCTGATTTCCACTTGGGCAACGAGACTCGTTGGAAACAGGGCAGCTATGCTGTAGGAAGGTGTTGATAAAACAACGATTTCTCCAAACCGTGCAAGAAGCAGTGATCGACACAGGTGAAGGATAACGTTAGGTTCAGAAAGTGACCAAGAACGTTAAAGAACCAAAAATCTGAAAACTCTCCGCTGTCAAACCTTTCGGCAAAAACTTTAAAATTTAAGTATTACATTCGATTTAAATCGATCGGATAAACTTTTTATGGTAGTAATTAATGTTAAATTTAAGTATTTTTCAGCAATCTTTAATATTGAGTTCAAGAACTCAAAGGGACGCAATTAGAAGACACAGAACATTACTATCAGGTATTTTTTCAGTATTTAGGCGTTAAAACGTGTTTTGAATTATTTAAAAACTGTGGATAGTCTTACCAACCACACCAACCCAGATCAAATTTACATAAAGATGTATAGTACTGGGCCAAGCAAGTTGCCTATAAACAGGTAATGTTATTAATGTATGAAAGAATTTATAAATAAAAGAAGGCACTAAATGGTTTAGATGTGTAGTAGTTCAAAACAATTCAAGCTTAGGCTCTTAAAGAGGTTTTGGTCGTAAAGAATATATCATTAAAATCTGTTGTGTATTACTTCTGAATCGTAACCCTACGCTACTCTACGGCGGTTTTTTTGTGAATATTTAGCTCAACGGTGGAATGCTACCCCAATAAAGAACTTGGTTGTTTTAAATCGTCAATCGAAAAAATAATTAAGGTGAGACAATAATCAAAAATATTAATAAAAATCGAGAGAAAAATGGGATCAGACAAACTTGACACTTAAAACTTTCAATCCATCAATGTCAATTATTAGGTGTTGAGGGGAAAATTTTTCACCGAAAGTGCAAAATTAAAAATTACCAAAAATTTGTTTTAATTGGACTACACTCTTGCATTTGTGTTGGATAGGCAACCAAAGTACAAACTTTTACATTACAACAAATTCAAACACTGTAGCTATGTGTACTACATGTGTAATCATATATAATTTTTCATTTGCAAACTAGTTGCTTTAAGGAAAAGTGGTGTTCAACTAGTTTGCATTTCAACCAACCAAATTTTTTCGGATGGTTTTGTCTAAAATTTGACCGAGTAAACGAAGTTTTCCCATTTACGTATTTAGTGTTATAAAAATTGGGCATGGCAACGTCGCGTATAAATATAACTCTGGTTTTAAAATTTTCCTGATAGAACAATTATTCTAATTGGCCAAAAAGAAAATTCACAGGTCGTTTGATTTTTTCGTGTTGAGGCCATTCCATATTTTTTACTCTTTCGTGTAATGCGGATGTTTCCACTTCATTAGGAGGTAAGTTTCTTGAAGCTTTATACCGATTTGCGTTACTGCTTATGAAATATGAAATAAAATTATTTGTCTATCACGTGAGTTATGTGTGTTAATAACCTCGGGCAATTTACAATCCATCGGGACTAACATCTCTCGAGATTGCAATCCGTTGCCCTCTGTAATTAACACCCTATAACTCCCTTGATATGTAAATAACTATTAAGCAACACAAAATCCACAGTTAATAAAGGGGCTTTAATGCATTTGCTCCTTTAGTGGGGATCAAGAATTTAGAGGATACATTGCTTTTTCATACAGTATTATGTCTTACTTTCTCTTTATTCCCGATTATTTTATTAACACAAGGATCCCGACCTTAGTAGTTCATCGCTGTACTATAACCTGGTAAAATTTTGATTTTTTCAAGCGTAGTGTTAGTACTCTTATAGGAACCTAAAGTATTTCTTTCTAAAGCTGCCATAATTACTGCTAGCTTTGTAACTAAGACGTTGATTTATTTAGTTTTTTCTTGGTACGTTTACGTCCACCTCTTCATCTGTAATTAATCACCTTCCGAAACCTGGATTCATGAATAAGCTAATAGTACACTCTTTCAGCACATCACCAAATCGAAGGCAGTTAAAATATAAACCATGTGAGACTTTCCGGTACTCCCCACACAACTAAGTTAACGGTGAGTTATATTTTTCTTTATTACGTGTCGGAGCCCTGGAAAACCAAGTGATTAACCATAACAGTAATCGAGTGTGTGAAGAATGCTTTAATTAACTGTATAGTTACTGGTCCTTCCGTTTATGCTTGGCTTTTCGAGTAATGAGCGTCTGTATGCAATTACAGATTTTACTTGTGATGTGTTCTACCTACGATTTAAAAATTAAAACCATGAATATTTTCTTTCTATTTATTCAATGTGTGTATATAAATTCAATAACCGGTTTCCATTGAGCACTATTTATTTTGCTTTGTTGCTATTATTAACAACACCGTATTAACAGAGGACAATTGTTAAAGTTGTCGTTATTATGTTAGAACGTCCGCCTCCATAAATAAGTTAGTACACTTATCCAAAGTCATCCATACTGCAATTTTATTGTACGCTAGCTTACTTGTACCTCCATATTTTATTTTGCTTGTGCTTACCACTCTATCTGTAAAGGTTTAGGTTATAATTCTATTTACCAAAAGCTAATAATAGCTGAGTATTTACTTAGCTGTTAATTTAGCTTTAAGTGATAAGGTCTTCAGCCGATGAATCGAAAATGTAAATTTTATTTACATACTATATATATATATATATATATATATATATATATATATATATATATATAATGATTGCTAAATTTAGGTTTTGTTTTGAGCATTCAATATTTAAATGTGTCAGTTTCATACCTTTTTGGGCTGCTTAATGTTTATACAGTGCTTGTTTATTGTACTTTACCAATTTAATAAACATTATTTGTGTTAAAAATATATGTTTAAACCGCAATAAATGCATGTATGTTTATACTTGCTTACCCATGGTTTACGGAGAGTTATTCCTAAAACCACGTGCACCTCATTTTTTTAAACGATTTATGCTTTACTTGTCGCTTATGCGTGTTGGGAGTTTTTTGTTTTATTCTAGCTAACCCGTTGCGACGTCGTCTCCTGCTTGATATTTGATAGTGCGATTCTGCAATGTTATCGTAAGACTCTCCTGTGGAAATTAATCGTTTGTTCGTATTTGGGAAATTGCGTTCTGAAAAGTGGGCAATCGTTTTAGATATTACGATATTACACCACTGATGGATCTGATTTGCAAAAGTCCATTGTTCTTCTGGATTGATACCTGCATAAAATAAAGATTTGTGTTGAACAACTCGTATTTTTTATCTTGCGTATAATTTTCTTGTATGCTTAATTAATCTGCACTCTTTCAGGTCAGCGCTCGTTCCTTTATTCTAATTCTGACCATCGTAATAACTGTGCTTGTGTCTTTTTCTTGGTTTGAGGACTATACAAAAGCAAACCGATTGGTGATGTTTTTAAAGTTTGATTGTGTTTTACGGCAACCACACGCCCACGCATCCAAGTGCTTTCCAAAGAGACTGCACTACCGGCTATATTAAAAAAGGGCCATGGAACACCTTAATTTTGGCATCAATACCTTCGTGCACGTGAGCAATTGGCTAGTAAAGAGCAAACTGTGCTTTAGTAATTAATTTAGAGAAAGAAATACATTAAGAAATCTTTAATATAAGAGTACTAACACTACGCTTGAAAAAATCAAAATTTTACCAGGTTATAGTAGAGCGATGAACTACCAAGGTCGGGATCCTTGTGTTAATAAAATAGTCGGGAATAAAGAGAAAGTAAGATATAATACTGTATGAAAAAGAAATGTATCCTCTAAATTCTTGATCCCACTAAAGGAGCAAATGCATTAAAGCCCCTTTATTAACTGTGGATTTTGTGTTGCTTAATAGTTATTTGCATATCAAGGGAGTTATAGGGTGCTAATTACAGAGGGCAACGGATTGCAATCTCGAGGAATGTTAGTCCCGGTGGATTGTAAGTTGCCCGAGGTTATTAACACACATAACTCACGTGATAGATAAATAATTTTATTTCATATTTCATTATGAATGAAATATGAACACGAAATTTTGTTGGTTATTAATATTAAACGAACGTTTAAAAATTAAATAGGAGTTGTAGACCTATAATTCTCTAATAACCCCTAGGGGTTATGAACATGTTTACAGTTACGGTAACTAAGGGTTCATTTGTTTATAATGTACTGGAATGCAATAAAAGTATTAATACTCCTATCCACAATCTCTTTCTTTTCCTTACATATTAAGAGCAAGTTACCATATTCAAATCTCCAACTTATATAAGGGTAAAGATGAAGTCTCTGTTACGTTCCTTCTTTCCACAACTTGTAAAGTTTGGATTACTTACTAATAAATTAAGTTTTAATAAATTGTAATCTTTTTACAAATACTACTGTAATCAAAAATATAAATTTTAAATCTTATATGTATATATATATATATATATATATATATATATATATATATATATATATATACCTTCGGGTTGATTTTATTCATTCTCAACAGGACCATCGCAGTTGTTCCATTTTGCAGCGCCGGTCATGCATTCAGATAAATTTATATAATTCCTTCCCTAAAAAGGAGATGTACCTATTCATTTCATTTTCGACCATTAGTTGTTCTACAGGGGACAACAGAGCAAACTTTCAGTGTGTAAGTTAGTTTCCTTAAAAAATTTTAAGTGCTATCTGCGTAATAGGCCAATATCCTACATTTCTCCTTTATGCATCTGTGTTGCCGATTAATTCAAGAGTTATTACTTTCTAGTACTGCACTCTTAGCACTACACTTCGTTGTAGTGCTAAGAGAGGTTGATTGTTTTTAGTGAGATATTTGCATCGTCGGCGATTCTTTAATCACAATAAATATTGATACACGGTGGGCCACCACCAACGGGACGGTCTTTTGTATCTAGGCAATACGTTTTTAAATTATTTTAGTTTTTCAGTAGTGGCCACATTTTAAAATTATTTTCGTACATACTGGGTGTTACAGAAAAGCGTGGCTTTTCAAACTTATGTCTTCTTTAATGGAAGACCCCGTATTTTCGTTCAATTTTGGAAGGCGCATAGTACTGTAAAAATAAGGTGCACTTTAATAAATTTTCAGTTGTAAAATAATTACATTCAGATCACATTGCATTGGTAATTTTAAATATAATACCCTGTATTTTATTCATCTACATTATTCAAAAATGCATTCTCTATCATTTGATGTGTTTCCTATACCTAAGTATTACAGTTTTTTGTTATTCAAGATTTTCTTAATTTTAATGAATTTATTTATGAGATAAAAGAGATATTCGAATAATTATTATAATTTTTATTCTTAACACTCAAGTATATTAAAAGTTATTAACTAAAAACGTAAAAACGGCAAAATATTTTTTTTAATGAGAGGAGTAATAATTATAATAACAAAAACGAACAAGACGCTAGGAAAAAATAAATTTTGCTCTAACATATGCTCAATATGTCTACCATCTGCCTGAATACAACAATTAATTCTATTTTCAAAAGATCTTATTTTATTTAACATTTCTGGCGTTATAGTGTTGAATGCATTAGAAATTCTTATTTTTATATCCTCGGGAGTAGTGGGGACTGTTTGATTTACTATAAGTTGAACAATCCCACATATACTGAAATCCATTGGAGTAACATCTGGAGACCTAGGTGGCCAATTACAAGGACCACCCCTGCCTATCTACCTATTTCTAAGTTTTCTGTTCAAATACTCTCTGACAGGTCGGGCAAAATGAGCGGGTGCTCCATCCAACTGGAGCCACATTTTTTTTCGTATATTTAATGGAATATGCTTATGGAGTATCCAAAAATCACGTTTTAAGAAATTCAAAAATTTTCTTCCATGTAGGTGGTCAACAGAGAAATATGCTCCAATCACATAATCGCCTAATATTCCTGCTCAAACGTTTACAGTGCATCGGTGTTGGCGATCAACAGTACGAAATAGATGTCTGTTTTCAGTATCGTAATAGTGGTAATTACGCCTATTGACTATACCATCACATGTTTAAACGCAGATTATAGTCCTTTTCAGACTAATGTTGATGTAACTGAATATGATATAAATAATATCCATTTTTTTAAGTATCCTACGAACACTTATTCGACTGATACCTGTTTCATTCGAAATTTTTCTTCTAGTACTTGAATGAGGGTCATCAGTAACATTTTCATTTTCATTATTCCCAGTAACTTGATTTGTTTTGTTCACCTTCTGATACGCAACTGACCCAGTAGCACGAAATCTATTCAACAACCTTTCAAAAATTTCTTTTCGTGGATATTCTCGGTCGGACTACTTTTGAGCATACAATCTAGAAGCCAGAAAACAGTTTTCTAAACATTCCCCAATGCACAGTATCATATCAATTCTTTCTTGTAATCCGTATTTCATTTTAAACTATTATTTTAACAATTTAACAATAAATAAAATTATTGTGCAC
This sequence comes from Vesta saturnalis, assembly GCA_036346205.1. Classification (NCBI taxonomy): domain Eukaryota; kingdom Metazoa; phylum Arthropoda; class Insecta; order Coleoptera; family Lampyridae; genus Vesta; species Vesta saturnalis. The sequence goes on from JARFJB010002353.1 coordinate 9,342,429, forward strand.
AATAAGTTAGAGACTTTAAAAAAACAACTTTTAATTGTATTATGTCTAAAAAGACAGCAACCTACTAGATTAGTTTAAATTTTTTGTTATAAGGGATTAACATTAAATTTAACAAATGACAGAAAGCAACCTACTAGATTAAATTTTAAATTTTTGTTGTATTATGCGGAATTTCACATTAAATTTAAGAAAATGTTGAATAACAAAAAAACTGTAATATTTATGTATAGGAAATCCATATACCAAACGATATAGAATGTTTTTTTGAATAATGTAGATTAATAAAATACAGGGTGTTACATTTAAAATTACCAAGATAATGTGATTTGAATGTAATTATTTTACAACTGAAAATTTTGAACACCCTGTAAAAAATTAAGGATCATTTGCTGTAGTTTTTCAAAGGATAACAACTTTAATATTTACATCTAGAATTATGTCATTCTAATGTAATTGATTCGGTCAGTATGATTTTTGTTCGAAAACCTATTATTTTCATAAAATTCAAAATATCTCGAAAACTGTAATATTTACCTACATGGATCATTTATTGAACGAAAATACGGGGTGTTCCATTAAAAAAAACAGAAATTTGATAATCCACGCTTTTCTGGAATACTCAGTATGTACGAAAATAAATTTAAAATGTGGCCAGTACTAATATACTAGTACCATATTTATTTTCAGAAAAATAAGTACAGAAATAAAAAGTAACAAAGTTGTATTAGGAATAGATAAAACGGACAAATCAAAGAACTAAATGTAGAGTGACATAGCCAAGCATCAAAATGAGAATAACAAAATAAAATAATTTTAATGACACATGCATATACATAATATATGTACCTATATTCCTATATTGAGAAAAATACAAACACATAAAATACTCTGGCAGAAATGTGTAATGTTATTAATTATTTTGACGTGCCTGCAACGCCATCAGTGGGGTCACCTTTGTGCCAATCGTGTTTTGAGAGCTTAGGATAGATTCCAAAATTTGCTTTCTGGTCGAAGTTTGTGTACACTTGCATCACAGCTTCTAGTGTCGATATTTTCATTTGCGATTTTCTGCACTCCAGTAGTTATTAATATTAGAGAATAGTCGCTCAATTGACGCACTTGTTCCAGGAAGACAAAAATAAACTGACATAAAATCTCACAATTTTTGAAATCTTCACTTGATCCAGACCCTTGATTCCATTTAAATACTTCAACCCATCGATCTTCGGTAGCTATATTTTCGGTTCCACTCGGCAATTTTATCTTCTGACAGTTTAGCTTGTAATAGACTAACTTCATCGAAGAGTTCGTCCTCATTCAGTGTCGAACCCAAGTAGTCTTTAAAAGCAGCACATGAACACAAAATTTGATTCCATGAAACTTGGTTTCTCAAATTTATCCATTCAAAGAGCCTTAATTCATTTAAATTTGTACTCCAATTCTTCAAGTAACTCACACAATTTGAATAAAATAATCTAACCTGTGAGATGAAGTCATCTCGATAGTTTAAACTACCTTCCCAATTGTCAAGTTGTAAAAGGGATTCTCTTACTTTAAGCGGCAAAAATAATTCATTCAAACGATTTTCAAGCTTATTTTGAAGATCGAAATACTCTAGAGCGGCCTCTGTTGCGCATATTTTGTCACCCTCTACCTTTAATATGACTTTGTGAAACATAGAAGCAATGTTGTGTACAAACCACATCCAAATTTCGCTGGCGCGACACTCAAAAATTGCTTCAAAATCATTGGACAATTTTCAATAGACAAAAGTATGCTTTCAACGGTTCGTACATTTGTAGAATTCATTCAATTGCGGGCATCAGACTTAAAAATCTTGTTTTAGAAAATGATAACATCTTTTGTATTCAACATTAACAAAGTCGCAGAATTGTTTAAGTTGATTTACTCTCACTGTATAAATATAGAAATGCTTAAATAACTTAACAACAATAACCTCAACGTCAATTGGTAAGACGTCCGTAGCATTTTGTACGCAATTGTTCAAAATGTGTGCAACACAACCAATGCCAACCAGAGGTTTGCCACGAGAAGCATTCAATTTTGCAAATAGGTTGTTCACTCCCTTTCTTTTCATTCCGCTAAAATTTGTATTGGTATTATCAGCAGCTAATCCAATACACTTGTCCACTAAATTGTGGGTTTTCAAAGTATTAAACACATAACTATTTAACTGTTCTGATGTTTCACCAGGTAAGTCTTGCAACTGAAGTAATTTCACTTGAATACCTTTTTCACAATTAAAGTATCTCACCAACAAAGGTACTATTTTAATTTCTTTGTGGTTGGACGAATCGATCATGATGCTAACAAAATGTGCTTTGTGTAGATCAAGTTCCAATCGCAACTGGGATTCTTTAGCAAAATCATTTTTACAATGGCTCAAACATGTTCGCTATTAGCTTTGATGTGCAATCCAAAGATCTAAAACTCTGCTGATGCTTGATCGTATGATACGCGAAAATACCTTCCTTGGCTGCAATTAACATATTTTCAGAGCTGAAGTTTTCACTTTTGAAAAAGTGTTTAGTGTAGCGCTTTTAGACTTCGTATTTGCAACTAATGTATGCTTTTTCTTGGTTAGATGAGCCTTAATATTGCTGCGACCACTGTTGGAAATATCAACATCACTTCTACAAATTTCACAGTACACAATATGCGGACTCAATTTATTTTTATTTTCATAAACGGATATTCTTTCTGTAACTCCAAATTAAAATGACACTTTCTTCGAGGCGGTGCCATGTTTACGCAAATAATGCACAAGTAGGTAACTGAAATCAAACGACGTTGCTTTTAGTAAGCGAAACCAGCACAGAAAACCAGACTGCATTCAACAAAAACAATTAACAAATAATATGTTCGCTTGCTGTCGAACGGTAGAACTCGTGTAGAATTGAACTTATTTAGTCTTAGTCCGAGCGCTGTCGCTATTTATATGCGGCTCGCTAAACTTCGCTTCGATTCTCGCACGTTCCAGTCGCGGAGCATTCTGGCCTGTGCGTCTAGGATAATCGAGGGCGGACTGGAACGTTCGGGAAACAAACTACGCGAACATTCTCAACAACTTCTTAACGTCGTTATTGCATCATGATCAGTGAATCACCGATAAGCATTCTTTTAAATAAAAATAAATATTTTGGTATACTTATTTGCGATATTTGCATCTTCAAGAAAAGAAAGTACATTTTAGTGTACTTCATGCTTCTTTAAGGACCTTAGGACACTGGCAGAAAAGAAAGTACTGTCCTACTAAAATAAGTACGTATGGTCACCGTAAATATACATAACCCCCTAAAAATAAATTTAAAAAAACGTATTGCCTAGATACACAAGACCGTCTCGTTAGTGGTGGCCCACCCTGTATATACCAACGTATATGTAAGTAAGGTACGTATTTTTTTAAATTTAAATTGGCTGTAACTACAAGGTTATTAGCCGCTTGCTAAGCTACTAATGTTTCCTTTACTTTATTTACATTTTTTATATATATATATATATATATATATATATATATGTATATATATATATATATATATATATGTATTCTACACTCTGTTAAATATACCAATCTCTTTAAGGTATTGGAGTACATGTCTAATTTTTCCATTTTCAATTTTAAGGTCAGCCTGCATTCCATTGTTAATTCCCAGCCTGGTTCTGGTATCTTTTAATTCTCTACACGACTCAAAGATATGTTTAATTGTGAGTTTTTCGTTGCAGTATGTACAAGTTGGTTGTGGTTTATTATTTAGTATGTATGAATGTGTTATTTGTGTATGTCCCATTCTAATTCTGGTTAGTACTATACTCTCCTTTCTAGCCATTTGAGGATAACTTTTCCTTTTCCCAGGTGTTGGTATATGTAATTTTAACAGTCTATCTTCTGCTACCCATTCTTTTTCCCACTCTTGCCAGACCCGGTTTTTCATTTCTATTTCTTCCGTTTCCGGTGGGTAATTTAATTGAAGTCTTTGTAATATTTCTTTTAGCGTAGTAACCGTTGCACTTGGTTTGTTAACTGAGTTGTCACTTTCATTTGGGAAAAGTATTTTACATATAAAGTGGTTAGGAAGACTTTTTATTTTTATTGCGTACGGTACTAGTAGCCACATTCTTCTGAAGCTTAGTGGTAATATTCCCGACTCTACATGTAAACTACTTACTGGGATGGTTTGATAAGCCCCAATGGCATATCGTATGCACACATTCTGAATAATGTCTAACGTTTTGATGTTGGAATGAGCAGCGGATCCATATGCTATTGATCCATAGTCGAATAGACATAAAATTAAAGATTTGTACACCCGTATGAGAATCTCCCTGTCTGCGCCCCATTTTGAATTAGCGAGAAATTTTATTATGTTTAATCTTTTCCTGGCTTTTTTTGATACGTTTTCTATATGCGATTTCCATGTGAGTGTATGGTCTATTGTTTCTCCTAGGAACTTATAATTCGTCACGTTTTTTATTTTATTTTCTTTTAGAAACGGGTTTGGAGGATGACGCGGACGCCTTAACTTACAGTAGTGCATGCACACTGTCTTTGTTATAGAAAAGCGAAAGCCAACATCTTTTGATTCTCTTGTTATCGTATTGGTGGCAGCTTGCATTGTAGAGTTATGAGACTCATCAGCTTTGGAAGAAGTATACAGGGCTACATCATCCACATACATGCATCGGCCTATTTTCATATCTAGTGATTTTGTTAATTCGTTTATTGCGATAATAAACAAAGTGACACTGATTGGTGATCCGTTTTCCGTTTTCTAGTCGATGTTTGCCAGATAAATAGTTGTCTACTCTGACCTGGATAAGTCTTTCTGTTAAGAAGGATTTTATGAAATTAAACATTTTTCCTTTAATACCCCAACGATGAATCTTTTCCAGAACACCATATCTCCATACTGTATCATATGCCTTCTCTAAAACAAAAAAGACAACAGTGCCATGCTCCCTTTTGTTAAAAGTGTCCTTCGTAGCTGTAGAGTGAAGCAGTATGTTATATCTTGTTGAAAAATTTCTTCTGTAGCCTGTTTGGTATTTGTCAATAATCAGGTTGTGTTCTAAGTGTTTTGTTAGCCTTTTATTGACCATCCTCACAGGTATTTTGCTTATACAGCTGGTTAGAGATATTGGACGGTAACTGGTTACGTCAAGTTTATTTTTCTTTGATTTAAGAATGGGAATTATGATGGACGTTCTCCATCCTAAAGGGTAGTCTCCTTTTGCCCATATTTGGTTGAATATATAAAGAAGATCCTCACTTCCAGTAAAAGGTAAATTTTTTAGCATGGAATAAGTGATTTTGTCAGTGTCGGGGGCACTTTCTTTTACACATTTTAGTGATTCATGTAATTCATCTCTCGTAAATTGTGAATTGTATTCACTTTCATTTTGTTCAGCGTGGTTTAAGAAGGTTGGTCCATGACGTATTTTTTCCCTGAACTCAGGTGTATATTGATTCGAGGAGCTAACTTCTTCAAAATATTGAGCCAGTTTTTCCGATATAGCAATTGGCTCAGTAATAAGATTATCATTGTCTTCCAAGATAAGTGGAGTTTTGTTACAGTCTTTTCCGGACACTGATTTGATTTTCTTCCATACTTCGGTATTAGTTGTTCTGGTGTTTATTTCCGTCACGTAATTCTGCCAAGATTTTCGTTTAGCATTTAGTATTAGACGACGTGCTATTGCTCTTGACTTCTTGAATTTTATCAAATTCTCTGTTGTTGGACACTTGATAAACATTTGGAGAGCCTTTTTTCTATTCTTTATGGCATTTCCAATTTCTACATTCCACCAAGGAACCGTACGTTTCTGTGGGATTATTTTATTTTGCGGTATAGACTCTTTTGCTGCCTCTATGATGGATGATGTAAAGTTATCTACCAGACAGTTCGTTTCTTGATTCCTGTTTATTGGAGGAATGTTTGTTTTAAACTTTGTCCAGTCTGACTGTTTTATCAGCCATTTTGTTATGGGAACGCGTTTATTTTTTGGTTTTGGGGTGGAGATAATTAAGGGAAAATTATCACTTCCATAAAGATCAGGTATATGATCCCAGGTATAGCTAAGGGCGACCCGCGATGAGCAAAAGCTGAGATCAATTGCGCCAAAGTTGTTTGTTTTGGTATTGAAGTGTTTCCCATTATTTAGAAGTATCATGTCTGTTTCATCCAAGAGGGCTTCTATTTCTTTTCCTCGACAGTCTTGCTTTATGGATCCCCACAGTGCGCTGTGAGCGTTGATATTTCCCAGTAAAATAAATGGATTTGATAACTGGTTTATGATCCGCTTTAGTTCATGACTTGTCCAATTACCATCTGGTAGGTAGATGTTACAAAGTGTAATATTTATTGGGTAGCGAATATGCACTGCTACTGCTTGGATGTTAGTTTTTAAATTGATTGGGCTGAATAGACAGCTGTTATGCAAGAAAATGGCCACTCCTCCCTTAGCTCTACTAGTGTGTGTGACATCGAACCGAACACAATCCTAATTTTTAAGTTTGTATTCATTGGTGCTTTTGAAATGAGTTTCCTGTAAGTTAATAGCTATTGGTTCTTCTTTGCTTATAAATAATTTAAGCTCGTTCGTTCGATTGATACAACCGTTAATATTCCATTGTAGGAATTTGAATGTGAAACGTTAAAATTGTATAAATATATATTAAATAGAGATAAATAATGTGTGACAACGGACTAATTAACATGTATATTGTATAAATAAATTATAAATAGACATAAATATTATATGATCACGGACCAATTTACATGTAATTGACAGACAAATACAAATATATCACAGATAATTTAAGCAATTAAAAAGAAAATATCACAGTTGAATTATCACTTTTTGCTTTGACTAGTACTATCTTTCCTAGTTTTGCTTCTAGGTCGACCAACCTTTTTCTTTTCTTTACGGGTGGCTGGGTTTATAAACTCCGAAATGGAGTTTGTCTCATCGCCACACACAGAGGGTGAAGAGCAACTAAGACTCGGTTTTCTTTTTTCACCCCGGAATTCTGCGTCCATGCGTTCCGGTTCTGTCAAGGCATACGATGTTAAAGAAGCATTATGTAAGTTACTTAACTCTTCTTTTATTATATTTTTGATTTCTAAAACAAGTCAGAATTTTGCAGGGAATTTGAAGTAGAATTCATTGAACTATTACTGAGTAAGGTTACCTCCTCTTTAATTATTATTTCAGCAATTATGGTACGTTAAGTACTATTGACTATTTGAGACAGCTGTTACTTGCGCAAAAGTTGCTTGGCTTGTAACGGCTGATCCCTTCATCTGCTTAGCCTGCGTGTAACTTATTTTGTTTAGAATCATTACTTCTTTAATTTTAGCTTCTTTTTTGAATTCGGGACATCCTTTTCAAACGGCCAAATGGTCCCCTTTGCAATATGGACATTGTTTTGGATTTTCACAAACATTGTCATCGTGTGGGTGTTTGCCACACACACATATATTTTTATTTTTGAATATCAGTGGGTCATGTCCAAACTGTTGACAGTTATAACACCGCAGTGGTGCTGGTATATACGACCTTACCCTTAGGGAGTATATAACTGCCTTAATAGACTTAGGTAGGGTATCTCTTTCAAATGTAAGGATGTGGTTGGGTGTATGCACCCATACTCCTTCTCTTTTAACCCTAATTCGCCTTACATCTGTCACTGATTCGTGTCTAAGGCCTTCTTTTATTTCCTCCAGCGTAGCATGTAATAAATCAGGACAGTAAATAACCCCCTTACACTGATTTAACGTAGGGTGAGGCGATACTTCTACATTCATTTCCGCTAATCTTTTAACAACTTTTTTGACTGTAAATTCGACCTACATTCTAATAATAACTTTCCTTTTACTTTTTTAATACTATTAACATCCCCAATCAATCCAAACAAAAACTTCGAAATTAGAAAGGGACTGACTTTCACAAAGTCTCCCTCTTTCCTTTCTAGGAGCAGAGACCGGGCCCACGAGGACTCCTTTTCCTATCTACCTTTTACGGCAGATTGGTCACGCTGTCCACCTTCAGCGCCCATTTTGGAGGATGGGTCCTCATTCGATAAATTGGATATCCACATATTAATCCCACGAGTGAGGGAAGAAATAAAGGTCCATCGCAGCAGTGCTCCCGTACTGCGGTAAGGCTTAACAATTTACAATGAGGGGCAGCCAGGTATCTCAAGGGCTCCTTTAGCGACTAACTGCGCATAGCCATGCATCTCTCGGCACGGATCGCATAACACCTTAGATTTCGGTTTTGGTAATGAAGTTTACTCTCCAAACACAAATAAGAACAACGGATAAAAGAACGAAATTAGGACAAACAATTTGCGATCAGCGTTAGCGTTACTCGGGGAGTACCACGTGGAGGTGCTGCTTGGACTTAAATATTGAAAGTGGATCTTACAAGGAGTTTCGTATGTAATGGTAAAATAATGAAAACTTACCTTTTCTTGGTGCAAATAACCATAAAGCATGGGTGTAAAATAGTTATTTATATATCAAGGGAGTTATGAGGGTGTTAATTACCGAGCGCAACGGATTGCAATCTCGAGTGACGTTGGTCCAGAGGGATTGTAAGTTGCCCAAGATTATTAACATACATAAATCACGTGATAGTTAAATAGTTTTATTTCAAAATTTCGTTTTCATATTTCATTTGTAATGAAATATGAAAACGAAATTTTGTTGGTTATTAAAATTAAACGAACTTTTAAAAATTAAGTAGGAATTATTACCGTGGATATATCAACTAACAAGTACATTAGAGGGAGTAATAAATCTATAATTCCCTACTATAACTCCCTAGGGAATTATGAACATGTTTACAGTTACGGTAACTAAGGGTTTATTTGTTTGTATAGTATTGGAAATAAATGTAATAAAGAATTTGAATGCATACGTATTTTTAATTACTGATTATTAAACACAATTTTATATTTCTCTGTCGTTATTTTAAGTGCACTTGTTTACCAATTTGCGGAACGTAGTGATTATATCCGTTAAAAAATCCCTATTGTCCTCACTACATCCTGATAGAGTGCGATTTGTTGCAGTAAGTATATGTTCACTGCTAATTAAGCTGGAGCATCTTATATTTTCTTCCTTTTTAAACGAAAACGTTATAATTTGATGAGACAACCGCGTAATTTTAATATAGAAATTAAAACGTTATAATTGAAACTAACGAACACGTTATAATAGAATCGCTGAAAACAGATAAACCTTTTATAAATATATGCAGAATCTAATTACGCATGCGGTGGTGTAATGGTATACAGGTGGTTCTATTTGAATAAAGAAGTTTTACTACTGAAAAATTTACAATTCATTATTGTATGCTTCCTTGAGTGAAAATAAAGAATTGTAAATTTTCTGGTCTGTCGAAGTGTTTGAAGTCACGTTTGTGTGATTGTTGCACATACATTAAATTGTGAGATAAACGCAGTGCTCTGTAATTTACTACACACGATTTAGTTTCTTTGTGAATGCGAATTTGAATATTCGAAAACCATAGATAAACTTCAACTGTTTTGTAGGTCTTTAAATTTTTTAAATTGTTTCAGTTTACATAATTTTAAGTATTGTTTATTATTTGAAATGGTGCTAAGATGTAACATTTTTAAGGATTCCTTGAGTAAGCGATGTAACCTGTACCCCTTGCTTCATGTTGGTATAAATAATGCACGTTGACTTTAAAGTTCACAATAGCAATTCAATTAGTAATTTTCGAGACAACTTTAATTCTGTCTTAAAGCGGTTTCGTAAAGTTTTATTTAGTTTACTGGATCAATAAACGCCTTCATGTTAGCGTAATCAACTTTTATTTTTATCTACTTTGTTTTTTAAACTTTTTTGCTAAATCTGGTTTCTGATGCTTCTGAAAAAACTTCTTTGTTACATATTTCGTAAACACACACATTAACGAACTTAGTAAAAGATTGTTTTAAATTTACATGCATTTATGTTAGAGCATCCGACAGCACGCACATCATTGTGAGTGCCGTGTTTAATATTATATACACTGTGTTCACGAATTGAGTTCATTATAGTTGTAAATGACCAACAATTTTGGAATTAAAAAATGATTCTTTCAGATTCAGCCCTGCTTCATTGGAAATGAATTTTCATCATAATTGTAATTCTGTAAATTCAAAGCCGCCTTGGTGGTGCAGCAACAACTATTTTCTTTGCAGGTCAAGTACCTTTTTTTTTGTATCATAGAGAAACATTTTATTAAAAAAAGCTGTTCAGAAACGAAAAACAATAATAACTGCAAAATGTGAAAGTAATCGGCACAATTTCAAGAAACCGTTATTTTTATTTATTAAGACAACTATCATCGATTAGATTTAGGAATCTGTGCATACAACATTTCAAACAAGACATCGTTATTAGTTTACAAACAATTCTGATTGTCATTATTGTAAAATTTAGTAGTGTATTTTTGCCCTTCTTCTTATTCAATTTGTGTATTATTGTAATTATCAAAGCAATGACATTTCAATATTTGTCATGTAACAGTAACGTCTATTTGTAATCAATAACAAAAATAATTAAAAAAAAAGAAAACCTATATTAAATAGTAAAAAGAACAACTATTCGATGTAGCCCCCAGCAATTTCAAAACATCCCTCCACTCTAATTTGAAATTCTTTGTATACATTTCTTAGCATGTCCGGGGTGATTTCGTTTACGGCAATAATTACTACTTGTTTAAGATCTTCAATATTGTGGTTCATATCTGTTTGGTACACATTCTGTTTTAGGTAGCCCCATAGAAGAAAATCCAAAATTATTAAGGTGGGAGAACGGGGAGGAAAGAATCTAAGTCATATCGTCCTATCCATCATTCCGGAAAATATTCATCCAGCCATCCTCTTATTAGCAAAGTCGAATGTGACGAACAGCCATCGTGTTGAAAATACATTTTACGCCTTTGCTCCAAGCAAATTTTGGTAATAAAAAGTTGTCTAGCAAATCCTAATATACATCCTGAGAAGGCGTTGAAGTCGGTATTGTTGCCTATTGCCTCATACTACATGATACCACGGTGCAATACAATCCTCTGACGGGAGAACTGAAGAAACTATAATAAGCCATAACAATTTATTGTAATACTAGATGTATAAAATAAAGAATCATATTAAAGTTGTGTAGTTTTATTTGAAATAGACACGCATCAACAACAGCATGAGAATAGTGGTTCAAACTCAAAAGCTACCTATTGGAAATCTCGATGACTTGACCCGAGGTGCAAATACAAAACGGCAAGGAAAGTTAATTCCAAACAGCGTACATGCTATAATTTGTGGTCCTTCCAACGCTATGTTCAGTCTTCTAACCGAATGGAAATGTCTTCGTTTCAAACACGTGTATGTCTACTAGTAATCGTTGAATCAGGAAAAATATCGGCTCTGGTGAAATTTTAGATCCCTTGAAAGATGTCGGTTATTATTGCTTCAGCGATAATGGTGATATGGAACCGAGTGAGGTAAAATCCAATTCGATTTTTATATTTGATGATATCGCTTGCGAAAAACAAGATCGTATTAGAGCATACTTTTCAATGGGACGTTATAATAACATTGACTGTTTCTAATTGAGTCAAACCTATACTAAAATTCCCAAACAGCTGATTACAGACAACACCAATTTGATAGTGCTTTTCCAACAGGACGATTTGAATTTTCGACACATCTTTGAAGACCACGCCGCCCCAATAATAAGCATACAATTGTTTCGAGAGATGTGCTCATAAAGCAGGCGAAATCGATATAGATTCATGGTGATAAATAAGGATGCCGAAGTACAAAACGGTAGATTTAGGAAAGGTTTCGATCAGTATATAACAATAATAATAATAATAATAGTAATAATAATAATAATAGTCTTTATTATGTGGCATAATGTCATAATGAACAAAGGTATATATGAGCATGTATGTAAGAGAAACAGAGATGAATACGCATTATGCAATTAACCCCAAGACGAGGTTCAACTTGGGCATCACCCTTGTTGCTCTTCCACCTAAACCTTGAATTACAAAATAAAAAACAGAGATTATACTATATATGCCTATAACTAACTTAAGAATAAGATTCTGTGATAATTTTATAATTGTAAATGTAAATAATCTAACAAGTGTCTATAAATAAATGTAACGTAACTGCTATATATATATATATATATATATATATATATATATATATATATATATATATATATATATATATATATATATACCAGGCAAGCATTTTGAACGTTTTGAATAAGACTACTCGCATTAGTAGATGAATGATATATTGGCACACAGTAGTTAAATGAGAAAGGACAAGTGATTCACACAGCCTTTTTTTTATTGGGATTTTTATTATGATCTGTGACGATAAAGCGACTTCAGGTTGAGGTAAGCGCGAGATGTGTAGTTAGCTATTTGATCTTTATACCGAAAACTATTTTCCAATGTTAGGCCTAAGCCTTTGGCTTTATTTTCTATAGGTATCTGAATGTTATCAATATATACATTAAATGTATTATGTAAATTATTACACACATCCTCGTTTCCAAATAAAATTAATGCACATTTTTGTGGATTCATTTTAAGAGAGTGTTCAACTGAAGCAGCGTGTATATATTGTACATCGCATCGGTATTAACACGTTGTAAAGCATTGACCGAATCTTCAGGTCTAAATGAGTAATACAATTGTGTGTCATCCGCGTAGACGTGAGCATTACAAAACTTAATATTATTTAAAAAATTTAGGTGTGAATCGAATACAATAAAGGGCTTATAATGGACCCTTGAAGTAATTGCAATCTTCCAACACTGGGGAAATGTATTTACTTCTATGCAGTAATTTATGCCATGAGTTATATAAGACACAATAACAGGACAACACAGCTTAATGATTTGGATATTAATATTTTTTGCACCTGTTGCATTTGTTTTAATACTAAAAATAATTTTTGTTACATCCTCATCAGTGGTTATAGAAAAATTAAAATTTAGATTGTGGTATCTGTTACCGTAGTAATATCATTCAAACGTCATTTGGAAACGAACAGCGCACAAGTAAACAGCCCCCGTTTAAACAAGACACAGAGCACACATGTTTAAAACAGACCCCGTTTAAAACAGATCTGTTTCTTTGTTTACCTATTATTTCTTACTTGTTACCCATGGATGATAAGACATTAGCTTGAAGAAACATATAATTCATCTTATAAAACTATAAAATGCCCAAACAGCTGATTAGAGACAACGCCAATTTGATAGTGCTCTTCTAACAGGATGATTTGAATTTTTAACACATCTATGAAGGACATGTCGCCCCAATAATAGGCATGCAATTGTTTCGAGAGGTGTGCTCAGAAAGCTGCCCAAATCGATACGGATTCATGGTGATAAATAAGGATACCGAAGTACAAAACGGTCGATTTAGGAAAGGCTTCGATCAGTACATAGTACCATAGTAGTATCATTTAAATGGCATTTGGAAACAAACAGCGCACAAGTAAAAAGCCCCCGTTTTTAAACAGCGTACAAAGCAGACCTGTTTAAAACGAATCCCGTTTAAAACACACCCGTTTATCTGTTTACCCGTTATTGCTTACATTTTTCGATGGATGATAAGAGATTAACGTTGACGAAACGTATAATTTAAGTTCGTAAAGCTATACAGCAAAAATATGATCATCTTAAGGCAGTTCGATTTAATAAAAGATTTCATTGAACCACTTTCAAAAATCGAAAATAAAATCGAGCCGCTAATAAAAATCGAGCCAAAGGTGAAGCAGCAAAATGAGGAGAGGGAGGAAGGTGAAATTTGGGAAATTGTTACCGAAACGTCAATAAGAAAAAGTCACCGATTCAGCAGTGTATTAACACACCGTCAATACTGTACCATTCGCGTGGAATTATTAAAATTCATCCTCTTTTACTGGTGGAAATCATCGTTCCTCGAAAGTAGAACGGTTGGAGAGATTGCATCCAAAGAGGAGGAAAAAGAAGAACATGGGCGACTACGACCGATTCAGTTTTATGCAATAATAATTTTTTGGAACAATATGATCCATTACCTCGAATATACGTAGACCGCATGCTAAGCGATGCACCAATTACATCGATACCACTTACGGCATTGTCTACGACATATCTACCGATAAGCGGACAACTGGCAAGACACCTGTAAAGGTAGATGGAAAGGATTTGGTTATTAATGGAGTTCGATACAAAGATACACGAGGGCTCTATGACCTTATCATTATGAATGAACCCGATCAAAAACTAATAACTCGTGAAGACGAATCGAACTATACACGGATCTTAATTACTACCAATGCGGCTAGTCGCTATAACAACCCGTAGGGACAATTGAAAGGTACACGTGCATGAAATTATGAGAAATCTAGAAGTGCCGTGGGCGCAAAAAATAGCCGGTAATACTAGACTTGTCAACAAAACATACAATTTTGAAAGAACTATACGAGCATGCATATATTGAGAAAATCATTATTCTACGTACAGTACTAAAAAGGTGAGTATAGCAGAGTGATTAAGACCATGAAGAATGCTCTGTACGAAAAAAATTTGCCTGAGCGTAAAATATTATTGGATTGGAGGACTGCTTGAAGAAGTAAAGAAAGAATACAATAATCGTAAACATTGAACGATCGGAATTAAACCATGCGAAGTAAATGATAATAAACCGCTCGAAGTATGCTCGAAATATTTAATAAAAAGCATCGAGTAATCGTAGGCAACATAGTTCGTATTCGCAAGTTTAAGAAATTATTCACCAGATTGGTCGAGTGAACCTTTCAGGATCGTCAGAGTACGCATCACAAATCCGGTCACGTACTTGCTAGAAGGCATGAAAGGGGTACCTGTGCTGGGCGGATTTTACAAGCAGGAACTACAAAAGGCAATATAGTCAGACTTACTATAAATTTAAAAAAAAGCTCAACATACAAAGATATCGTTTTATTTTATATCATACAAATATTTTTTTTACATTACCTCTCTGTGAGATATTCTGCATTTTTGAGACTAAGGATAACGTTTTATTTTGTATTCACTCAGTTCAGTGGATGACCAAAATCCGTGGTCCGGGCCGTTAATCCATCCAAAGGGTGCCTTTGGATTTTTGATGCCTTTGCGAATATTCTCCAGCAACCATTCGTGGGCTCGTTTATGGCAAACGTCATCAGACGGTCTAAAAGTGTACTTGATATCCCGTTCTTTGCATATATTCCAAAGAGTTTCAAGTGCATTCGAGGTGGCGTATTCGATTGCCGTACAAATTCTTATAATTACATAAAATACTATGAGCATTAAATAACGGCTTACTTAAATTGCAACATTGCCATGTGGCGGTAAGGCGAATGATTCAAGTTGATTAGCAGTTATACATTCGTTATTTACAATCTTACACATATCTACAACATTCCACTTTAAATTATCAAGTTCACTCTTTGTGTTAAACAGCAGTGCAATTTTATTCGGGCACACATTTATCGTTTACCATTTACCAGTTGAAGCACTCGTCCGGTAGAATAATACAAATCAGCAAGGAAATATTTAAATAACGTTTTATAAATATTAAAGCGTTGCAATTAGGTTGTTAGAAAATACACTTTTTCAAAAAACGTTTTTTAATTTTTGTTTAAAATGACGTGTAGAAATATTTTTATGACAAATGTGTAAAAAATATTTGTGAGAAAATGTTTTCATTTTAATATTTTAAAAATCACTATGACATGTTTTTGTTTACTTGGCCGCTTTACAGAAAACAAAGCTAAGCCTTTTTTCTATATCTGCATCTTTGCAATTTCCCCATCTTTTAAAAGTACTAAAATATTCATTTCCATTCCGTGGTTTGCGATGTCGGCCTAGTTTAATCGTAAAAGTTAAGTGTTTTTTTTTATCAGTGCCTCTTGGTGTATATGCTTGATTGATTGATTCATGATTAATGAAACTTGTATTTATATAATAAGTTTAGCGTGTAAATAGTGTACATAAATAGCAGTGAAGGGTTTAGTTTAGGCGAAGTTACTTAATCAAGCAATCGGGTAAGTAGGTTATCACGTGATTTCTGAACAGATATCATTTCAGCTCTCTTAAAGTGTGTTGAGCATATTCCCTTAGTAATACTTAAATTTATTATGTGTGTATTTTAGAGCATTAACTACCATAGATATATTTTTCGTATATATATCGAGAATGTCATAGCAAGAACAATTTTTATTATTTGTCAGAATCTGTATGAAACCAAACAAGAGATAATTAAATCTACTCAATTATGACTAGCTCAATCGCCAGCTTGTTGTACAAAGTATTATAAATAGGCAAGCATTAAATTTTTTTAAAAGGTTCTTAAAACTTTACAGGGCAGAAGAGGCGAGTACGCTAATTAGGTATAGAAGCATTATAAACTATTCTATAATGATAATGTTTGTTTTCCTTATTAAAAGATATTTTAATCTATTTTTTTCAACGATTTAAAAGTACTGATTTTATTGACATTTTAAAAGCAGTTTTGTAGGTATTTTTCAGGCACTTTTTCAACATTTATTTTGTAGACATATTTTCACTATTTTAAAAATCTCTATAAATATGTTTAGACGTATTTTCAACGTGTTTAAAATAGGTTAATAAATACTCTACTTAAATTTTGATAATGTACTTGAAATATTGCAGTCCCAACGTGTTTTTTTCCATTAACAGATTTTTGGAACGTTTTCTACAACCTATCTGTAAGTATTCTGAAACATATTTTCAACGTTTTAAAAATATTTTGACAAATATATGTCCCAAAAATGAATTTTTAAATTTGCCCCTAGTTCCAAATCGAAATTAATATTTCTGAAAACATGATTGCGTTTTACAAACGGCACATTATCTTTCCATTTATTAATTTATCAAAAATATGACAAATGGTGCTAAGAGTGACCTATTCAAGTTTGAAATGATAAACTTTTTATTTTTTGCTCTATTTACGTACATTCATAAGAAATACGACTTACTGGAGCATTTCAAAAACATTGATTCGATTAGGACCACAAATTTTCAAGCTTCGACGAGACATAAAAATTATACACGTATAGTTTAATATCAAACCTCAACATCAATAAAAGAATTTAGCTTCAACGGAAACGATTATGAGCAGTTGATTAAAAGTAATGGCGGATACAGTTATGTTAAAAATCTGAAATTACGAAGCTGTAGGTTTTGGATGACGCTGAGTTCAAATATAATATTGTCCTGAATGTGGCACTTCCAGTTATACCGGAAGTAGACGTCAACTTTGTTATTTTAAATAGAACCTAATATTTTTTATTTTATTTTCGAATTCTACATCAAATTCTAGATAAAATTTGTACACTATGTCCTATACCAAAAATGAAGTATTTTCGAGATATTTCGATTTCTTTAAAAATAAAAAAAAAATCCTAGTCCACATTGAATAACGATATCTCCATTAATAACGAAGCTAGTGACCTGAAATTGTAACCAATAAACAACAAGCGCTTGCCCATTAACTCCATATATCCATCTCATTGATATTTCATACTGGGTGTTTTAAACTTAGCCGCCAACATGCACAATTTAAATCATTTATAAGTTGCTTACTTTAAATAGAACACCCTGTATTTTATTACATTTTCCGCTGTATTTTTTTAAGCCAATTTGTTTGGTATCAGTGTTCCCTATACCTAAATCCAACCACTTTTGAGATATTTCATTATCTTGGTTAAAACATAACAACACTTAATTATTTCAACATTAGTAAAGGGTAGGCCATGATTTCCAATAGCCTGAAAGGATTATTAATTGTGGATATCATTGAAAACGTTGACTAGGTATTTTGTATTAATTTAATTAGATAACTTACAAACAAAAATAAGTAAATGTAATATTAAACAACTAAAGTTTTATAAGTGTTCAAAATTAGCACCGTCTACTTCTAAACATTTATGAATCCTTTTCATTAACTTATGTCTTGTAATTCTGGAAATATGGTCGGGTGTTAGAGAATTATAAGCAGGTAAGACTCTCTGCATCATATCTTCCTTTGTCGTAACAATAGGTCCAAAGTTATGAGGAGGTGCTCAATCTTGCTGATACCAAGCTGAAGCCGCCTCTCCATTTCTTAAAGTATGTAACGCTGGTCTTATGGCGTCTTCTAAAATGTGGCAATATCTTGTACCATTTAAATTTTCATCATAAAATTTTAATGCTAAAATTTTATCGTCTTTTATTGCACAAAACACATTAAAACTCCAACTATCTTGGAAATAACGTTATCTACTAACATGTGGTTTTTCATTAGACCAAAAATGGGAATTATGTCGATTAAATAATCCATTTTTGCTAAACTTTGCTTCATCACACCATATAACTTTTTGTATGAAGCTTTCATCCTCTTGGGCCTTCATTAAAAACCATTCACAGAATTCTAACCTTCGAGGAAGATCACCTAATTGTAAGTGTTGCACCTAATGATATGAAAATGGTTTCGATTTTTTAAAATGCGATGAATTGTTCTCGTCGACAAAGTAAGATCTCTCTCACAATCTCTAATGGAGGCATTTGGAGAGGCCGTAAAATAACCCAAAACATTAATTTCGTTTATATCACTGTCCACTAGTGGTTTATTTTGATTAATTTTTGTCTTCAATTGACCAAACTGACGGCAGTTTTTAAGCAATCTTCTTAAAATATTACCAGTTGCATTTGGTCGATTTGGATATCTTTATGCAAAAAAAATCGGCAAGTCCGTTCAACAGTTCTGTTACACTCGCCGTAAATAATAATAAGATTTAAAAAATCATCATTAGTAAACCCTACATTTGCCATGATTTACTATGAAATACAAACTGGTAAAGAAAACTGTCAAAACAACATAAACAATTAACGTTCTAACTATCAAATCTTTGATATGATATGATGCAGAGAGTCCTACTTGCTTTTTAATTCTCTAACACCCGACCATATTTCCAGAATTACAAGACATAACTTAATGAAAAGGATTCATAAATGTTTAGAAGTAGATGGTGATAATTTTGAACACTTATTATAAAACTTTATTTGTTAAATTAATACAAAATATCTAGTCAACGTTTTTAATGATATCTACAATTAATAATCCTTTCAGGCTATTGGTTACTTTTCAGAATTAATAACTTACCAAAAAATAAAAAAATATCACCTTAAATAATAGAAATCATGGCCTACTCTTAACTAATGTTGAAATAATTAAGTGTTGTTATGTTTTAACTAAGATAATGAAATATCTCAAAAGTGGTTGGATTTAGGTATAGGGGATACTGATACCAAACGAATTGGCTTAAAAAAAACAGCGGAAAATGTAATAAAATACAGGGTGTTCTATTTAAAGTAAGCAACTTATAAATGATTTAAATCGTGCATGTTGGCCGCTAAGTTTAAAACACCCTGTATGAAATATCAATGAGATGGTTATATACAGTTAACGGGCAAGCGCTTGTTGTTTATTGGTTACAATTTCACGTCACTAGCTTCGTTATTAATGGAGATATCATTATTCAATGTGGACTAGGATTTTTCAAAATTAAAAAAAAAAAATCGAAATATCTCGAAAATACTTCATTTTTGGTATAGGACATTGTGCACAAATTTTATCTAGAATTTGATGTAGAATTCGAAAATAAAATAAAAAATATTAGGTTCTATTTAAAATAACAAAGTTGACGTCTACTTCCGGTATAACCGGAAGTGCCACCTTCAGGACAATATTATATTTGAACTCGTCATTCATAACCTACAGCTTCGTAATTTAAAATTTTTAACATAACTGTATCCGCCATTACTTTTAATCAAATCTCTTTGCGCCACACCCTGTATAGCATTTCACAACTACGAGTGTTTTCCAGTCGTATATTACAATATACTAAAAATTATAGTGTATCCACTAATTAGCATACCACTGTTGATCCATTATTTGAAAATGAAACCTTACTTACTATTTAAAATGTGTATAATTGAAAGGGTTTTCATTTCATTTTAAGTTTCTATCTGCATAGTACTACTGCAAAACAATTAACCATACTTTCCATCTTTATTTTTTACCTTCCATTGTAACTTCGTATAATTTCGACTTTTGTATACTCTGTATAAGATAATTCAATGAGCGCCGTATAAGCTCTATTTTTGGAGCGTATGTATGTGTAAGTATTTAACAAGGTGATATTGTGATAAGTACACTGTGAAATTAATTTGTAATAGTATATTTCATTGTGCTAACGAACACTAATATCCACGAATTCATACCCATTTTTTTTCTTCTAAACATGAGCATAATACCGTTCCGTTTCATTGTTTGAAAATTAAAATCTACATCATTTGCTTTAGTTAAATCAATATACATATATAATTATAATTTAAACATTTTTCATGTATATCATACAATTCCGTAAAGCATCTTTATTTATTTTCATTTTACATACTACAAACACATAGGTAATATTTGTTTATTTAAAGTATACAAATCCTAATAAACTATAAGTTTTCATGACTATCACTTAAAAGAAGAAAATTAGAAATTTACAAACTAGGTTAAACAGTACACAAGAATAAATAACACTTTTTCTGAGGTAAGGTAGAATGTAAACTATAGATTATTAAGTAGTGTAAATCTGCGCGTGTGTGTGCGCGTGTGTGCGTGTGTACGTGTGTGCGAGTGTGCCTGTGCGTGTGTGCGTGTGTGCGTGTGTGCGTGTGTGCGTGTGTGCGTGTGTGCGTGTGTGCGTGTGTGCGTGTGTGCGTGTGTGCGTGTATGCGTGTGTGCCTGTGTGCGTGTGTGCGTGTGTGCGTATGTGCGTGTGTGCGTCTGTGCGTGTGTGCGTTTGTGCGTGTGTACGTGTGTGCGTGTATACGCGTGTGCACGTGCGCGTGTGCGCCTGTGTGCTTGTTCGCGTGCGTGTGTGAGAGCGCGTGCGCGTGTGCGTGTGCGTGTGCGTGTGCGTGTATGTGTTCGTGGGTGTGTGCCTGTGGGTGTGTGTGGGTGTGCGTGTGGGCGTGTGTGCGTGTGTGCGTGTGTGTGTGTGTGCGTGTGTGCTGTGTGCGTGTGTGTGTGTGCGTGTGGCTGTTGCGTGTGCGTGTGCGTCTGTGCGTGTGTGCGTGTGTGCGTGTGGTGCGTGTGTGCTTGTGTCGTGTTGGTTTGTCAGTGTGCTGTGTCGTCGTCGTGTGCTGTAATGGTCGTGTGCTATGTCTGCGTTTGTGTGTGCTGTGTGTCGTCGTGTGCGTGTGTGCGTGATGCATGTGTCGTGTGCGTGTGCGGTGTGTGCGTGTGTGCGGTGCGGTGCTGCGTGTGCGTGTGCGTGTGCGGTCGCGTGTGCGTGTGCGTGTGCGTGTGCCTATGCATCTGCGTGCGTGCGTGTGTCTTATTTGCCATCTTCAGGTTCTGTCAAGGTGCTTGGATCTCCTCCGTATTACTCAAATCGGTCCGATGTCCCGCTATTCGACCTCCTGCGTATATTTAGTGCCATTTTTACTCCTTCACTTCGGCCTCTGCGAATCCCATCGTGCGTGTGTGCGAGTGTGCGAGTGTGCGGTGTGAGTGTGCCTGTGTGCGTGTGTGTGTCTGTAGTGTGCGTGTGTGCGTATGTGCGTGTGTCGTCTGTGCGTCGTGTGAGTGCGCGTGGCGCTTGTGCGTGTTCGCGTGCTGTGAGCGTGCTGTGCGTGTGTGTTCGTGTGTGTCCTGTGTGTCGTGGATGCGTGGTGTGCGTGTGCGTGTGTGTGCGTGTGTGCGTGTGTGCGTGTGTGCGTGTGTGCGTGTGTGCGTGTGTGCGTGTGTGCGTGTGTGCTGTGCGTGTGCGTGTGCGTGTGTGCGTGTCGTGTGTGCGTGTGTGTGTGTGTGTGTGGCGTATGCGTGTGTGTATGCGTCTGTCGTGGTGCGTGTGCTGTTGTGTGCGTGTGCGTGTGTGCGTATGTGCGTGTGCGTTTGTGCTGTGTACGTGTGTGCGTGTGTGCGTGTGTGCGTTAGTGCGTGTGTGCGTGTGCGTGTGCGCGTGCGTGTGCGTGTGCGTGTGTGTACGTGTGCGTGTGCGTGTGCGTGTGCGTGTGCCTATGCATCTGCGTGCGTGCGTGTGTCTTATTTGCCATCTTCAGGTTCTGTCAAGGTGCTTGGATCTCCTCCGTATTACTCAAATCGATCTGATGTCCCGCTATTCGATCTCCTGCGTATATTTAGTGTTGTACACTTTCGCCATTTTCACTCCTTCACTTCGGCCTCTGCGAATCCCATCGTGCGTGAGGTTCTGTTCCTGTTTTCTAATTTCGATGGCATCTCGAATGATTCTTCTTGTAGCGTTTCTGACAACGACTATCATCCTTGTGTTTTCAAACGTAATGTTGTGTGATGCACTGCCAAAGTGCTGCGCTAGAGAGTATATTTGTATTTTTCTCCAAATCCTCTAGGTGTTCCTCGCGTTAAACGTTGGCCTTGCTGTTTGTTTGTTTTATGTACACCTTGTCGCATATTCCACCAGGGAACTATAAACTTTCAAAAATCAGTACCTGATTCAAAGGATGTTCAATATAAAACAAAACTTCTTTATACAAGTATTTAGTAGGAGAGTGAATGCTTTCTTAAAATGATATTTTAAGGGGAGTGTCTAAAACGTCACATAGTATCTTCTCGATCTCTATATAATTAATATTACCAATATCTGTCATTATTTTCCCAAGTTTTCCAGTAATAATCAGAGTACAAACCATTCGTTAGTAGGCTTAGTTACTCTTACAAGTGCACTATAATTTTTTGGGAGCCAATGTTACCACCTTTAATCGCAGATTAACACTAAATCATGAGCAACATGGCAATGCCAATTTAATAGTGTTGGCATGGCTGGCTTCTGCTGTTCTTGACTGGGTGGGAGTGGTGGGTGGTCGTTGAAAACAGCGTTTTCAATTTTCATGCTTCAACTTTTTCCAACATGTTAAACATTTCTAAAACATTTTATTACTACTAAGGACCTCAACTGTAAGATTTATCGAAACGTTTAGATTTGTATAAACATAAATACAAAATGACTCTATTAAAAAACTCAAAAAAGCTAAGTATTTTAAATACAATATATTCTGTTTTGTATAACCTTGATGCATTTTTTCTCTTTTACATATATAAATTCCCTATATGAGCCAGCTGCGAGGAAGCTATACCACTTAAAGCTTAACTATTTATTGTGCCTAGTTTGTTATACAAGACGGCGGCGCTCAATTTTCAATGCTTCCTTGTAACGTTTTGCCATGATACACTTAAATAAAGAAATGGAAAAATATAATATGCTACTAATAAAACTGCAAAATTTAAACGCTGGCTACAACACATATTTTGAAATAATTCATCCAAAAATTGTACCCTTTCACACTTTGTCCTATTTCGACATATGTCCACAATTAAAAAACTCTAAACACCTCAAATAAGTTAATTTTAAGAAGACTAGAGTTACATTAAAAAAATGTCACTTTTAACGAACGATTTAAATGAAAAGTTAGATTAATTATTGGTAATTTATTTATACCATATTTATGTATACCTACTTGAAATGTGTTAAACAAAAATATAAATTAATAACATAACAGTTAAGTTACTTAATTCTCAACATATTAAACTGATAGATCAAAAACGAATTTGAATTATGGGAGCGGCATTAATGTTCCATGTTGTCAAAATCTAGATTTAGATTTATGTCCACGTCAATAATAACAATTAAGTTAAGGTAATTTCGTAATAAATAATGGTCGCCCACGGGTTGTATATTAAATTCGAGTGCTCGTAAGCGCAGCCTGTCGACGATTACTCTGTACCAAATTGCAAATAACCCGACACAGAAACACAAGCCCAAATTAACACACAAGTTTCATTCAAAGAAAAACAAGTTCGTGAATATAAAAAATCTTACCGCACTCTCGTTTCTCTTGCTTTATTTCACTCGTAAATTCTACCGGTTCCGGTAATCCTCATCCGTAGTTCCTCACCTGATACGAACAGCATTTACATAGTAAAATATCTCTTAAAATTCCCAGTTTATAAAATTCCACGCTTTTAGAATATACAATTCAATTTGATAAAATTTATTTTAAAATAAACAAACGTATTTTGAATTTATTAGAGATTACAAACTTAAAATTAAGTTGAATACTTCTTAAAAGCAAATTCAAAGCTTCTTACAAATAAATAATGAACACGTAAATCGTGTCAGGTATAATTAGTTGTACGTACTTGAATGTATTGCTTAATCGTTTGGTATTTTGCTTTATTGATAACGTAGAATGAATTTGCTTAATCCAATTTTAATTAAAACTAATGCAAACTGTTTATTAGCGTTTTGATTAAATAAAGCGATATGGAACTACACTAAAATTTATTTGAATCCAATATAATTAATGGTTGCATTCCGTACTCTATTCTGTTTAATCAATACCAGTCATATTAATACTTTGTAGATTTCCCCATTAACTTTAGTGATTCTCATTTAAAGAAAAATCGAGAGGTTTGTTTTCCCAAAGAGATAAAACTCTTTGGTGAAAATCTACGATGGTTTACACAAGTGATGTGAGGTTTGGCAGTGAATTCAGTAATGTTTTGACTAGTTTAAAATTTCTCAGGACAGTACGCGTATATTCTCATGATGTGCGTTTATTTAGTTAAATGCTGGGGTAGGAGCTTGCCTAATCTCTGATGCCCCCTTTTATAAAACGTTTATCACAGGATATTAAAACAGTCTGACAGAAAGAAATGTAGCCAATATCTCTTACTAATTTCCTTTTTGACGCCTTCCAATTGTAATAAATTGTGTAACTTAGGTATTATGCGTATTGAGAAATACTAAATATTGTATACGAAATTAAATTTTACGGTAATATGTGTTGTACACCATTTAGATTTAGTTCAATAGAATTTAATAAATAAAACAACTGCTTTATTTAACAAATTACATCATTGGGTACGTTGGTTAAAATTGTAGTTAATGGTAATGCAACATAAGCAAACTTGTATGATTGGTTACAGTAGTGTAAACGCTTAGTGAATAAGCTCGTGAAGTCCATAATAGTTTTTTACAAATTTTTCAATATTAATATACACTATAAGCAAAAGGTTCCGAGAATTGGTAAATAAAACAGTTTTTTTTTTAATTTTCCGGTACAATTATATTATCGACTTTAACACAGCCTTCATCTAAAGCGATGCACAATGCCAACGCTTAACCTATTCAACCCTACACTTTTTATAGTCCGATGAAGGAATAGCTTTCAATTTCTTCGCGCATTTTCCTTTATTTCATCCATCCTCGAAAATCTCTGTGTATCTGAATACCTGTGTATATGTGTGTCTGTGTATCTGTGTATCTGAGTATCTGTGTATCTGTGTATCTGTGTATCTGTGTATCTGTATATCTGTGTATCTGTGTATCTGTGTATCTGTGTATCTGTGTATCTGTGTATCTGTGTATCTGTGTATCTGTGTATCTGTGTATCTGTGTATCTGTGTATCTGTGTATCTGTGTATCTGTGTATCTGTGTATCTGTGTATCTGTGTATCTGTGTATCTGTGTATCTGTGTATCTGTGTATCTGTGTATCTGTGTATCTGTGTATCTGTGTATCTGTGTATCTGTGTATCTGTGTATCTGTGTATCTGTGTATCTGTGTATCTGTGTATCTGTGTATCTGTGTATCTGTGTATCTGTGTATCTGTGTATCTGTGTCTGTGTGTCTGTGTGTCTGTGTGTCTGTGTGTCTGTGTGTCTGTGTGTCTGTGCGTCTGTGCGTCTGTGCGTCTGTGCGCCTGTGTATCTGTGTGTCTGTGTGTCTGTGTGTCTGTGCGTCTGTGCGTCTGTGCGTCTGTGCGTCTGTGCGTCTGTGCATCTGTGCATCTGTGAATCTGTGTATCTGTGTATCTGTGTATCCGTGTATCCGTGTATCCGTGTATCCGTGTATCCGTGTATCCGTGTATCCTTGTGTCCGTGTATCCGTGTATCCTGTATCCGTATCGTGTATCGTGTATCGGTGTATCGGTGTATCTGTGTATCTTGTATCTGTGTATCTGTGTATCTGTGTATCTGTGTATCTGTAGATCTGTGTATCTGTGTATCTGTGTATCTGTGTATCTGTGTATCTGTGTATCTGTGTATCTGTGTATCTGTGTATCTGTGTATCTGTGTATCTGTGTATCTGTGTATCTGTGTATCTGTGTATCTGTGTATCTGTGTATCTGTGTATCTGTGTATCTGTGTATCTGTGTATCTGTGTATCGATGTGTATCTAGTCGTGTATTGTGTATCTGTGTATCTGTGTATCTGTGTATCTGTGTATCTGTGTATCTGTGTATCTGTGTATCTGTGTAAATCTTGTATCTTGTATCTGTGTATCTGTGTATCTGTGTATCTGTGTATCTGATGTATCGTGTATCTGTGTATCTGTGTATCTGTGTATCTGTGTATCTGTGTATCTGTGTATCTTGTATCTGTGTATCTGTGTATCTGTGTATCTGTGTATCGTGTATCTGTGTATCGTGTATCTGCGTATCTGCGTATCTGTGTATCTGTGTATCTGTGTATCTGTGTATCTGTGTGTCTGTGTGTCTGTGTCTGTGTGTCTGTGTGTCTGTGTGTCTGTGCGTCTGTGCGTCTGTGCGTCTGTGCGTCTGTGCGTCTGTGCATCTGTGCTTCTGTGTATCTGTGTATCTGTGTATCTGTGTATCTGTGTATCTGTGTATCCGTGTATCCGTGTATCCGTGTATCCGTGTATCCGTGTATCCGTGTATCCGTGTATCGGTGTATCGGTGTATCGGTGTATCGGTGTATCGGTGTATCGGTGTATCGGTGTATCGGTGTATCGGTGTATCGGTGTATCGGTGTATCGGTGTATCGGTGTATCGGTGTATCTGTGTATCTGTGTATCTGTGTATCTGTGTATCTGTGTATCTGTGTATCTGTGTATCTGTGTATCTGTGTATCTGTGTATCTGTGTATCTGTGTATCTGTGTATCTGTGTATCTGTGTATCTGTGTATCTGTGTATCTGTGTATCTGTGTATCTGTGTATCTGTGTATCTGTGTATCTGTGTATCTGTGTATCTGTGTAGAAGAAGCAATCCAACAAGATCTAACCAACATTCACTGGCAGAAGATATCATCATATTTCATAATAACCAGTCTCGCAAGTACAGCAACATTATAAGGAATAGCCTTAGCTGTCTGGGGGGCATACACAGTATGGACACAAATACTTCGAAAGGAGAAACCCTGAGCAACAGGAGAAGAAAGATTGCAGATGGAACCAGTGTACGCTACCCTAGTTGCCACCACTTCGTCGCGGCAGATTGTTCAACCTACAGCTGAACATGGTCACCAAAGTTAGATATATAATTAGAATTAGGATACATGTTGAAACTAGATAGCACATCGGAAATGATTATAAAGTATGTTATGTAGAGCAGGTCAATTATAGTAAGCAATTGCAAGGTAGGCATAAAAGTGCTTAGGTAAGATAAACATGACCTAAGATATAGGACAAAAACAAACTACGTAATATTAAGAACTGTATATAAACTTGTAAGTAGCGTAAAATAATTAAGTCTTTGGAATCAAAACCATTTTGTTCAATTTCTCAAAGTGGTTGTGAGGCATAGTCTACAATTGGTACGAGTGACGGCGTACCCCTCACATCTAAACCCCAAAAACACTCAATCTCTTTAACCAGAGATTGAACACCACCTTTCAGAATTGTAAATGAATTCGTTAGTTAATTTTGTAAAAGTATTGATTAACACATGAAAAATTCAAATCGATTTATTTCGAAAACGATGCGTCGTAGCGATTTCCGACAAGAGTATCATTCTTTTATGAAAAAATAGAAATTTTTTAAATTTTATGTTAAAATTGCAAAATTTTGAAAAACAAAAAACTTATGAATAACAATGTCCAATGGCCTAAACGAGCCGCTTATGAGTACAACTAAAAAATCATATTCGGGCCATACGATTGGGCATATTCCATTAAATAAATTTAAAGAGAAACCATTTTGAAGATACTTGAATTTAACCGATTTTAGGGCGCCATCTTCCAAGAGCTCCAGCTCTCTTAGGAAGTATTTTTGTATTATGGTAATTTACGTTAAATCGAGATAAATTCAGCTTTAGAATCTGCAGTTTTATTTTGTGGAAGAGTTTGTGGATACCCTGTATATGTAAGTTCATTGAGATTTTCAAGGTCAAAGTTCATTGCCTCACAGTCCATTGACCTCTAGGGGCGTGTCATATTACAATTCTTAGAAATCTAAAAATAGAATCAGGTCTTGGAAACAGGAGGGTCGAAAGTTTAATGACCTCCAGGGGCTGTTGTCTATGCTAAAATATAGGTCAAGGTTAGGTTGTTCTCGTATTGGCTACATTGAGTCAAAGTCAAATTCTTGGAAATCTAACCAGTCCTAGCGAAATAAGTATTCATAATCAATGGCTGGCTTGATGTGTGCTCGGTATTGCTCGACTATCCTCGTGGGGTCAACCCATCTCACTCTTTCTTTCGACTTCTCAACTTCCATCTTCGAATTCTGAAGAATCAGTTCGTGAAAACGTGAAGGGAAGAGCACCCTCGGTAAAATTGTTGGAAATCTAACTACTTCTAGGAAAATAAGTATTCCTTGAAAGCTAAATTCTTGGAAATCCAACCAGTTCTAGCATTACAATTCTTAGAAATCTAAAAATAATATCAGTTCTTGGAAACAGGAGGGGAGAGCCTTGAAGGTGAAATTATTTGGAAATAGCAAAATAAGCGTTTCTAATCAATGACACATGTAACAGACTGCGCATACGTAGATCAAGGTGATTAATTGACAAATTGAAACTTGTGGTAGGTACTCAAGTCAAGGGCACATTTTTTTATATAAACCGCAGTGTGGAGTGTTGAAATAAGTCAGTTAGCAACTTGTGGTTATTAAACATGGAATTAACAAGATTAAATCAAATCACCTATTGCAAACCCCTTAAAAATGTTCGTGACATCGAGATATTTAAAAAGTATATAGTGATAGATGTGGCTGTAATTAATGCTAAGTATGGTTAACGTGTAGTGATGGAAATGGCTGATTTTAAATGTATATTACCTCGGCGCTTTTCTGAGTATCTAAAAGAAAAAATTTAAAACGTAGCTAACATGAAGGATGCGTTCCTTAGTAGTTTAGGGGCGGTTGGAGAAACAACAAATGTAACGTTTGGTTTTTGAACCCGACTATATGTAAATCAACTAGAATAATTTCATAAACAGTGTTTAGCTGCAGTGCAATTGTGAGCAAGTAATGTCGTTATCTAAGTATAATGGAAGCAGCAATAAAATCACTTCTGAGACGATAAAAACTCAGTTCACGGTTATATATGGATACACCTCATAGTTGCAGTAAAAATATGATTGTAAGCTAAGGAATACTTAATTGATTGCGTTCATTATAAACTGTCGAATGATTCTCATCATGCAAAACATGTAGAAATTGGACACGGTACACACCTCAACCTTGTACTGCGTATAGGGTGCGGCACCTGTGCCCAAAGCAGTAATGTGGTGTCAGACAGAAGGAGTGAAACGTACTTTTAAGATCGCATTCATATGTAGAATTACAATTCTTCCGATCTCAAGAAGTTGAAAACCAAATTGATTAGGCAAATGTGAACTAAGAAAGTATAGTCTATGATCAGCATTATGAATCTCTATTTAACGATCTTGGTATTTATCTTTAAATTTTTAGGATATAATAAGCTATCGATTGGAATTTCTTGAATCCTTCCATCTAGCGTCTTGCCATTAAAAATTTATACAAGTTGTAAACTACCGTCGTTTTCGTGGCAAAGAGTACTGTGGCAGTGATGATGATGGCATTTATAAAAACATTGAAGATGTCATAAATACAAAGTATAATGTTAATTCACATAACACTGTATGCTTAATGGAAATTTTGTATTATAGTCCTGCTTATCTAATAATAGCATTTACTAAATATTATCTTAATAACTATATGTTTTCTTTTTTGTCTCGATTTAAGTATAAACTTTATGCAGCCTGGTAAACAATAATGTTAGCTAAATTTACTTTTTGGTTGCACACTAACTGTTATCAGTTATTAAGAAACCACCACCAGTTCCTTAGAAACTGCTTCTGAGAAACGGATTCCTGTTTATCCCTTTTGATTTATTTTTGATCTGTTTTGAGCTGTTTTTTGGGAAGCTAAATATTCAGATCCTGGCAGTGAAGGTGCTTCTTCAATATTGCAATAGTTCAGCTTTATATCCTGCTTCATTGAATTCACATCGGACTTCTAGCTATCCTCATTTCAGTAACGTTTTAAAGTATGGTTCAATTGAGTTCACAATTAAAATAATTGATTTAAACAATTTGAAAAAATTAAATAATCTCCCAATACATTTGGTATGTCGGTTTTATTTTCAAAACAGCTACCCTTTACACATATGAATAAAGTTGGACGAAACCTTTCGATTTTTATTTTTTAAAAGATATTTCCATCACCTAAGTTGAAAGTTCGTAAAATCTTTTAAATTCTATAAATTGAGTAATTCAGGATCTATTGGACTGGTTGAGGTGTTCAAGTACTCGCTGTGGTATGCAGAAACAAAATTTGAGTATTATTGCACAAACTTATGAGAATTATATATATTTCATGCTAAGAATTGAATTTACTAACAATATATTTAAGTGTTCTCAAATTATTTTCTTAATGTAGTTATCACTTCACCCTTTAGTATATTTGAATTTTTGAAAGGTTGAAGGAATATTTTACCACAAATAATAGAAGTAAAAGAGAAATTAAAAAAATTAAACATTTTTATTCCAACATTTAGCTACGTACATACATACATCCAGAAAATAAACAAATAAATGCACTGCTAAACATCTAAATGTTCCATAGTATAAAGCACGTATTTTATATTCATATTTTGTCGCACATTTTCCAACAAATTA
Organism: Vesta saturnalis; assembly: GCA_036346205.1. Lineage (NCBI taxonomy): Eukaryota > Metazoa > Arthropoda > Insecta > Coleoptera > Lampyridae > Vesta > Vesta saturnalis. Next base: position 9,373,487 of record JARFJB010002353.1, read on the forward strand.
TTAGCCTCAGCAAATTCAATTGTTAGTTTCCTGATTTTTTCCACTCCCGATATCTCACTGTTTATGTAGTCATTTATACTGCTTTGCAACCACCTCACACTTTTTGTATAGTTGCTGGATCCTGAATCTGGTGCAGAGAATCCTGAGATTCATGTCCATCTATTCTAATTAGATCAAAATTTTAGCCCCCACATTGAAGTGGAGGTGTTGCTGTTTCTGGTGGTGGTGGCACAGTTGCTCTTGTATGTAATGCTTGAAAAATAATAATAAAGAAAATTAAAAATGTATTTATCCATAAGTAAATTATTATGGAAAACTTTAAATTATGTAAAGTGTACTTACTTTTCAAAGAATCTACCGAAATTTCCCTCGAAATCACTATCACGTATTGATATAATTGGTACATCTTCTTATTGTTCATCATCCGTATACATTGGGAGTGTTAATGGAGACGGTTGCACCAAAATATACAAAGTACTGGCCTTTTTTGAGTGATAATTTTTTGGGTGTTTATCCAATGAGGACAATATTCTTCTAGATGTATGTATATATGTACGTAACTAAATGTTAGAATAAATTTCTAAGACTATATACAAGTAAATCCGTCAACGTTAAAATTATCAAGTGAAGGTGGTTGTTGGTACGAGGAACTGACTCAATAAAAACTTTCACTATACGTTCACCATACTTAGTATTAACTACAGCCACATCTAGTACTTTATACTTTTTAGATATTTCGAGGTCACACATTTTTAAAGGGTTTGCAATATGTGCTTTGATTTAACCCTGCGCTAATTCTGTTTAATAATTACAAGTTGCTAACTGACCGACAGATTTCAACTCAGCACGCTGCGGTTTATGTAAAAACAATGTGTCCTTGACTGAATACCTACCAGAAAATCTTTCAACTTGTCAAATACTTACCTAGACCTGTGCATGCGCAAAGCCAATTATATGTGACATTGATTAGGAATGCTTATTTTGCTATTTCCAAGAATTTGACTTTGAATGCTCTCCCCCTCCCGTTTCCAAGAACTGGTTGTATTATTAGACTTCTAAGAATTGTAATGTGACAAGACGGACAAACGGTCACACGCGCAGGTCAGACGTACATACGGACGGACGAAATGAACCAAGCAATACCGAGCATGCGCAAAGTCAGTCATTGATTAGGAATGCTTATTTTGCTAGAACTGGTTGCATTTACAAGAATGTAACTTTTAAGGAATGCTTATTTTGCTAGAACTAGTTAGATTTTCAAGAAATTTACCTACAGGGCTCTGCCCCTCACGTTTCCATGAACTGATTCTTCAGATTTTGAAGGTGGAAGTTGAGATGTCGAAAGAAAGGATGAAGTTGATTGACGCCTCGAGGATAGTCGAGCAATACCGAGCACGCACCAGGCCGAACTGGTGAAATTTTCAAGAAATTGACGATTTAGCCAATACAAGAACCATCTAACCATGACCAATATTTTAGCATAGACAACAACCCACCTATCATTCTTCCTGTTCCCACGAACTTATTCTATTTTTAAATTTCTAAGAATTGTAATATGATACCCCTTAAAGGTCAATGAACTTTCGACTCTCCCGTTTTCAAGACCTGATTCTATTTTTAGATTTCTAAGAATTTTAATATGACACGCTATAGTGTATATCTAGTATTAAGTATCCCAATTCAAATCTGTAATTATTCACGTCAACTTAAAGTAGTTATCACCTGGAAACCCTGAGGCCACATATATCACAACGCCTCTAGATGCCAATGAACTTTGTAATCAATGAACTTTGAACTTGAAAGGTGAACGAACTTACATAGATACACAGGTACATGGATACAAAAATACACAGATACACAGATCCAACACAAAAACCATTTCACCTCGTTTTTCTATAACTTCGGTCGTTTTCTATGCACATCATCACGCAAATGCCAGATTACAGCCAGGCCATACTCCTTATTATCTGTTTGACCCATTGGCATGTGCTCATAATGAACTATGCTTCTATAATTAATGGAAACTGTGAGCATACCTTGAATTTTGATCGATTTCGACAAGCTTTCTTCAGTTTTGGTTGATTTTCTTAGCGCCACGCGACTAGTTTCGACATAATAATCGTAATCCTGTCTTTCGTTACCAATAATTACGAGTTTTATCTTGGTTACCTCTGAAATAATCTCCTGGGCCTTTCGGAACTGTTTTTCAACGAAATTCAGGTCATTTGGCACAAGTCGTGCTACAACGCGGGTCATACCCGACATTTGCACATCAATGTGCGGTACAATCCATACGCGATGTTGAGTTCACCCGCTATCTCTCTAAGGCCTGCATGACCATTTTCAAGAACGGTATATTATTTAAGTTTTTGAATGTTTTCATCGATTGTCGATGTCGAAGGGCGTCCACTACGAGGTGCATCTTCAACTCTTTTGAGACTTCCTTTTAATATCGAGTACCACTAGTATGCTCGTTTTTTCGAAGGACAGAATTTCCGTAGGGTTTCGTAGCATTTTCAATGCATCAGCACAAGAAATTTCGTTGGGAATATAAAACTTGAAACAAACACTATTCAATATTTTTTCCATTTTGAAATACGACGAAGTACACAAACTCGATTGAAATAAACAAGCGCCAAACAACTACTAGTGATACAGATGGCGCACACGTTAGACGCAAGTGTCAGGGAAAGTGTTAAGTAGTAATTGTGCCCTAGCGGATATTGAATAATATTCTAGCATGTTGTACTCCGAATTAATTTTCTTATCCTACAAAATAATTTCCGACTGCCCGTTTTCCAAAAGACCCATATACTTGCACTGAATTTTGCCTTTGATTCTTATTTTAAGTTGCGAAACCTAACGTTACACATTATTAATCCTGCCCCTTAATATACTTCCACGGTATACGTACCCAAGGAGTGTATAATGAATTTCCACTCCTGTTGGTGTAAAACTACGTTATTCCGTTACGTCCTTTAAGGAAAACCATCTGATGATTGAAATATTGAATTTTGCATTGCCCGAGATTCAAACTTTTATAACATTCATTTTTAATGATTACAAATTTTCCATTATACAAAACATAAAATTTAATTAGAGAAAAGATTTGACGAACACGTGCACACTAATTATAATCTAATTATCAGAATCATTGCCAGATTAACTCATAAATCATATCTAATCAATTTTCCTCTGATTGCAATTATTAATGATCAAGGCCGCGTTTGACATTATGTAAATAAAACTTTATATTCACAGTTTAATACGGTTTACAGTATAACACAATTAACGTCTACCTTGATCTGAATCACCTATATTTGTCTTATTACCTTTAGTATACTTCCCGGCACCGTTAATAATTTTCTCGCACGTGTAACTAAACGTTACGTGTTAAAGAATTACGTCACACGGCAAGAATCGCCAACGCCAGCGGGGGATTCAAACACAGGAACAAAGCTGAAGCCAATCCGAGCCCAGCTTTAACTTACTGTTTTGAAAGAGATAATTATAAATTTACCCCCTGCCCCCCCATTAATTCTCCACCCAACAGCAATTAAAAATGAAACTGTTAATCTTTAACTTCCCTATTTAGGTAGGCAACACACATGCTACTGCCAGTGATCTTTACCACACAAACCTATATAAAGATTTATTTAATTACGTGATTGTAATATTATTATGCAGCTGCAAAACAGATGGATAGTACAGTTTTGTATGTACTTGTAATGTCACAAGTACAGTTACATTGGTTTGTGGTGATACAAAAGGCAAGGCTTAATCCATGTGACTTCCGCTCTCGCCGATCGCTGGCCCTCACGCACTCAACCACATTATGTGTAAAGCGGCAGCTGCATTAAACAGCAGAAAAATCAGCAATACTGCTTACTGGAACCCTGTTCGTTAGCTACCATTTAAGTGCTTTCGTGCGTTAGTGCTTAATGAAATAGAACTTGGAAGAAAATCAATTAATTCGGGTAAACTTTAAACAATCAGTTTGGCGAGTCGGGCATGTCGGATAACTACATCGCTACACAGTACGGTTGTTACTGCTCATCGCATACACCCAATCCAAAGCAGTGGCTTCGCATCCGACCGTTAAGCCAAGGTGGACCTGATCAAACTGAGGAGGCTAAACGCAAACCTACGAGGAGCTGAGGTACACGAAAACCAAGAACAGAGTCAACAGTACAGAGGATAACGCCATCGGGAGCAGCACCTGAGCCACAGTGCTAGTTCAATAAAAAAAAAGTTATTTTACTAACATTATAAATTTTACTTTAACTCCTTATTCCACCCTTCTCGTTGGGTCCGTGATTTCCAAGCACCTTTTCTCTGTATATCGCATATTTGCGATATTTTTATTTAAATGTCTATGTAGACGGCCTCGTCAGAAATGCAGACCCATTTATATTTTTTTTGAATTGTTTTTTTCCGTTACCAGAGTAAGCGGTAATTAGCATAACATTGCTAGCATACATTTTATGCAACTTCCAACATTCAGTAAAAGTTATGGTTGATTAGACGCACCGTATAGGAAAATTTGCAAGCGTTCGTATTTAGTTAAAAACCCAATTCCATAGATACGATTCTCCACTTAAAAGTAAATAATCCGGAATCAAACCCCTAAATAAATTAACACATACGTAAAAATAAATAGATTTCCATTAAATTACTGCTAAGGCATTGCATAAGGGAATACAAATAATTAATCCGTAAAATGTTATGTAACGAATGGCAAATAACTATTTTGTTTAAAATAAAGTTGTTTTCATGATAAACTTAAAAGATTAAAAAAATTACACCTTTAAATGTGAACACCGATTTTCTCTTACTATCTTTCATTTCAAAATATTACGAATGTTGGCTTAACCTATCGAATTTTGCATTATAAACTTGAATAAAAAAGTTACCAACAAGCCTTCTATTAATTTAATGTAGAAATAGGCAAACGCAAACATTCAAATAAATAAAATTTGGCAAATGTGATTAGTCAATACTCCATTGGAAAAATAATTAAAACTAGCACCGTACGTACTAATTGATTAAGCTATAATGTAAAAATTTTATTCTGTACAATAAAGGTTTGACTGTGAAATATGTGAATGGATTTTATTTAAAAGAGAACGTGTCGTATAAATAATTCACCCAGTTATGATTAATACTTCTAGCCCACAGCTATAATTAGATATGGAAAATAATGGATAACTAGATTTTATGCCACTTTGCTCATCGGTAGATTAATAGGTCCAGGTTCAATAATATTTGATTTGATTATTAACAAAAATAGAATTGCTTAGATATTTTCGCTTTACAAAAAAAGGTGTTGCTTCAAACCTGAAAATGAATAATGTAATCTCGGACGCCAATTTGTTTTTAAGGAACAAATAAGCCTTAAAAATAGAAAAGTCACAAAAAAACTCATGAATATAACAAGTAAAAAATTATGACAAGGAGTTTTATTACGATACTTAATTTGATTATAAGGATGATCTCTTAAAAACTAATAGTGATTCTTAGTTAACTGCCTTAAACTAAAATGTGAATTAATCAACAATATGAAATACCTGAAGCAATTTGTTTTAAATTTTGGGTGTCATTGGAACTTCAGCAGATAAGGAAATGCTGTCGATTCATCACTTTAAATATATTGCGCAATTTTGGTGGAAGTTGAAGTAAACATCAGATTGATATACTGGTAATTCCATATATATATATATATATATATATATATATATATATATATATATGTAGAAATTTCTTTATAAACCTCCAAACTGAATTGATTTTGTATTTTTAAAATTTGGCAATTGAAATCCCACCTCGCAGCAGCAAAGGCTATTGCAAAGTTAACGTTAAAATACCACTGATTGATTGATTATTCAATTAAATTTAAGCGGTCAATATCTGAACCTGTGGTTTCTCTCGTTACAGGTAAATTATTCGAAATCAATTGTTCGAAAATCAATTTTTCGAATGAGCAATTATTCAAATCAAATATCTGGAATATAATAGATTTATTTAAATTTATCCAACAAAATCGTTCGAAATATGTTGAAATGTCTCAAAAAATCATAGTTGATAAGAAAATATTCCGAATAGAATATAAAAATAGATATATTAACTTTAAAGTAAGTTTTTATTATTTTTTTAACCTTGTTACATGTTCTAATATTTCCCTTTTTATAAACATTCTTGCAGGGCAAGGGAAATAGGTACCAGAATAACTGGTACCTAGCTGGTTTAACTTGCCATATCTTCGAAACTTCAAATAATTTGACATTTTATTGTTAGATTTATTTATAATTTGGTAAAAATAGGTGGGTAGTGTTAGTTTAATATTGTTAAGCATTTACCTCCTAGAAACCTAAATTATGTACATAAATAGCTATTAAAGTATGTTTTCTAAATAATGTATTATAAATCTGTTTTAAATTGCTCATTGTTATTGTGTTTATCGTTAACTGCATTTTTCCGATAAGGGTAAATCGTAATTACCACCGTAGGTAAATCTTTATTATTATTATATTTAGAAAGTTTAAAAGGGAGATTTATCAACATCTCATTATTTTGTCGTTTGTTGGATAAATTTAAATAAATCTATTATATTCCAGATATTTGATTTCGAACAATTGAGTTTCAAACAATTGATTTTCGAATAATTGCTCATTCGAAAAATTGATTTTCGAACAATTGATTTCGAATACTTTACCTGTAACGAGAGAAACCACAGGTTCAGATATTGACCGCTTAAATTTAATTGAATAAAGGAAAGATTGTATTTATTAGAAATCTTTTATTAGTCATTATCAATCAGTGGTGAAGGACAGCCCGAAATAATTTTGTTTTAGCAACACTCAACCGCTTTTCAAACCCTACAGTTAACTTCCCTGAAGGTTCTTAAGCATTCCGTATGGAAACCGTAGAAGACTTCAGTATTGGATCATCTGGAGTGTGGTATATCTTTGGGTGGTGTTCGAGGCCTGTTTAACCCATATCAACCTTTGGAACCTTTATCCGTATTCCGCCCATGGTTTGGAGTACAGCCCCGTAAATAATATAAATATATTTAAGATAAATAGAGAAAATTCAAACGAGTCTTAATTTGTACTGGTGAAAGCCGACTGCAAGTTTTACTTGCAACCGGAAAACACCCTTACATTAATTGGTGCCCGAGAAACTAAAATTTTTTTCACAGCATAATTAAATAGAGAACTTTAGCTCGTCTTGTCTGAGAATGAAACAGAAATAGAAGACTGACGAGTTAAAGGGATTTATCACCTCAGTAAAGATGAGCAAATAACAATGACCAGAACCTGGCTACCACCGTGCCGTCCGATTACTCATACTGATATCGTAACCTACTGAGAAATGTGCAAGTTCTAATATTACAACATTTATCTGTAATGCTATAAAATAAATTGCAATCTATTCATTTTATTAAGAAATGCTTTTTTACTTGGAACTTTGCTCTTTCGTGGATTTAACTTACATAGCCTTGTAATTAATATGTTTAACACGTTCACTGCCGCTGGCCATTATACGAGTCCACGCAATGCGTACCTAGCTGCCGCTGGATCTTCAAAGAGAGAGGGTTTTTTTATTTTGAGGTTAGTAATTATACGTATTTGTAAAATGGCAGACGATAATGCGCTATCGCGCCCTTCTAATCCAAAAAAACAAAGATTTAGTAATAAAAATATTACACAGATTGAAGATATTGGAGGATAGCAATTTTGATGAGTTTGATTCAGATGGATCCAATGAGGTAGATTCGAATGGTGGTGAGGAAGTAAATATATAAGATAGAGCAAATATAGTCTGGAAAGTTTCCATTTTTTAATAATGGAAAACTTGCTTATTCGTTTAGACTGCAGCTCTCTTATAGATTACTTTGGACACGTAATGATGGCAGTTGTTGAGGAAACAAATGCAAATGCAGTCCAAAATTGTTGGTCTAATACCACCAAAGAAAGGTCTAGAATATGTGATCAGAAAATCCTTACTTTAGACGAGCTATTAGTCTTTTTGAGTGTTTTCCTGCATATGGGAAATATAAAACTAAGGCTCTTTGAAGAATATTGGGAAAAAGATCCCTTTTTTCACTGCAATACGATAGTAGATAGTATGAGTCGCAATCGTTTTTAATCACTCTTTAATGAAATATATTACCCTTGCCAACAACTTTCCGAGGACGAGTCGATGGTCTATGGAGAGGGCGTTTATCATTACGTCAGTATATTAAAAATAAAAAGCATAAACTCTGACATGTCTCATACAAAAAGTTTCTGTCTGTACTGGCACGGTCGATAAAATGGGAGGCCGAGGGCATGCTTACAAAGTTGTCTTGAACTTGATGGAAAACAAACTAAATACCTTTATATGGGCAACTGTTGCAATAGTACTGACCTAGCGAAGACTCTCATGGAGCAAGGAACCCATTGTACTGGAGTAGGTTGGATAAAAAAATATTCCTCTAGACGTGAAACACGAAAAACTTATCAAGGGTAGTACTATTTCTAGGTATGCAGAAGGGATGATAACTAGTAATATTATAAATGGTATCAACTGGCAGTAGGCAGGGTAACAGATAAAGGGTAAGGGTTGCCGGTGCTCAGTGGTTGGATATGGGTGCATTAATTAACCTAATTTTTCGTACTTTAAGATAGCTTGTCATACATAAGTCACGATAGTGGTTGACATAAACTGGAAGGGCGCCAGAGTATTTGAAATTTACACAATCGGGGTTGTAATGCCTAATTACAGAGGTTCAGAGCTCGTTTAAATACTCAAATAACCTGCTTACTTGTTATCATAATTATAGATGGGTCCTGGGACCTGCAGATGTTGCGCTACACTTCAAAGGCTACAAAATTCTATTTGCAGGAGACCGTAATATAGTATCGTGCTTCAACTAACTCAATTGATGGTTCATCGATCTCTTTACTTTATCACTACTTTATGTTATATTTTAAAATTATAATTCGATGGAAAGAAGCAATTTAATCCAATCTATAACCACGTGAAATGTTACGTTACAATTAAAATAAAGAATTGATAAACTTTCGAGCGTTCTAACTTTGATGGCCTAGAGCGGCACTTTTCAATAAATTATTACTTCGTTAAAAAGAATTTGACGTTATAAAGATTATCTCATTTACCAAACAGCAACTAACGTGCAAGTGACCATAACGCCGTAATAAAAACACATCCAGTTCATTAACTTACTTATATATATTAAAAAAACACAAGCACAAATGTACCACCTGGCGGCGTTATATAAATTTCATCAATGATTAAATTATTTTGCTTGCTTAAATCGTATTGATACTAACCATCGCCAATTTTCTGTAATTTCTCGATTATTCCAATTTTACTTTTACGACAAAATAGAAGCCTCATCTTTCGACGCATCTGTAACAGCAGATAAAAGAAAACTCATAAAAGTTTGATTATTTCACGTATGAATACGCTTGAACTAAATAGACAGTAAAGTAGTGGGAAATTCGATCCTCAATAAATGCGTATTCAACCGTTCGAGTATACAAAAAATAAACGCAAGCCTTTACCATAATTGTCAACAACACAGCGAGAATATGTACGGAAGTGATTAAATTTCGATCACGTCTTTTCATCAAATGGCCTCTCTCAGAGGAGCCTTACCAATGTGATCGTCGTCGTAAACACACTCGAACTTTGGAAGGTATAAACCACCTCGTGGAAATCGCCAAGCTTGTTTTGATCCAAATATAGCGTTTGACTGATATTTCAGTTGGGTATACGATACACTAACGTTTTTATTTACACGATTCTTATTAGCTTTACTCTCTCTCTCTCTCTCTCTCTCTCTTATATATATATATATATATATATATATATATTTAATTGATCGTAATTTATTATTACACGAAACTTTAGTTAATAGCGAGCTGTGAGCCTGAATGTTTCAAGAGGTCGGAAGGGATGTTTAATTTTCTCCTCACAAAAGACGATTTTACTCCTAAAGATAAGAGAAAGCACAAGGTCCTAACACTTATCCCCTTTCTTTTAAGGATGCTTATCGATGCCTGTCTGGACAAACGACATTTTAATCACGTGTTGGATGAAGTTACTCAATATCTTTTGATAGAGTTGATGGGGAAAACTGCCCCTAACGGACTTTCTGTCAACACGAATTTTATTAACACCCTTCCTATCCAATCGTTACGCGCTACGTAAATTGGACTTGACACTACAGCATCAAAACTAGGACTGATACACACATCTATTACTTTTCGCTACAATGGATTTTATCTCAAACAACCACTCATATGCATTTATTACTTAAATGCTAACCCGCGCCAAAAACGAATTGCCATTTCGTGAACCAAACGGGAGAAGTTACATACAAAAAACCTACCTGTTATCATTGAAATCGATACCCGCTACGTTGAGGATGTCCTTTCAACACTGGACCTTAAGGCCTCGTATGTAGAAACCGAACTCTTTGAAGAGCAAAATTTTTATTAAAAATTCCCGCCAGTTCGTCGCCGAAATGTTTTTAAACTTGCAATCTATGTTTTTCTGCATTATACTTTAATACAAAGCAACAATTATAATATGACATATAATTATCTAATGGCGCAGTTTAATGATAACAACTATGATTAACGAAATTTACCAAAAATATGGACAACCATTATTTACAAAGGAACTCATCTTCACGGACCTACAATAGTAAAAGTGATTTTACTATCTAACGATGTCAACGTGTACCAAATCTTAATTCAAAACTCCAATCTATTATTCATAAACAAACCAACACTACATTTCGTTTTCAAAATAACGATTCTAAATGCGATTACCATTTGTAGCAATTTCAAATATCTTCATATTCGTAAAGAAAAACGTTACAATCTAAAGCTTCCAAAATTTACGCTTTATCATGTTCACTTTTCCTTAACCTTACGGCATTTCTGATGTCGGGTACTAATGAATATCCTATAATTCGAAACTAATAACAAATATTCGATAGAATCATGTACACACGTGACAGTAAATAGCTGAATAAAAGAGATGCGGGTTATATATCGATATAGTTCAAAAATAATACGCTAGAGTTAGAATCAAGGAGGAAAGATAAGGTATCCAAACTTGTGCCAATGGTTAACTATAATAAGTGCATGCCAGTAGCTGATCAACAGAATCAAATGTTGTCTTATTACATATATGAGAGAAAGACAACTCGTTTGTTCAAGAAATTATTTACATACTTTATAAAAAATATGCTGTTCAATCCACAGCAATTATTTCATAAATATTCTGAATTAAAAGTCATTGTATGAATTCAGATTAATGCAATAAAATAATTAATGGCATTTAGCAGCGCAAATTAGTGAAACGTGGTTTAGATTGTAAAAAACGGGTAGCCAGAAAAAGGTGTCAATCTTGTACTAAAAAGGGAAAGCATGTCCAAACTCTTTATGAATGTAGAACATCCTCAGGTGCTCCAGAATTCAGCTTGGAATTTGGAGACACTTTTTACAAATAATTCTTTGTTATTATATATTGTTATAAAAACTTTTTTTTTATTTTCTATTCTGCCGTTTATGTAACAATATGTTATATAGAATTCTAGTTTCTTTTTTTAGACTGTGACTTATTTTGTTTTGTAGAGTTTTAATTTCTTTTTGCTAAACTTTTAATAAACGTTTTTGATTAATATTTTGGTTTTAGTTTATTTCTATTTTTAAAAAAATACAAAAAATAATAAATTATCTCCTAAATCTTATAGGAGATAGCCGGCGCATATTTGAGTATCAGTGCCAACGGTTCTCAAAAGAGCCACAAAAAAATTAAAATAAACTACAAAAAACTAACTTCAATAATTGAATGTAAGCCTTCTAATACCAAAATAATAACGCATCGAAAGAAATATGAACTGAACGGGAATTGAACCTTGTAGTTGTGAGCTGGTAAAAGAAAGGTTAGACTGAAAACCTGTGCAAATTTAAGATAATTGCTTGTCTGTCTTTTTCTTGTGAATTTAGGTAAGCGGATTAACACGCTTTTTGTGACATGCTACCGTATAAAGCCCTTTATAAAGCGGATACAATTACCGAAGTGTATTCACCCTGTTTTTAGTGATTCTCACGTTACTATTGTTCTTTATTGTGCATTGATATATAATAATAATGGTATAATTAAAATTGGTATTTTGAACTTGCAAGCTTCAATTAATTAATTCGATTTCTTATTGAAATTTTGAGTAAGAAAGATTGCGTATCACTTCTTTCGGAAGCGAATTTATTTGATTTTGTCTAAAATAATTATACGTATTGAACATTATTGTTTGTTGTTATTATTACAATGTACAGCGTTAATGAACTTTCGGAGAATTACTTTATTATTTGATGTAACATGTAACGTGCAAAAATCGATATTTGTATACTTTCTGGTCGATTCTATAAATTTTCTCCGATTATTACTGTTTGGTAAAACAAAATTTATCTGTAGCCAGAATAGTTAGGATTGTTATTTACTTCGGTTTACTCGTTACTTATTTTTCTACTAAAATGAATTTTTGTTATATACTGTCTTTACCATTTATTATAATTGATTAAATTATTTCTTTCTCGTACCTATGTTTATTTTATAAAAATTTCTTAAAATAAACCTACTAATGCCATCTATACGTGGGTTCTGGTTAGCTGTAAATTCTTACATTTTATAGGTATCTATCATTTTGCTAAATCACCATTGAATAGTTACATATTACGAAACATGCTTTATTGAAATACATTTGTTTTAACATTTTGATTACAACCAAAAATTTGATAATTAAATTTTGTTGAATGTCTTGTTCCTAAGGTGTGGGATTCTTAACGGCCGTTTTATCTGGTGTAAAGTATATTTTAAAATTCCACTAGTTGCTGTTCTGAGGGGTGTAAATAACCATTTATGGAGGAGAATTTTCTCAAAAAATTATTTCTTCATTTGGTGAAGTAATAAAATCGCTAGTAATGCGGATGTAAAAAAAATGTTACTTACACACACACACACGCACACACACACGCACACACACACACACACACACACACACAGTGCTAAATTATTATGTTGAGCTCGTCTTCGATCTATAGAGCTTTTTCTTCTGCTTTCTTCTCGCTGTCATTCTCTTCGTTTACTTTACATAGTCGTTGAATATCCGTTAGTACATCTTTCGTATCGCTTTTGGTTTTGCTACAACGTGCTCTTAACTGGGACTGCTCGTAAATGACTATTGGTAGCTGTGCTGCAATTACGAGGATGCAATTTAAACGCTATTAACTACTGCAGTACTCGTTCATTAAAAGGTTAGATTATTACGTTACATACTACTAAACATTGTATTGCTGAATTTACATTTGAACCTATCATCGGTTACACGCTGCCTTCCGTAGGGATAACTACAGTATCTACACAAAATGCCTTTAAATTAATCACATTGCAAAAATTTTAATACATTGTTTACCTTTATTGCAGCTTCGGTATCATCTTGATAGCCGAATTCATTCAAGTTTCGTAAAGATGTTACTAGTATAAAACTGTTTTAAGTTGATCCAAACGTTAACTAATATGTTGAGTACTTAATTTAATCAAATTCAGAGACATAAAACACATAGTGATGTGTTAACTTTAGCTTCCATATTTGATATTATCTTAACTACTGTTTATGTTATCGTGCACAGACGCAGTAACCTAAAGCCTACATTATATACCGGTTGTCTATGTCGTATTATTTATACTATATTTCTTAGCTTTTAAGTACGAAGTGTCTTTTATTGGGGATAAGAGTGCTGAGATCATTGGCCTCTAATTGGAAATTGATTAGTCATTCGTATATGCATGTTAGTATATGAACTGAACAAGCTTCTCCAATTATTTATGTATTTGAATTTATCATTGTTAAGGGGGGTTTATGCTTGGATGTTGTGAAACGAAAGGCAAGTGTTACCTTTCTAACGTAAACTATTGTATGTATATATAAATTTTCCTTTTCAGGGTTACGTTTTATTAAAGATCTTTCAGCGTAGCAGAGGGGGGCATTACGTTCTTCTATTAAGTTATCTAAATTGATTAAAGGTGAGTTTATTACCCGTAAAATCTCGCAACTTGCCCGCGGCATTAGTCATTTTGAAAACATATGTTAATTATGAAACTTTAGTGTTTCACATTGTGATGGTCAGATAATAAGGGAATTGTCGTTTATCTGTTCTTCCTGTTTCTTCCCCGGTTCATGCTTTACAAAGACTCTCTTTCAAAAACTCATAATTTATCCCTGCTTTCTTTAAAGCCTATTTCTTGTATGTCCTTATCTTTTTGCCTATAATTTCTGTCTAGCTTTATAGCTAACCTAACCATCTATGTACCCCTTATCAACACCACAAAACACCCATGCTCTCCGAGTGCTCTGCGATCTCAGGACGGTTTGGCTGACTTACCAGTCGAGCTAACTTATTACTCCTCCTTTTATGTGATGTAGTTGGTTAGGCACGTTGTAAACATTGCATGTGATTTGGAGTGACTTCACATCACTATCACTATTTACGTTTCACATAAATTAGAACGCAGCAATAGCTCTGATTATTTCTTGTAGCTAATGGTTTAACAGTGATTTTTCAAATTATGCGGCTTTGCAGTGACGATTATTTCTTTATTGCTTCTTAAAATTTTATTAATGAGAGATTTCACTGTTTTGTTTTTGATATTTGATTAAGATTAAGATTTCTTAATATAGGATTCCATTGACAAAGTTAACAGATGATAATGCTTGAGTAAATAAGATTAATGACCTTTACAATTGATCTTGCAGCACGTTATTTTGTTTTAATTGCGTGCAAATATTTTGAAGCTTTTAGCCCGGTCCAGAAACCCTTTTGCTGATTTACCTGGTTAACGAAAGGTAAGCAAGGTTTTGTTTATTTTTACCATTGCTGTGGAATAATAGAATTTATTCAAGCTCTAATTAATTCCTCACTTTAATTTTAAACAAACTGGCGCCCGTCTGATTTATGACTTTCTCTATTTTGACTTATGTTATTATATTCACCCCACACGCAAAACAACACCACAAACAGCCCTGGCCACTGAGCTTTCGACACCAATCGTACTGCCACCGTAACACGTTACACAGAAGTATGTTTTCTAAGAGTAATTCAAGTTAAAATAAACAAGATTATTTAAAACTAATAATAAAACCGTAAGTAAAAGCAAGTCCCTAAATAATTTTTATGTTTTTAATTGTTAAAATTATTTCGATAAAAGTATTTTAAATTTTATGATACATCGCTAATTGAACTTCATGTATGTTTTTGCAGAGAAAGTTTACAAAACTATAGTTCTTTGCAGTGTTTTTCATAACTGATAAAGTTTGAGCACAGAAAACAAGTACAAGATATTTTGAATTTCATGGTTTATTAATCCCTAACGAATACCCCTTCGAGAAAGTGTCAATATATTAACAAACTACCAGCAGCATTGCGGTGTATACTTTACGGCTAATTGATTATCTACGCATGTCGAAGATGGCTAATTGTATTAAGTACGTCTTAAAATATGGGAATGCTGAGTATAATAAACAAAAACATTTCCATAAAAAAATTATTGTCTAGACGGAAATGCTGGTTTTGTTTTATAAAATGTAAAATAATGAACGTTTTAAAAAGTACCATTAATCAAAATTTGTGTTTGAAACTTTTAAGTTGACAATAATTAGAACGCGACAGTTCTAGTGAAATATTATACAAAGTTATGTGCAATTTCATATTTTCATTATCAATAATTCATAACTGCATTGTGCAAGTTCAAGCTAATGTTACAAACTGTCACGCTTTCTCTCATTATTTTAATTCAAAAGGGGTGGTTATGATTTTAGGTAATTAACCAAACTCCATTCGCATATAATATTATAGACAATTACGTACAAGTATCTTTTTTATTACAAAGTTTGTTTAATAGTTTTTTATTAATGTATATGAGGAATAAAAAGCAACCAATGTGTGATACTCAACAAATAAAAGGCTTATTTATCTATACCAAGCAGATTATTTGAAAAGAAGTTATTTTAAAATTTGCCAGGTTTTAATTGCAAAATTGTCTAATACAGGTGTAAGGGTGTGATTACAAAAAACCTTTCTGTGCTGAAAACCACATCTTTTCCAACAATTATTTGCCAAGCAGTTTTTGTTAAGGAAAAACGATTCACCTCTAATAACTTCAATAGATGTCTAAGGAACAACATATTTCAAAATTGGAATTAACGCTCTAACAAGAATGCAAGTAACGCCTGCAGTCAACTCTCACCGATACACAAATTAAACTCGCTTGAGTAACAAAAAAAAAATCCATTTATTGTATTTGACTAATATTTGTAATTACTCGGTCTCCCTAACTTCTGGGGATGATTACGGATACCTGTCTCTAGGAGTTGAAATAGAATGTCTCCAGCGCACCCAAAGAAATAGTACAGCCCATTCAGTCTTTGGGTCAATGCTAACCGGCTTTGAAACTGATACATCAGGTATTCTCAATGGAGGTTTACTTCAGGACTTCATACAGGGGTTGAAGATGTTCCTGAAATTGAAGTTATTTCGGACATACGGGCGAATAGGTATGGAGACAAAATTTCACAGCTCCCTTTTTTTACAAACACGAGATTTCACCAATAATGAATGATTTTGTTTTTAATGAATAAGAGATCTCTGTAATTCAACTAAATTCATATGGTCAGAAAGCTAAACAGGGAGGCTATTTAATCGCGGTTAATTCACCCTACAAATTTTAATTCAAATTGCTTATACAATGAACAACAGAGCAAGTATTTATTTAATAAAGATTTATTAAACAATTAAAATTTTCCTATACTTAATTAATTATTGATAGTTTGACAATTATAATGCTAAGGCTATTCCCTATCGCGCGACGGATTAATATAAAGAATTACTACTTCATGCACAGAAAAAAAATAGTATCGAGTTTATATCACATTGCTAACACAACAATAGCACAAATTCAAACCTGCGATAGATTCTATATTCTAAGAATCAACTTTAATATCTAACTGGATTAACCCTTTAACGCGCAAAATTTTCAAACACAGGTTTGGTTCAAAACTTTATTAAAATCAATTATAAAGGACTGTAGTAACACATAAAAATGATTTTTTTGTAAATCGGCCGTTTTGATCGTTTGCAAAATGCTGGTAAACCGTTTTACCAGTGAGCGTTCAGGACAAAATATGTAATGAATGTTCTCTGGTATACCTGTCATACCAGCAATAAAAACAGTGTGATTTTCTTGTTATAAAAAGCAACCATGCAGTGTGGTATCAGAAATAAATATAAACAACAATAATATTATTTAAATTTTATTAATTACAAATTTTATAAAAATAAATAAGAACAATTTTAATAATTTTTATTATAGTTAATTACACAAAAAAAATTATAGTCATTAAAATTATTATTATTATATCACCTACATACAAAACCTTATCGATTTTGGTGATACGGTGCAAAACAGTCAATACATAGGGCTACTTCGCATGTCATGCACATCAATGTGCTTCTTTTCTGCAACCCCATGTTACTGCACCGTTTGCACCGCCTCGCAGTAGTCCTCTGTGGAAGGTGGTCAATATTTACAAAGTGAGCACCTGCCACTGGAGGACCTGATTTTTTCCTTGCCGAAAAATTATTAATCAATTGGCTTACCAATTTACTTCGGTAATCCAAATGTGTGAGAGGCTTTTTCCGAGGGTGATTTTCTTTAAGAGTGTCTTTATATAAAATAAATGAATTAACGATTGCTGCATCAACAAAGTAATAGAAAAGCTTCATCCACCACCTTCTGCTTTTCCATGCTATGCTGTATGCAGCCATACGCTAATCAAAACGATCAACCCCTCCCATGAATTTATTGTAGTCCACAATTGACTGTGGACACAGCACACTTTCTCTTTCCCCAGCTTTGTTGGTTCGGAGGACTTGGCCATGTTCAGAAGCATTATGCATATTGCTGAAAACTGTTACAGCCTTGGTCCCCCGATCTTTCCATTTTACAATTGACGTTTCCCCACACACCGCAAAGTCAAATTGACTCATTTGCAGCCTTTTATCTTCAATTAGTTTATTTTTAGGAAAATGCTTTCTTGTTTGGCGAATCGTGCCACAACCAAACAATCCATGCATTAGAGGAATAGTGGTGAAAAAATTGTCAAAATATAAGCAAAAACCCCTATTCCTCAATGCAGTGGAAAGTTTTAAAATGACACGTTCGCCTAATGTGCTTTCTGAGGCTTCAGCCTCCTTACCCTGGTATACGTTGAAGGAGTACATGTAGCCTGTAGCAGCACATGCCATTGCCCAAACTTTAAAACCCCTCTTGATGGGCTTCATTGGCATGTACTGTTTCAGGCTAGTTCGACCTTTAAAAGCAATCATGCTTTCATCTATCGACACATTTCGACTGGGCGTAAAATTTGAACCAAAAGCTTTATCGAAATGTGTCAACAGTGGGCGAACCTTAAATAGTTTATCATAACTGTCATGTCCACGTGCAGGCATCTGTGAATTGTCACTGATGTGAAGATATCTCAGTATTCTTAAAAAACGTTTTACTGGAAACACGTCGGCTACCTTTGCATTATGGAAGTTCGGATCCGTCGACTAGTATTTCCTCAGCTGGGGCAGAGAATTGAACCCCATTATCATCAAAACACCGATGAAAGCTCTCAATTTATCGATATTCAGATTCAACTGTTGGTGGGATTGACTTGCATACAAATTGGACTGATCCACCACCGACTGAAGAAAACCGTCGTAAAAATATATTAAAGAACTCGATAGGTTCTTCTGAATCAATCTGTAAATATAAACAAAGTTAGAAATATAAACAAAACAAAAGAATAAATAATAATCCCACCTGTACTCTCGGTCCCATTTCATCGACAAAATCGAAATTTAAATATTTCGCAGGTGCGACCGCGGTCTTGTTCCATGAGGAAAAATCGACAGCAAAATCTTCCACAGGTTCCTCCTCGCTATCGCTTTCCAGGAGTTGAGCTTGAAGGGGCCTGGGTTTATTTGGATGATATGTTTTATCTGCTACTGAATCATCTGAATCATATTCATCATCGTCCTGATGTCCAGCTGCAGATGTCGATGGCTGGTCGAGATTATCGACTTTTTGTTTTTTTGGCGTTTGGGGCTCTGGAGTTATAGTCGTTGACGCAAAGCTGGTGAATGACCGAGTTGTGCTCGGAGTGCCACGTCCTTCCTCAACTCTACCCTCTGCATCGGAGTCTCCACCAATATCTGAATTTTTGGCTTGCTCTTCTGATATCTCCAGCAACTCGGCCAATTCCTCTTCGGTAAGGGGTCTTTTATAGTACCACGTTTTATACATTATATTTATAGTAGGGCTCTGTAAACATCGTAGTAATGAATGAAAGACAGTACGACTGACCATTGTAAAATTGTAGGTACAAATAAATGGGCCCTAAAAATATTAGTGCCACTTTGTGAGAATCAGTCAAAATACAGTACTGAATTGAAAAGCATCCAAAGGATTTTATGAAAAAAAAATGGACTAGAATGAAAATATTTCGAAGTTCAAAAAAATTTAGTCCGGCCCTGTTATTATCATTGCCTACATAATAATACTTAGGTATACATTTTTAGGTTTACAAAAGTATGAAAGTCGCCTTTGATGTTCGCTTTATTATGATTTTGGGTGTCCCTATCATAAAACCAGGTAGAAAAATGTGTGTGCGTTCCAACAAAAGCATAAATTTTAGCACATGTGCAGCTTTCGAACCTGATATTTTCCAAGCGCAACGTGTTACGGCCGTACATTTTTCAAAATTAGTAAACCTATTGCATATAGCATCAAGCTTAATATAATTGTAATCAAACTAAAAAGGCAATTTGGGAAAAAAACGGTATATAAAACGCACGTTTTTTTTATCAAATTTGAATATTTTTGAATTTCATTCATTATTGGAAATTTATGTGCAAAAAATATTCAAATCTTTGTTTAGATATCATTTGTTATACATTATTTTAATAGACTTACCTTTAAAAAAATTTAAATTCACTCAAAAACACTAGTAATTAACAGAAAAGTTGGACACCGCGCGAAAATAAATCAAAAACGGGGACGTAAATGCTCGCTGGTAACCCGTACTTACCATTTTATAGACCAGCTGGCATGGGTACCGCGCCACCTGTTGAATTTTTTTCGAATTCATAAAAGTCTAAAATAAACAACTGTAAGGGATTAATATTATAGTTTTCGACCCTTATGATGTCGTTTTCTGTTTCAAAATGAACTGTCTCTTCAGCGCCATTGACTGGTATATACGTATTACCAGAGAACGTTAAAGGGTTAATTAATATTGGCAGACAGTCACAGAACGATTGTGTATGTGTCTGTGTGTGCGTGTGTGCGAGCGTTCGTGCGTGTAATTTGTATAACGTCAAATTTATTGATTAAAAGGTGCAAAATTTCGCCAACTCGACCTCCTACCGTACTTATGTGACACCATTTATAAAGAGGTACTATTACTGTCAAATCTTATTTTACACAAAATGTAATTCTCAACACAAACCACAGTAGCCAATTTTAGACACTAAATACATGGGTTTGTCAATATGATTTAACGCGTATTCTCCAACCTGGACAGACTTAGCTTTAACATTGAAACAATCAACACAGATACATCGGAAATTCATTTTCTTCCCTAATTTACAAGATTACGTTAACAAAGCCTGCGTAACCATTTAAGCTGGTTCAATTTATTGTATAATTTGTGTAAACCATTACTAGATTTATTTTTTACAGTTTTATATTCAGTTATGACTATTAGAAAACAAAACTGCAAATGGTAATTGGAGAACGTCCTAAACCGTTCATAAACTATACCTTCTTCTGGAAGAACGCTGACTAAGTTTACTATAAAGTTACCAAATTGCGACAGCTTTATTTGTAATCACTCTAAATATATATAGTGTATCAACATTAGATAACTACTCGCCGCAACATTGGGCATCATTTGCTATAGTGTTACCTTCCTAAGGTAGCCGTATAACTACGAACCATCACTGTCGTAGTTAATTTGAAACGGTTTTATGGTTGGCATGACCAATAATTGTGATAATTTGGGAAACAAAAAAATAAAAAATAAATTAGACTGTTATATTGCTATAAAAGATTATGAATATTATATATTTTACTGTCAAAATCTTTCTATATATTTATATTTAAAACAAATTTATGTGACGACTGGATAAATAATATTTTATGTTTACCGGTATAACTTTTAATTTACATTTACTCTCGAGTAGGTTACTTCTGTGTAGTTATAAACTATATATATATATATATATATATATATATATATATATATATATATATATATATATATATATATATGTGTGTGTGTGTGTGTGTGTGTGTATATACATATTTCCAACATATACCGGGTTCATATCAGGTTACCACTGTAACTTTTGAACAGGTCCTTAGATTTTATTCAAGTTTTGATAGGTTATATTAGAGCCAGAGTAGGCTTCAGAAACATATGTTAATAAAAATTAGAAAATTACTGCTTTATTTAGGAACTAAGGATATTACTATGCATATCGTTTTACTAGTGTTTGAAAGAGCATTGGGTACAGTGAGGTTTAGTTAAAAACCGTAATTTCTAATTTGATCGTTAACAAACTTCACAAAAATTAATTATTAGGAAAAATAGCATTGTGGGGGTAATTGTACGTCAATTATCTATAATTTAGATGACGTCATAATAATCTAAAATTAAAAAATATTTAAAAGAAATATGTTTACCGGTATAACTTTTAATTTATATTGTTAAAACTCTCGAATAGGTTACTTCTGTGTAGTATATATATATATATATATATATATATATATATATATATATATATATATATATATATAGTATATATACATATTTCCAACATATACCGGGCGCATATCAGGGTTAGCACTGTAGCTTTTGAACGGGTCGTTAGATTTTGTTCAAGTTTTGATAGGTTATATTAGAGCCGGTTTGGGATTTTTCACATAAAAACTGTATGACCGACTTTCGGTTTCATCGGAAATGACACAAAATCTGCAAATTTAAATGGAACATCCTGTATATTTTACATGTTTGGATTCTACGGCGTGAAATACATACAGTTCATCTACCACATGTCAACTCAAACGCCATTTTACTTTGGCAGAGTAGGCTTCAGAAACGTGTGTTAATAAAAATTAGAAAATTACTGCTTTATTTAGGAACTAAGGATATTACTATGCATATCGATTTACTAGTGCTTTAAAGAACTATTTAATATATAAGGTGGCCCATGTATGTCTCTTGGGCACAGTGAGGTTTAGTTATGAAAACCGTAATTTTAAATTTGATCGTTAACAAACCTCACAAAAATTAATTATTCGGAAAAATAGTACTGTGGGGGTAATTGTACGTCAATTATCTATAATTTAGATGACGTCATAATGATTAAAATTTAAAAAATATTTAAAAAATAAAATTAAAATCACGCCTGAGTTGATATTTGACAGATGAACTGTATGTATTTGAAGTCCTAGAATCCAAATATGTAAACTTTTATAGGGTGTTCCATTTAAATTTTCAGCTTTTGCGTCATTTCCGGTGAAACGTCGGCCATATTGTTTATTTTATGTAAAAAATCCCAAACTGGCACTAATATAACCCACCAAAAGTTGAACAAAATCTAACGACCCGTTAAAAAGTTACACCCGATACATACTGTTACTAAAATTAATTTCTCTGTATAAAATATTGATATTAACTCATTAATATGATATCTAACCATATAAATCATAAATATCAAATTTAGTTTTGGCAATTTGTTTGATTGTTCCAATTTGTAATAAGTATTAAACGTACATAATAGTATGATAAACAATATTTCTGCTCAAATGAAAATGTTAAAATATGATTTTAATTTATATTATTTGTATCAGATAAAAAGCATACACATAAGAGATGAATTAATCGACTAAAACTTCCGTTTTATCTTTCAAACACGCTAAAATTTTAACTTCGTAACTAATTTACACACAATTTGTGATTTATTTGCCGTTCTAAGTTAAATAAATTAAGTTTGGTGTATACGTACATTTCCAACATTACAATTGTTACAAATTCATTAATGTTCTTAGTGCGATACAAATGTAATTCTTATATTGTGCCGAAAAACCCCGCTATGTGTAAGTCATACTAAAAATATAAACAGTTTTAAAAGTTTTCACTAATCAATCAGTATATCAATAACTGAGGCGCGATTTAGAACACTTCAATCACATAATAACTGTCACGTACACATGCATACGTTTAAAGTCTATAACATAAGAAGACAATGACTGCTTTTATTATTGTAATGTAAGTCTTAATAAAATTTGCACTTACATATACTGTTTACTTATCTTTATTTATTAAGTTTTATAGACAGTTAAAACAATACTTTTGAACTATCAGTTATGTCAGATCAATTGTGAAGTTTCATTGTTTAAATAAACCTTATAATTAATTTTCTCGACTATTTGAAGGTCTGCAATAATTACCATACATTTCTGGTAATGTGTTTAACACAAAAATTCGTGACTAAAATGTGAAATAAACGTATATTCATTAAAGTTGGTCAACGCACCTTTAAATGATCAATCATTTCCGAAATACGTCCACAGTGGAAAATAAATCCCAAATAAGCACTTTCTTTATTACTTGGTAACGCCAGATTTTAATAAATTACAAATTTACTTAATGTTATTCTGCTATTTTTCAAAATGGTCACAGCAATTTCTTTATCAATGGTCTCGCGTGGTTATCAATTGAAGGCCAAACTCTCCTTTCTTATAAATTCCTTATATACTTAAGCTTTTCCCTCTCGTGCTTCTTGTTAAAGGCAAAATGGGCTTCAATAGCTAATTTCACGTACATCTTGGTAAATGCGAAACTACTCCTCCTGTATATCTACGCAGTAACATATAATAACAATAAATGCATTAATCATTCTTTAAATTTAATATGAAACATTAATTTAACAATTTTATTTGATGATTCCCACTATTGAATATATACGAACCAACTTTGTTATCTAGCGAAAACTATTATTAGTCAATTTTTGTTGTAATTATTTTATAAAAATGTTAAAACTACATCAACAAGTAGTTTCTTTTTACCAGATTTTCTTAAAAGATAAATTAGAAGGCATGTGCTATTTGCAAAACTAAAGTCAATTTTATTAAGCAAAATGTGGACTATCAGACGTATGTTAATTTATTTTAATCTCCTATAACTTTTATCAAAATTAGCAATTTTTTGACAAGTGCTGCCTTTAAATCATTTAGCAGTTTAAACGTTATTTCATCTATTTATGTTGTATTTGAATATATGATTAATGCCATATTAGGTAAAACGTAAAATGTGTTCACCCATTCGTAATTTATTTTCAATCTCTGTCATTGGCGTAGCTTGAATTTAATTTACATAATTTGCATTATGAATCCACGTTTAAGATCTAATTATGTATATAAATAATGTTCATTAATGTATTGCATATTAAATTTTTGCGTCGAAAAAAGATATTAAATTTATTCAAAACTACAAATTTCGTTCCATTTACCTAATATAAAAAAACACGCACTCTCACAAACAAATGCCTCATTTATCTAAACAAATAAACATAATTAATTGTAGGAATGTTTCAAATATAATTAGTATAGTTCTACAATGTTTTATATAAATATTTATTTCGCAACGCGTTTCACTACATGTACTACTATCAACAGAAAATATAAAAGTAAAATAATAACATGTAGTTGTGATAAATCATTAAGGTAGAAAATTGGTGTAAACCATAATTATATATTTTACATGTCTGCTAAAGGTGAGTCTATATAACCAACCTGTTCGTTCATTAAAAGTGCGTGCTGTTTATAGGTTTTCAATGCTTCCAAAACATTAAATTTATCTTTTTTATTATAAACAATTTAAATCTAATGTTGTGGTTATTTACTATGAAATGTTTGGTAACGTTTAATTTGTTTCTAATAAGTTGAGTGATTCTCCAGTACAAACAGAATTACAAGATGCGCAGTTCGATTTATAAATACACGACTGCAAATTGTAGTTAGTTGAATCTTTGACAATAAACAAACGTTTAAGAGCGTTGGTATTAGTTTTTAAAGCCACTTTGTACATCTGATATTTGTAAAATATAAAATTGGTATGGGTTTATTTTCTGTCGGTTCTGGGTAAATGTATTTGATAGATAATTGTTATTGTTGGATTTTATGAAGTGTCTATTATATTGGAAATGTGGTATTTTACTGTGTACATATGATATTTATAAAATATAAAATTGGTATGGGTTTTTTTTCTGTCGGTTCTAGGTAAATGTATTTGATAGATAATTGTTACTGTTGGATTTTATCAAGTGTCTATTATATTGGAAATGTGGTATTTTGTTGATCTATTTGTTTTATGATTGACATTTCTTTATTAAAATTTATTTTGTTTAATGGTAATAAAATTACTATAAGTAATTATGATCTATATGCAGCTAACTTATGTGTTTTATGGTGGTATGAATCGTGTGGAATTGTAATGTTCTGAATATGGAGAAATCAAACTTGTTCTCTATATTAATGTCTAATCTAGAAAATTAACGGCTTTGTTTTGAATTTATCTAGCGTAGATTTTACGTTAGAATAAAAATTTTTGATATTAGTTAAGAACCCATCAATGAACTCTGATGATATACCAAAACATGCTAAAATATCATCAATATAACAAAACTAAAATAATCTTATTTGCCCATAGGTAAACCGTTTTTTTAAATAAGTATTGAATGTGAAATAATGTTATGCTTAACACATAGATCAAATTATTGAATAAACTCCATTCTTGTAGCTAATTCAACACAAATATTAAATAAGAAATTATTTAGTAAACGTCTATATTCTTGAGGAGGTATTTTAGAAAACATACTAGTAACATCAAAACTTACAAGTTTATCATGGACTGGTATTTTTATGTTTTTAGTTTATTAATTAGTTCTAAAGCGTTCTTCATGGAACGTTTTAGTTCGTACTTTAAACTATTAGTTATTATGTGATTTAGTTTATTTGCTAAGATATAATAAGGTGCTTTAATGTAAGAAACTACTGTTCTAATGGATATATTTGGTTTGCATTAAGTGTTTTTAACAATATTACATTTTCGTTTCGTTATATTGATGATATTTCATAATGTTTTGATAATACATTAAATTTAATTGACCAATTCTTAATTAATATCAACAATTTATATAACATTTGCACCATACAAAGAGCAAAATAGAGCCATTAATTTTCTAGATTAAAAAAAATCAGAAAACCTACACGTACAGAGATTATAATTCTTAACTATCCAAACACGTCACCATAAAAAATATAAGTTAGCTGTATATAGATGATTATTACATAGTGCAATGCATTACCATTAAATCAAATAAAGTCCAAAAAAGAAATACCAATTATAAGACGAAAAGCATAAGCAAATGGCCATTGTTCAAATACAATCGACATTAAGGTTAACAATCAAGGGTACAAGTTATCTATGAAAAACATTTACCCAGATAACATAGAAAATAAACACATATCAATTTCATGTTTTAGAAAAATATCAGAAAAAGTAGCTCACATATTGCAAAGGAGAAAGAAGTACAAAACAGCTTTCAATGTTCTTAAATGTTTGTTTAATGCCAAAGCTTCTCGATTTTGACGTCGGGTATTTATAAATTGAACTGCACATTCTGTAATTCTGTTCATATTGGACAACCATTTAGGAACTTTAATATTAGATACATAGAACAGATTAGATGTTACAAATATAAAAACACAGGCAAATCAAATTGTGTGAAACATTTAATGTAAATTATCACCTTATTACTTCACAAAAAAATGTTAAATTTTTACATTTTTGTAATAAAAAAGATAAATTAGATGTTTTGGAAACATTCGAAATCGATAGACATAAACAGAAAGTTAATCTTTTAGACTCACCTTTAACATACATTTTAGGAACAGAATTATAATTTATATCAAGTTTTCTACTTTACTTTAATGATGTTACCATAACTATTATTTTACTTATATATTTTCGCTTGACAGTCGTATAGTTGCATTAAAAGCGTTGAGAAATAAATAAATATTTATATAAAGCGTTGTGGAATTATATTAATTATATTTGAAATATTGGAATTTCACGAAGTATGGTGAAAGTATATAAATTTAAATAAATATAAAATTTTTTTGTGTTTGAAACAAATGACATTCAATTCAAATAATAAAAATAAAATAGTTCTCGATTCAAAAAAATAAAAACTAAACGTGTTACTTGTATTACTTCATCGCAGTAACGTCTTTTTTTATTTCAATGGTATATAGTAGAGATATACAGCTTGATTTACAAGTTTGCAGCTAGGTAAAATATTTCGGTATAATTTAGAAATTAATGTGTTGTTACAGAAGGAGAATAGTGTTCTTCTATCTAAAATAGAGGCTCACAGTAAGACACTAATTTCGTAATTACTCTCTAGCGGTCTATGGAAATCTCATATACGTATTGGTATATACTTGAAAACCAATTACGATAGGTAAAGACGTCCGTGAACAACCGAACAACAATAAAGATAATTATTAATCACCTATTCTTACATAAACGATTGAAATCACACTAAATCATTTTTTTATTAGCCACTACTACATATTATCTTATATAAATTAATGCTTTTCTTCCTGTACGCTAGTAAAAATAAGTAAAGAATTAAAGATATGCATGGTGTCACAGAATAACTACTTTTTATATTCAAAAAGAATAAAGGGAACTTAAATAAACACCTTTTTATAAATAAACCAATGTTCGACATTCTTCAGTATCGAAATAAAATGAAATAAATTGGCTTTTAGCCCACGATTTTCTCGCCGATATACAATACGTCCCCTTTCCGGAAAAGTAAACATTGAAGCATAGCAACCTTTGGAAACCAACAACTACTTTCGTAGTTCTCATTTCATGTGTGTCACAAATTATTCCTTGTTAGATAAGTGTGATTAATTGTCATTCTACGTGTCACAAATTAATCTTTATTAGATAAATTAGTGTTTGATTGAAAATGCATCATTATCGAAACAGACATGTATCTAGCTCACTGAGCAACTTACGGTAATGCTGACTAAATGAGACGAATTCATGCGGAGCAGCATCCTCAGCGTGACATTCCCCGTCACACATCATTTTCAAGATGGGATCAGCATATTCGAGGTACTGGTGAATTCCAAGTAAAGAAATTAGATTCGGGAGCCAATTGTACTGTCCGAAATGTTGACTTTGGGGACCGAGTTTTGCAACAATTTGCAAATAAAAAAATAAAAAAAAGTACGTTAATACCAGCTGATAATCCCAACAGAGTTCAATTTGCCTAATGGTACTTGAGTAAAATTGGTGATCAATGATTTCATGGGAGTGTATTATGTTTATAAAGATGGCTATTTTAATACACACAGTGGTCACATTTGGGGCAAAGAAAATCCTGACGCCGTTCACAGGTTACATCACAAATGGAAGTTTTCTGTTAACATTTGAACTGATATTGTTGACCATTACGTAGTGGGACTATACATACTGTCATGTGTATAGGATTTTTGTGGAGCATACTCTACCAAATTTGCTTAAAAATGGCCCACTTAACGTTCGAAGTATTATTGCTTACTAGCATGATGATGGTGCACTTTGGATTAAATTACCGAAATTATCTAATTTCACAAATTTCCAAAATGTTGAATCGGAAGAGGATGAAGATTTCTAAGCCTGCACGTACACCAGATATGACTCGTCGACCTTTGCCCGATGTTGGATTTATTCCAGTTGACCTACCCTCTTGGACTGCTTGATGGCGACTTTATCTTGCCAAATTTTTTACAGTATATCTTCGTTCAACCAAGTCTCATCGAGATCAAAGGTTTTCCGTTCTTCGGCACGAAACTTCTTCATTTCACGAAGGTATTTGCATCTCCAAGAAACAATTTGGAGATTATCAATTAGCATTGATTTTCGATTCATTTTTTCGCACGATAAGTTAAATTCTTGCAGTGGCCTGTGTAGTGTCGTTCGAGCCAATTGTGGTCCATCAACGTCTTCTTTTAGTACTGCTAATATTTGGATAAGGGTAGGAGGTTCTTTATTCAAATAGAAGGAATGGATTTTTCATCTAATATGAACATTGTTTTTTCTTCCTGTTGAGCAAGCCGGTTCATTCAAAACACCCTCTTTTTGTTCTTTTAATAATTTGCATACTGTTGACTTCCCCACTCCCGTCATTTTTGAACGTTTCTACTACACCATCTACACTATTTATTTGTACATTCTGAATGATAATTTTTTCATTCCCAAAGAGCGAACTAAGTTTCAAACGTTTGTTGGAGAAAAATCGGAAGATGCTATTTTCACCACCGTTTTCAATCAAAGCTCCAAAA
Source organism: Vesta saturnalis (assembly GCA_036346205.1). NCBI lineage: Eukaryota > Metazoa > Arthropoda > Insecta > Coleoptera > Lampyridae > Vesta > Vesta saturnalis. The sequence goes on from JARFJB010002353.1 coordinate 9,403,079, forward strand.
TAACTAAGCATTTTAAAGTACGTGTCTTGAAATAACAAATCTGGTAATTGCAACTTAATGCATCTCCCATTAAGTGAGTCACATTTCTAATTTATACATAATTAGATAATAGTGCAATGAGTACTTCCTAAACTTATACAAATTTTCTAGGAATTTCGGACAATCCTCGCTATCCTGTACAATAATGTATTATCTGCTTCAGTAAACATTACGCTTGTATCTCAGACAATTTGGACGTAACTAACAAAGATCGAGCTGTCGCTTCATTTCTTATTAAATGAAATGATAAATTGATTTACCTAAATTTAAAACAAAAGCATGATAATGACGTCACAAACGGTTTCTCTGCTGAAACTTGAAACAGATGAAATGCACAAACGTTATTTGATTTGAGAAAAAAAAACTTGCAACTTAGACAAATATTCAGATATTAAATCACTTAATTTTTCTCTTTTTGTATGTATTAATAGGTTATAATTACAATTACAGTGCGGCACTGACCAGTCGCTCTCAAGATGATTTATTACTCTCTGATATTCTGGGACGTACTATAGCTTATTAATAAAAATGTTTATTTAAGCGTCCTCTATCATTTCTGAAAATTAGGAATTCTGTGGCTCCCTGTAAAGCCTCACAAGCAGTATTAACATAAGCGCTAATCCGTTTTTGAAATGCATATCTTTTACCGTCTGTATCCATAAAATTTTTATATTCACTTTCATCATGTACGGTTAATGCTAGTTTTTAGATTTTTCTATTGAAACTTCAGGGCGTGTAGGCTAGGTATCACTACTTGCGGGTTCGTTGGGTTCCTATGACAATATAAGTTCACATCATGTAAATTATAACATGTTTACTTACAAATAAAATAGAAAATTAACTTGAACAATGAAAAATTAAGAAGAGGTCTCTTACTGAATAAATTTAACAATGTTGTTACTAATTATACAATGACCAACATTTGATTATATCCTTGGTCTACTGTTCGGCTGCAAATCTAGCGCGCCGAATATCGAGGCTGGTCGGTCGCAATCGTTGGCTAAAAATTAAAGCGGTTAAAATGCACGTCTGTTCCTTACCGAGTGGTTTACTGGAAATGGAAAAATTAATAAGTAATTAGTGTAATATAGGTTAAAACAAGTGATCTTTGTGAATCGACAAGTGTTTAATTTGGGGAATTATAAAAAGCTGCAAATTTAGGCGAGTACTTCAATCTTGTGTTGGGGCAACTTAAATAATTAATAAAACATAAATTTTTATTGCTAAATGAATTCAATTTGATTCAACGCAACACGTTCAAGCGTGGTCTTGTGTGTAATTTATTTAAATTTAACCGAAATTAATAAAACGTTAATGTGTTTACAATACTGGGATGTGTAATAAAATTACACGTTAAGTTCGGATTGTTGTTTAACAAATACATTTAAACCAAATTAAAGAAATGTTAATGTGTTTAACTAGTAGGGTGTGTAATAAAATTTCATGTTTTGATTCTGAGTGATAATAAATGAAATGATTCATGTTGATGAACGAATGTGAAATTGGAAATGGAAATTTGTAAATGTAAATTTAAAATACCAGGTGGATGGTTTGATGGTGGCAAGACAGGCTCGGTATCAAGGAAAATCAACGGTTGTTGTTGGTGGAATGTCGAGGGAAAGCTAAGTATCGTGGATTAATATAGGAAGCCATAAGGTGTTGATCTAGGTATATAGTTTATTTTTTTATGGTAGTTTTGGTAGATTTGAATAATTTTAATACTAGGGGTCTATACAAATATATTACTATGAGAATTTATCCTCTGGGAGAAGCACGTAGTTCATTAACGCACTATTACTTATCCTGTGGGGCCTAAACTTCCATTGCCCAAATAATAATATTAGTTACCTTTTTACACCTCTCGAGGTGCAAACTCCGAGTAGATGTAACGAGGGGGACGTTCTAGTTAATATTCGCAGGGAAAAGAAATTGGGTTGTAGATCGCGTCGCAGAAATACTCTATCTTCGAGGGATGAACCACCGTTGATAAAATAACGCTACTTAGTGATCATTGCACAGCCCTCAAGGTACGAGCTCCGGGTAGGTGTGTCTGAAATGACTTCCTGGTTACTGTTATCGATGGGATTACCAATTACTTAACCTTAACGATGCTAAATAGCTCTTTACCCCTGTTCGAAGTACGAACTGCAAGTAGGCGCGTAAATAGCGACTGTTCAGGTAATGTATTATAGTTGGGGCGTAATAAAAATTAGGAACTGGCGGAAAATTAACAGAAAATTATTACAAGCCAAGAAATCAGGTTGTTTAGGAATTAATAGATCAGGCAGCAAAGGTAAACACTCTCAGGATTCTTTACTTAAAATTACGTAAAGCAGGCATGATAATAAGTAGAAGTTGGCAAGCGTTCGGTCGATTATTTATAAGAGAAATGATATGAAGTAGGAAAGGAATGGACAACTGATAGGATTTCTAAACAATGCTATAATTCAGTTGTGGAAGGAAATAGGAGATAAGCTTTGATAGGAATTGGTTTATTAGGAAAGGAAAATTAATTGTAAGGATTTTTAGGATCATTACAACCAGATAAGCTACGAAGAGTTTAAGCCAAAAGTATGAAGATGGTAGCTTATCTATCGAAACCCGTTACTTGGGTATAGCGTTACCTAAATTCACAACTGTTATTTTAAATTATTACTAATACTAATTAATAATACTAATGGATACCCTCAATCCACATGCATGAAAAAAGCTAATGGGTTGTTTACGCACGTTTATCACAAATTCGAAGTAACAAACAAAGAATAAAAAAATGCTATTGATTTTCAACTATAACAAAGGAAAAAGGAAGTGATATATTTGACAAAAAACAAAATCCATTCTCTAGATAGAATTAAGATCTCACTTTAATTATGCGATTTTTTTTTCTTATTACCAACATTAATAATACATTTTATCTGACACCATTCGACCGAATTCTTTTTAGCAGGGATTAACAGCGAGCTATTAATAGTCTGAGATTATAAGAAAGATAAATAGTTCATTATTTTAGCATTTAAAACAATGAGGATTGGATAAATTACCTTTTACCCCTTTTTGTATATTACGAAATTGAAAATTCTGTGGTCGTTGAGTCAATACGATCATGTAAAGCGAACAAAAGTTATCGTGAATAAAATAACAATTTTTCATTTCATGTATCAACTGTTTCCTTGCTTAATGCTTATTAGACAATAAACGTTGCTAGCAAAATTACGAGTGCGATCCATAAATCTTTTAAACCATCATCGTGATGGAAATTTTGTTGAATTTTACGATTAATAAAATTGTAGTAAATGAATAATGAATAACTTAGGTTGGTAATACAAACCTTTAAATGATGAGTAAACATTACTCCTTATTGCGAGTAAAAAGGAAATTTTTAAGCTAACTAAACGTATAAAGGACACTTCATTAAATTAACTGGCAAAAGATTATTAATTTTTCTGTTCATCCAAAATGGTGTCATTATCTTCAAAAAAAATCCAAATCACAATTTAATAACGCGAAAATTAAATTAAGGGATCGTAAAATCTTGTGCTTTGGATAAAGCTGAAGTGTTTGAAAGTTTCAATTCCCCACAGGCTCATACATTACATATCCTTAATATAAACGAAATATGATTCAAGTTTTTTTTCTTATTATTATTAATTGATTGAATGAGTTAAAAATGTTTCATAGAAAAAAAAAAAACACACAACACAAAATTTAATTTTAAATTTAATTAAAGCATTTCGAGTGTACAGAAGTTGCTTGCTTGCCTGTAAATTCTTCCTTCACAATTAAATATTTAAACGACATTTTTATCGCATTTAAGCATTCTTAAGCTTAACACATAAATTTAATTTCGAGTATTGCATTTCGCATTTCCCTGATTTTATTACGTTAACAGAAAATTACAATTTAAATCAAATTGGTTTGTTTTCTCAAGTTTATAGCAGGTAGTACGAATGTTTTAATTCGTTAATGAAATGTTTTTATTTAATTTGATTAACTAATGCTTTTTTTATAATACTTATTACATGTGATACTATTTATGAAATTTTTAGTAATTTTTGCGTGTTCTTTAACTTTAACAGTTTGAAATTAATTTAATAACTATCTTATGGGCTATTGGCAAGGTTGAATTACGAGAATAATCTTATAGAGATACGTTTTGATCACATAACCGTAGTTTGATTGTCATACAAAAAAAAATGATGAGTTACTGGATTGTTGTTGGCATATGTTTATATCCATTTTTGAAAAGACGTTTACTGTAGGACATCCAAAGAAAATACATGGACTGTTCAGATTTTAACAGCCCAGGGGTGCCAGTATTGAACATTTACGCCCAAATAAATGTTGTGTATGGTTTGGACCGTTATTACTACAACAGATCAGTGGGGAAAAATTTCGAGAATGCAGAAAACGGATGAAAAATTTGGCTCGACCAGGGCATGTTGTAGATGCAAAGAGAATTAGTTGCGAGTTTTTGAACACTACTCTGGGAACAATTCGTAAAGTTATTCATCGTTTAGGCTATCATAAAGTGACGGTCTCTTAGACCTTCTGACTTTTTGGTGACCAGCAGAAAGGATTGCGCTCATTACTATCTTTAAAACAATAAATGAGCTATCAAGAATAAAACAACAACTTCTTATCCAAAATTGTTATCAGTGATGAATCTGAACCAAAATCAGAGCATCAGAGGATACCTTGAGAGCATTCAAATTACCTACAGCAAAAAGTGGCGATCTCAGCCATGAGAAAGAAACTAACGTTATCCGGATTTAGTTATCATCGATGTGTACTGCTCTTTGATTTTAAAGAATTTGGTATTCCCGTTAATATCAAAAGATTTTATTCTGAAACGAGAACTATTATATTTTTGATTGAGCATTAATTTGTCTGAATAAGACGAAGTTTCATGTCTAATTTGTTTAAGTCTACTATACAATCAATTAGTAAACATTATTCATATATATATATATATATATATATATATATATATAACAAAAATGTATAAATTTAAAAATTACGCCACTGGAAAGGATTGAAAATAAATTGCGAATGGATAAATTAACATTTGTTAAATATGAATTAGTATTTACATCAATAACAATTTTGAAATCTAATTTGGAAATTGCAAAAGGTAACAAACCATTACTGCTAAATCTTTGCCATAATATTTTTTTAAAATGTATATAAAGGCAGAATAAAATCAAATAATCAAATAAAATATTACTAAAATTTATTATGGAGTTAAATAAATTAACTCGCGTTTGATAGCCCACATTTTGCTTAGAAAAATTTACGTATTAGTTTTACATATAAATTATTGCTTACTACTTTATTTTTGTAAAAATTTGGTCTGAGATAATACTTGTTAATTAAAAGTATTTTATGTGGAACAACACACGGCATTTCAGCCTATAAAGTGGAAATTAACGGAAATGCAATAATTTCAGTACTACTTTTTTTAAGATAATTACGCATTAGCTTTTTTGTCTTCCAACCTACATATACATATGTACGTATACAATCGACTTTGATTCACAATCGCTAAGTCGACTTATTAGTTCATTTTACAACGTTTGGCCAAGTGTGTGTGTGTGTGTGTGTGTGTGTGTGTGTGTGTGTGTATGTCTGTGTGTGTCTGTGTGTTTGCGTGTGTGTAAGTGTGTGCGTGCATGTGTGTTTATGTATGTAATGTTAATACCCACGATAACTTGAGAACGATGATTCGTACGTACTTAAAATGTTGTAATTAAGGTTGATTTCATTTCTCCTGGAGCTGATCAGATTTTGAGAGGGTTCCCTAATGTAAAGCCAAATAGTGTAAAATTAAATAAAAATGATTAAACATGTTTGAACTATATTATCGATTTTTTTATAGAAGCGGACGGTTTCTTCTTCTTTTTCTAAAGTTAGCATCTACATGTCGATTATTCTCTATCTGACCTGAAGCTTTAAACGTCTGTTTGGCATAAATTATTGTTTTTGCTTTTACAATGCTGCCTATTTTTGTAACCAACTTATAAAGGAGATCTCATAATTATTCGTGTGTTGTTCTATACCAGTTCAGTTCACAACGAAAATAGGCAACATTGTGAAAACGAAAACAATAGTCTATGACAGATGAATGTTTAAAACTTTATGTCAGTTAGACGTTAATAGGAATATAGATGTTAACTTAATCAAAATTCCAAAACCGCCCACTTCCCATAATTCAATTTAAGCATTTTCATTCACACTTAAATACACCACGAACCACGAACCACATACCACACATCACACACCATACACCACACGCCACACGCCACATACCACACACCGCACTCCACGCACCACACACCACACACCACCACACACCACACACCACACACCACACACCACACACCACACACCACACACCACACACCACACACCACACACACACACACACACACACGCCACACGCCACAAACACACCCACACACGCCACACACCAGAAACCACACACACACACACACACACACACACACAAACACACACACACACACACACACACACACACACACACACACACACCACACACACACACACCACACACCACACACCACACACCACACACCACACACCACACACCACACACCACACACCACACACCACACACCAGACACCACACACCACATCATTTGACCGCAACCATTTGTCATTTGTGTGCGGGCAATTGATAAAGCGTCATTTCCGTTGCACGCTTGCTACCTATGCATTGAGTTTGACCCTGTAAATGTATGTAATTATCTTCTTTGCATTCTTCTATTAACTTTTTGCATTTAAAAAGACGAACTCAAAATCCTGTAAGTTGGTTAATTTGAAAATCTTGGAACCAATATCGGTACTCTCAGCTTAGTATAAGAGTAGTAGCTTAAGTAAAGAATGTAGTTATATACAATATTGTGACTGGGTAGGGGTAGTTCGAATGAAGAATGTTGCCTTGAGGTAGAGTACTCTAAGTGAGTGATACCTTTTGCTTTGTGTATCATTAAATCTTGAAGTGAGATACACTGCCGGTATTCTAATGTGAGTTTGTGGTAAAACCAAATACAGCTTGGCGTATGCTGATTAGAATACGTCTATATTATTGAAGAATGTTGCCTAGCTTCTATTTAATATTATAGTGAATAAATAATACAGTTTACCTTAGCATTTTACAATTTAGTTCTGAACGAAAATCGTAAGTAGCCATACTTGCGAAAATTAGAGTATAGCTAGTTTTATCATTGTTCAGTAAAACTGAGTATGGTGTTAACCCAAAAAAAAGCATCTTTTTAGTGCCTGTATAATATAAACACAAACAAACTTAATTGTGAGTCAACCTACATCATGAGACCAGTTATAAACCTGAGTTATCACGATGAACAGTACACACAAAAATTATTAGTGAGAAGATTAGTAAGAACATTTATGTATTGCGTCGATTATCAGATAATGTCTGTAGAAATATTTTAATTAACGCATACTTTGCTTTAATCTGATCTTTAAGTTACGGAATTTTGGCTGGAAACTGTTCAACGTAGATCCAATATTTGGTTGCAAAAAAAGTTGTATTGTTCACTTGGATAAGAGATAATTGTAAAGCCTTTCAAAATTTAAGAATTCTATGCTACGTCTGTATTGATTAGTTTATGGATGTACAACCTTACGAAGAATGTAATGCATAATTTCTAGCGGCATAATTACATACACTGACACAAGTTCTTGTCAAATGATTTGTTATTGTTTGTCAGATGTACTTACAATATCGAAAATGGTACAAATTATTGCCTCACATTTTATTAAATCAATAATTAAACTGTGTGCGAGTTGACTAAACGTGTGCTTGTAAGTTGTAGATGCAATATGCGTTTATCTGATTTCATTAAAGACTTCTAATGGCGATATGTGATCTTGCCATATGTATAGTGTACTGTTGCTTGTGTTTAATGTGTGTGTTTTGTTGTGTGTGTAGTGTTAGGTGTCGTTGTGTGTGCTGTGTATGATGTGCTGTGTGTGTAGTGTGTGTGTGCATTGTGCGTGTGTGGTGTGTGCAAAGTGTGTTGCAGTGTAGTGTGTGGTGTGCGTGTGTAGTGTGCTGTGCTGTGTTGTGCTTTGGATGTGTCGTAGTGTAGTGCGTGTGGTGTGTGGTGTGGTGTGTGGTGTGGTGTGTGGTGTGGTGTGTGTGGTGTGTGGTGTGTGTGGTGTGTGTGCGTGTGCGTGTGTGTGTGTGTGTGTGTGTGTGGTGCGTGTGTGTGCGTGTGCTGTGGTGTGTGTGCTGTGGTGCGTGTGCGTGTGTGGTGTGTGTGGTGTGGTGTGCTGTGGTGTGGGTGTGTGGTGTGTGCGTGTGCGTGTGCGTGTGCGTGTGTGGTGTGTGGTGTGTGGTGTGTGTGTGGTGTGTCGTGTGGTGTGGTGTGTGTGTGTGTGTGTTGTGTGTGGTGTGTGGTGTCGTGTGGTGTGTGGTGTGGTGTGTGTGTGTGTGTGGTGTGTGGTGTGAGTGTGGTGTGTTGTGTGTGGTGTGGTGTGTGTGTGTGTGTGTGTGGTGTGTGTGTGGTGTGTGGTGTGGTGTGGTGGGTGTGAGTGGTGGTGGTGGTGGTGTGGTGTGGTGTGAGTGTGGTGAGTGTGGTGTGTGTGGTAGTGTGTGGTGTGGTGGTGGTGTGGGTGGTGGTGGTGAGTGTGGTGTGGTGTGATGTGTGGTGTGTGTGTGTGAGTGTGGTGTGGTGTGGTGTGAGTGTGTGGTGTGTGAGTGTGTGGTGTGTGAGTGTGGGTGGTGGTGTGTGAGTGTGTGAGTGTGTGTGAGTGTGTGAGTGTGTGAGTGTGTGGGTGTGTAGGTGTGTGAGTGTGTGAGTGTGTGTGTGGTGTGTGGGTGTGAGTGTGTGAGGTGTGTGGTGTGTGAGTGTGTGAGTGTGTGAGTGTGTGGGTGTGAGTGTGTGAGTGTGAGTGTGTGGTGTGTGGTGTGGAGTGTGGTGTGTGTGTGAGTGTGTGGTGTGTGGTGTGTGTGTGAGTGTGTGAGTGTGTGAGTGTGTGGTGGTGTGGTGTGTGAGTGTGTGAGTGTGTGAGTGTGTGAGTGTGTGAGTGTGAGTGTGATGTGTGTGAGTGTGTGTGTTGTGTGTGTGTGTGTGTGTGGTGGTGGTGTGGTGGTGGTGGTGAGTGAGTGAGTGGTGAGTGTAGTGGTGGTGTGGTGATGTGTGTGAGTGGTGTGTGGTGGTGCGTGTGTGAGTGTGTGAGTGTGTGAGTGTGTGAGTGGTGTAGTGGTGTGTGAGTGTGTGAGTGTGTGAGTGTGTGAGTGTGTGAGTGTGTGGTGTGTGTGAGTGTGTGAGTGTGGTGAGTGTGTGGAGTGTGTGAGTGTGTGGAGTGTGTGAGTGTGGGTGATGTGGTGTGTGAGTGTGTGGTGTGTGAGTGTGTGAGTGTGTGAGTGTGTGAGTGTGTGAGTGTGTGAGTGTGTGAGTGTGTGGTGTGAGTGTGGTGTGTGAGTGTGGTGTGTGAGTTGTGAGTGGTGAGTGTGTGAGTGCGTGAGTGTGAGTGGTGTGTGTAGTGTGTGAGTGGGTGAGTGTGTGGTGTGTGTCGTGTGTGCGTGTGTGTGTGTGTGGGTGGGTGGATGGGTGGGTGGGTGGGTGCGTGAGTGCGTGCGTACGTGCGTGCGTGCATGCGTGCGTGCATGCGTGCGGTCGTGCGCACGCATGCGTGCGCGTGCGTGTATGTGTTTTAAGGTTCTTATTAACAATTAGTTTCATTATCAGGAAGCTTCACGAAGAGTTAAATTTATGTTCGAACTACTAATACCTGCATTTATGCTGAATTTGAATATCAATCAATATATCGATTTATTGGATAGGAATGTATAAGATTGTTTTATTTAGTATGTTTACATATAATATTAAAATACAAACTTATGTTTTTTTAAATTTTAATTATATAAACAATCGAGTCATTCCTAACAAGCTCAGATCTAGTTTACAGCTATAGGTGTGTCTTTGATATCCCTAACGACCTGCTGAAAAAGAAACGGGTTCTCCATTTACAGTTACACATATGCTCAATAAAACTTCCATCACACAGTGTAATGTATAGTGTTAGAGACCTCGAAATGTATATTTCAGAAGGTTCTAAACTGAGTTGCAAAGTGGCTGTCGAATTATCGTAATTGAGGACAACTGTAATCCATTCGAAAAGCAAAGTATCAAGTGCTACGAATAAAACATTTCAACTGTAAGTACAAAGCTTACACTAATTGCTATTTTTATTAATGGCTGGTGTATACGACAAAAAATAGACGAAAGATAAACACTCACTTAATGGAGCAAGGCACATAAATATGCTTTCACACGAAACAAGCACACAAATGAATAATGATTGTAGAAGAATAACAGTGCCAATTAAGAGAGTGAGAATATTTCATAAAATAATATAGAACAAGTGAAACAGTTCAAAGAGAAAATGTGAAGAATAGCATTCAGTTAGTTAAAGAAAGAAAGGTAAGTAATCTGTAATGATTTGTTTCCGATGCACCTATTAAATTGTGTCTATACACGCTGAACGAATCCGATAAAAATTATAACAGAAACGGCATCTATATAAAACACGTTTCGAAATGTAACTAATGATCATTTTAAATATTGAATCTAAATGAAAATAGGCTATTTAAACAGACCTTGCAATCCGTAATTATGTCAATCAAATTCACACGTTCATCGCCTGTTCATTAAATTGCTATCCGCTTTTTCAGTTGAATTTCAATTAAAATAGCGAATTGGAGTAATGGGCTTTTACCATAATAATTTAATGAGCTTTGATTGAAACTCTAACGTCCTAAATACAGCCAATTTCATAAAACTGCATTTTTCCAAGGACATACAAACCTTCGAAAGGTATCTGCTTTCTAATTTTAGTTCAAAATTTAATTTCTATTTAGACTAGCAGCTTATTATGTGATACATTAGTTATGACGAATAATATGCCCTACAACTCTAACATTACTATCATCAAAATACTTCAAGGGTATATAAATTTGATGATACATGGATTTATCTTGCGGGTTGCTGAATTTGAAAGCAGCGGATCGTGTATTTTATTAAATATATAACTTTGTTTCAAAGGAGATTTTCGTTGCTCAAAAGAATTGTTATTAAGGATCCTAATTACACTGATAAATATTTTATTATTAAAGGAGAAATAAGATGATATTAACGATTTTGATTTCAATTTAAATTTAACTAATATTTGAGATACATGTTTTAAGATTCACTTACTGGCTCGTGCACAATGCTGTAAGCAACAGTTCTTGGTTTGATTAACGTATTTTGTAGTTAATTATCTAAACATGATTTACATTTTGTTTCAGCATTTAACATTTAATGTTAGTGTACTGGGTAATGATGCTTTTTAACTATTAAAGTTTAATGTTGAGTGGACTACATTTTACTTAACTTCTTTTTATTTTGTGAATTATTACTTGGCATTTAAACAAATATATGTACATAATATGTACAAAGTTGAATATTCGGTATTGCATTAACAAACGAAAATAAGCATCTCAAATTTGATGAGTGCAACAATTGCTTTCTACAGCAACAAGGCAATAAAGATTTATCTACAAAAAAGGACTTACATTAATTTGTCCTTCGCTTCTTCTAATTTCTGTTGTTTATAAACTCCATGTACTTGCAATATCCGAATTTGACTTGTATGTCCAGTTTTAGTGTTCCAGGTTTAACCCTTAACCGGTCAACGTGTGTCTGAGAGGCATATCCTAAAGGTCCTTAGGATCTATTTTTTCGCAGAAAAATTATTGAGCCTAGGATATTTTATTTATCCTTTAATAGTATATATTACGCACGCTTTTGCTCTTATTGATAGTTTGTTTTCATTTAAGGTCCTATAAAAAAATATTAAACTTTTTATTGTCAGGTGTGCTTGTCAGGCATATCTTGCAGAATGTCATCTATTATTGTGCTTTTGGCACGATTTTGAAATACGCACATCTGGCATACAGCTCTGATTCACTCCAGACGATTTTACTAGAAAAGTTTTTAGTCTTCGTACACATGCGGCGAGAGCAACTAGTAACGTGGTGTTTGAAAATTTCCGAAATTTGTTCCAGAAGGTAAATAAATATATAATTTAAATAATACATTATAGGTAGAGTACGAGATTTCTTAAATTAACATATAATACGTTCGTATTGCAGGTATGCCATCAAAAAAATCATTGACCGCAAAGGAATTGGCGGATATTATTGACTTGGACGAAAATGAATTTTTGAATGAAAGTGGCGATTCTGATTCTGAAGTACTTTCCGAAGCAACGAAGTAGAGGATATTCAGGTTATGTCGGAAAGTTCCGATGACGATGTGAAACCAGCAGCTACAGCTTCAGGTTCTTTTGTGGAAAAGATGGAACGGTGTGGTTATCAAAACCTTATAATGTTGATGGTCGTACCCGTAAGCGGAATATTATAAATTCTGCAGTAAACTAAGTATGCCTACCTCCTGGAAAATTGGTTGAAGAACCAATTGATGTATGTTCGTTGTTTATAAATGATAATATAGTGGACATTATTGTGAACTGTACAAATAAAGAGGCAGTGCGTGTTTATGAGTCAAAAAATATTCAGATAGAATGGGAACGATGCGATAGAACGGAAATTTACGCCTTTTTGGTCTATTAATTATTTTATTGCAGGACATCTGAAGTCAAATAATGCTTCCTATGAAGTATTATGGCCTCCCATATTTAGAGCTACTATGAGACTCGGACGCTTCAAGAAGTTGCTAAGGTTTATCAGATTTGAAGAAGCCATCGTCGTAAAACTGATAGGCGCCAATACGTGACTTATGGGAGGCTCACAATGTAAATCTAGGAAAATATGATTTACCAGGCGATAGAGGCAGATGCTCTTTTATTCAATATACGCCTGGAAAGCCAGATAAATATGGGATAAAGGTGTGGTGGGTGTATGCTTCGAAGACCTTTTATCCTTTGAAGGGGATACCAGACAAAGAAAAAAACCAGAGAGCCATTGGGGTAGGAAGCACCGTCGTAGAAAGACTGACAGAGCCATAGCAAAGGACCAACCGCAATGTTACTTGTGACAACTATTTCACGAACTTCAGTTTAGCAGAAAATCTCTTAGATAATGGTCTTACTATTGTAGGTATCAGTATCCCTCTATCCATCCTACTAAGTGTTCCTGAGTACTTTAGCACGATAGGCCTAATTTAGCCTGTTCAGGTCCACAATCATTTACAAAAAAAACGCTAAAAATAAACAAAACATGCATGCCATCAGAGTTCCAACCTAATAAAACAAGGCCGGAAGAGTATGCGATCTTTGGCTTTACCAAAAAAGCTACCCTTGTGTCGTATGTCCCGAAAGTTAAAAAATCGGTAACTTTACTTTTGCGTAAATTGGCTGACGTTTCGGAAGACAAGAACAAACCGGAAATAATTTAACTTACAACGAAGCAAAGGGTGGTGTCGATTCACGTGATCAATTAATACACGAATACATGTGTCAAAGACAGACAAATAGATGGCCCTTTGCATATCTTATAAATGGAGTAGATGTTGGCGGTGTTGATACTTTTGTTTTATGGAAGAATTTGCATCCACAATGGAATAAAAGAAAATCCCAAATAAGACTTATTTTTCTGCAGCGTTCAGGAAAGCAATTAGTAATCCCGCAAATCAGGCGAAGGCCTCCAAAGGGTTTACAGGAAACCCATCCTACAATACATTGAACAATTTTCAAGCAATACTGAAGCTGAGACGTCACTAGCAAACCAGCAACAACACGCAAGCGCTGTGTTATTTGTCCAGCTAAGAAAAGTAGACTTCAAAAACAAACTTGTGATAAATGTAAACAAAATGTATGTGGAGAACGTACCTGTGCAAAGAGAATTTGTAATAATTGTGCCTAATCTCTACTATTTACGGCACCAAAATGTAGTTACCTAGGGTAAAATTTAATAAAAGCTTATTCCCATAATATTAAACTATGTTGTTTTAATTGTTTAATATAGATAAATACATACATTTAAAATTCCGAGCGTATTCACTATAAAAAGCAGTGTGTCTAGTAGACACACCTTATCCGGTCCCGTTAGTAAAATAGCTTAATCGTAAGGGTTAAAACGATTAGGCCAATTGCTTCTACAGGATAACATATCAAGGATTTAATGCGTTAACTTCTATGTTTACGTTTAATGCAGTTACATTTCTTGCATTACCAAAACGAATGTAAGCTATTTTTCAGACGATTGACTGGAGAGTACGAAGATTGCTACTTTTTTTTGTAATGCAATTAATACCATTCCTTGCTTAAACGAAACCAATACCACATATTACTACTTGTGTAAGATAAAGAAGGAGTCTGGTTACGGTTTGAATATTATTATATACCGGATGGTTCAGGAATGTCGCTATTACTTTATTATATGCACACAATATACCTCCTATCTAATTTATTATGGGAATGTCAACAAACTTAGCTAAACTATGCTAATCAACGTTTAACTAATGTAAACTTATTGTCACAGCAAAGTGCACAATTTAACTAAACGATATTTGATAACCCCGCAATTAGTTTGAACCAAATAGAGTCTAGTGATTCCAACTGGCCTCGGAAATAAGTGCAAAGTAAGTAAATTGTGTAATCGATCTGACTCAAAATAAAAAATTCTCATATCAATCATAAATCCAAAATATCAAAAGAGTGATTACTCTAAAACGGTGTAATCCTTAACGTAATTCCACACAAAGAAACAATTAACTCTTATAATATTGGTTCTCTTTTAGAACTTTAGACCAAGCAATCACAATGTAAACAAATAAGTTAATCAATGGGTCTGTATTACCAATCTTCCAGAAATATTTACAGATATTGCTTATAGATTAAGAATCTCTAAGTTCTATGATCTAATCGTATAATAACGGTATTGTAGACTCATTATGCTTAGCTCCTGAAATGAAACTTACTATATAAACAATGACAACTCTAAAAATAATCAAACTTCTACCATTTAAAAATCTAGAATTATTGTTACATAATTAAATTCCGCAGTTCATTATCGGGTATAATGTGGTATCCAATGGAGTTGATTTGTTCTATTTAATCCTTAATATGTATCCACACGTGTCACTGACACAGCCATAATATTTACTTAATTAGACAGTCTCACCACTCGCTAACTTAAATTTCCGATGCGTAAAACAAAATGGGGCAATCTGATTTACGATATGCCCCTCCCGAAAAACAAATGTTAGTCACAGAATATATTTACTCGATCTTAAACATCAACATTCTTAAATGTTTTTACACAGTCGATTTAGTGCTGTTAACAATCGCACATATAGTTAAATCAATAACATGGATGTCCAATATTTAATTCACACATTTATTTTGTTACTTAAAGGATTACTTTAGGTTTCTTTTCAGATCACGCGGTTAATACACTCGTACATTCGTTACCTATGCTGCACTATTAGTTATAGCTGTTAAATTCATCTGATTGTTACTGTTTCGATAATTTCGTTATTTAGTCTTCCCTTAAATATATTTTCTAAATTAAATAAATTTGTCTTTTAAAATATGTTGACGGTGACTCGTATTTGATACGAGTGATTTTCACGAATTGGGGGTCACTAGTTAACAGCTGTTTACATTCGGGTTAAAGTTCAACTGTAACTTTCTCTTTCGTGTTGGAGGTGAAGGTGGACATTTTATTTTTCTGGAGAATATAGAATTTTCTGTGTTTATTTAAACCATCAACATACGTCGGCTTTGCAATTATTCTCCTAGATATGAAGTGCTTATTTATAAACAATTGTTTCATACGGTTTAAGCGGATTTATAAGGAAATCAAACGCAGCCATCAACACATGTTTTAAAATAATTAGTAACTGTAAAGAAAAAAAACCTATTAACTACATGATCTACGAACATAACCTATTAATGAATGATTTATTCTAAGGATGAAGTAATCCTTGTGTCTCATTGATTTGCTATCTCGTCAGGCTAAGAGTGTAACTATTAACTCTCGCTAGTTCTCCTTTATTTCAGGAGGTTGTAAAGATACTTTCGCTTTAATTTGCTGTAATTATTACCTCATTTAAGGTAAGATCTCTTTTCATACTTTCGATTTGGTTTTGTGTAATTATTTACAGAGGCAGCTAGTAACTGATTAACTTGGTTGGTTGTGATTTTCTTCACGCCACGATTTTAGAAACTTATAAAATCTATCTGTTACTGCGCTACTATTGCACAATAGATGGGAGTAGTAGGATGAGTGTGCCTTCTAACATTCACATGAACATGAACAACCAGTACGATCTACAATCAAGATTACCTGGATATTGAAAGCTAAGTTACCGATAATCTCTATGCTTTTTATTACTTGTGTTTTGATGCTTTATTTGTGTATATGTGAACCAACTACACCCGTATGATTGTATAGACCTATATACCCTAATTTATTTGGTAAAAATGTAAGTGTTATACATAGCTTTTAAGTATTTACTTGCAAAAGTCATTTCGCTTTATATGTACTTTTGGTAAATCTTTACAGTTTCAGCTTTAATTTCATCTGTTTAGATTTTCTATGTAGTAACATTTGAACGGATAAATACATTCAACCTTGCTGCTTTAAAGGGGTAAAATTATATACTCATTAATCTTTATTTATTAAAGGCAAATGCCTATCTGTTATAGAAATGTAATACTGACTGCCTTGCATGATACAGTACCTGTATACTGTACTAATATGCGTATGTGCCATATTGGTGGCCTGTACAATGACGTGGGAATTTACCTAGTATTATCTACTAAATACGGATTTGCTTGATCGAGTGCTAACGTTGCTCAATTTAATATAACGTAGCTTTGAATGATCGACATTTATACATCAAATAATTAATTCCATTTAATTTATCTTATTATTTGATTTCATTCCATTTAATTTATTTTATTATTTGAACTGGGTTCTTTGTTGCTACATTCTAAGAACACTAATTTAGTCATGAGTTAATTCAATTTAATTTATTTGATTATCTAAACTGGGTTCTTTGTTACTACATTGTAATTTCAAGGAACATTAATTTAGTCATTAAGCTTTGGGGTCGATTTAACTGGTTTTGTTCAACATAGTTTAATTTATTTACCAACAATAGAAGCAATATACTACCTTTTTTTCGTTCTAACTTGTAGTGTTTCTTCAAGATACTGTCCAGATCCTTACTGATATTTATTACTTTACTAGGAAAGTGACTAATGCTCTCTTATTACTTAGGGCTACTTTTATTAATTCTAGCTGGCGCCCTCTCTTCTCTCTTAATTTGTAGCTACCACCTTCGTCACTTACGGACTCATACATGGTGGAGATTTGCACTTAACAGCATAATATTTCACAATGCTTGCGGTTTATCTTAAATCTGCTCAAACACTCAATAATTTTTGAAAAACTCACTATAAATTCCAATTCTCAATAAATCCTTTCATTTCTAAACGTTTAAATACTTCATCCCCAAGATAGGTTTTTGTAGTAAACTAATATGCTGTTACAGGTAAGACACTCACTAGAACATCAGCCCAGTGATATGCGCGGGGTTCTTACTCGTCATTCCAAAAGGGCACTCGACACAAATCAACGTCAAAATCAGAAAAAATATGCCTGTTAAATAAATTTATAGTGGGAAAAACGTCATGAACTAGATCTTAAAATAATGACCTAATAGGAAACTATAATGTTTAGTTGAAGAGAAAACACTCACCTGTACCTGAAATTCTACTTCAAAGTGCTTACGTAAAGATCACACTTACACTTAAATAAAATTTTAAGCTTTATTTAAAATCCGAAAAATTGACTAAACTCATAACTCATTATACCTTTTGGGTGTAAACTTCGGGCAGACACGAATTGAGGACCAAAATGAAATTATACCGAAGGGTTTATTTTTGTACCTAGAAATGTGACACGAATTGATAATATTATTGTTTGTCTTCTCATGGATTTACAAAATACAGTTTCAAAGATTAGGTATAAGTAATAGTAGTTATACTTAATCTTTGATAGCTTATTTTTGAAAAAAAGTACGAATCCAGATAAAAGTAGATGTTTACTTCACAATTGACAAAGTATCTTTTAAACATACAACAATTATAGGTACATATTTATATTTAATATCAATATGATGCAAATTTTACAAAATCTATTCGTTTTAAAAAACTATTGTTATATTCTAACATTTTAGAAGTTAACATACTTAATCTTCGTCTAACAATTTTGTTGTTACATTTAACAGGCTCTTCAAGACTTTGAATACGAATATAAGTATCTGCTAGAAAATTGTTCAAAACGCTTACAAATAAATACAACGAATGGTGCATCGGATAGAAATTTGAATTAAATCTAGAATGAAAGGATTCGCATGCATTTGTAGAATTTTCTGTAGTTACAACAGCTTCGGCCCAAAGTGTTCGTGAAAATAAAGAATTTTTCCCAATATAATTATTTACTAAATAGTCAGCTAAATCTACCGCAGCTTTATGCATATGATTGGGCTGAAATTCAGCCAAATCGAAAGCAAAGCATTCTTCAACCTCATCGGGTTTTAAAAAATATTGTATTAGAATTTAGAAAGTTTCCTATCCTAATCAACGTCTCGTTAACGCAATGAACCCTCATTACCCACCTTAATCCCTAATCCCTAGTACGGTCCGAAATTCGGTGCACTTATTTTGTCTGTTCAGGTAGTTGTCCTCAATTCGAGAACGCCGTAAACTTCAACGTAAAATTACTTGCTCAAAAAAAAAAAAATAATAACTGTACAACAGAGTCACTAATTTATATTTATAATATTCAATTTAATGAATATTTATCACAGTAAAAATAAACAAAACGCGATTGCATATTTAAAAGTTCCTATAATTAAAGAATCTTCACTTAAAATGCATTCAAAACAAATCATCAAAACTTACCTTACATTTCTGAATGTTAAAAGCTTTAGTATCGGCAACTTTTAAAAATTGTCGAACTAAAATCAACGTGCTTTTAATTTGGTGACGATAAAATAAATGCCCAGAAAAGTTACACTACAAATACGGATATTACAATTAAAAGACACCATAACAAATTTATACAAAGGGCAATTATAATCAAGAAATGTTCGCATGGCAGCGAGGCGTAAACAAAAGTAATTCGATAAAACAAACAAATACCTAACACCGAAAAGAAGTAATAAAGCTGCGTCACTTTTTCAGCAGCTATCACTAATGTCAAGGCGAAGTAATATCAATTACTTTTCCTTACCTAAGCATCACACGTACATGTATACAAATGACAATATTAAAAAGTATTATTTACTGCAGGTGTGAAATTCCGATTTATCACAATTCAATTTAAATCCAACTACTGACTTTGTTACTACAATAAAACCAAACAAAAGCTTACTGAAAATCAAAAACGTTAAATCTACAATGACATCGCATTTTCCATTCCGACGTTGAATAAAACTTTAACATTACACCACACATTATTATCAACAAGCATATAAATATACAAGGCAAGGAAGAATGTTACCAGCCTCCTTTCGCAATTTCCAATGTTCTGGTCCAACTCCAACGCAATCAGCTGATAACTTTTCATTCTAAATGTCGCACTAACACAAATTTAACAAAATCCTAAGCAGGCACATTCTTTTAACTAATTTTATATAAATTCACATTCAACCTTTATGAAAAAGATTGCACGTGTTACTTTTCTCTTACACTTAAAAATCACGGTAATACTGTCTACAAATTCATAAAATTCACTACAGCTCGGCGCCTACGTCGGATAAGGATTAAGAACCCGCTTTTTTTTCTTCAGATTAGCAAAAGGCTAAATTGGAAATCTTCGGTTTCATCTATCGAATCCGAAATTTCCCGATAAAACGATAAGACGGTATACGATAAGAAATTTGTCTGGGTGTACTAATACTTCAAAACCGCATAAAGCAAACTGCTAATATAGCACCGATACTGTACGATTCCAATCAAATTACGAATCTCTTTACTTAACAATAACGATATGCCGCGACGCCGATGGTCCCTACAACCACAATAATTTTCAACTACATCTTAATTGTTTTTTAATGCTACTTTCAAGATTGAAAACTCAACCCCAACTACACGAAGAAGGGCAGCAATTCTCTGCTCTCTCTCGAAAAGTACTCAGATCCGGCAAATAACAACTCGTCGCTTCACACGGAAACTCAACCAAAAAAAAAACAAGACTGTCGTCAGTTCAAGAATGTACGAAACTTAATACACATGCCAACACATTATTTCTCAATCAAATTTAATACTTTCAACTTAAAAATCTTTACACAACATTTAAATAATAATATATTTCATCTGGAGATCTTTAGAAATATAAGATAAGTCGGTTACAACAATTTAGTACATTTTAAAAAATAAAACAATATTTCAGGATGTTCACTGGCTAAATAAAATGAAAATTGTAAAAATTGACTTATAGAATAAAAACACTCCTCTATTAATAACCTTTTTACTTTACTCCCTTACATGATACACAATGCTTTACTAAAATTCCGGAACTATTCCCCATCATTACAATACCAACACGAACATGTGAAGAAGTTATTACAGCTATTCATGCTATCCATGTAGAATCTTATCATATTCATTCGACTGGACTTGCGTTGACGACAACAACTGATAAATTTGTAACCGCAAATATATTTTTTATTATTATTATATATCGTTTTCCCCACCTCATAACATTATTATGATAATAGAGAGGAGATCAGTTCTTCGAATCTATCATGATATACCACAACACGATGTTGCTCTTGTAGTGCAGGTGATAAAATGCATTCCATTTTTATTATTTTACGACGGAAACGTAATCTATAAGCACCAAACGTTCCCTCAACCCTTTGATTCCATTATGATAAGCAAAGGCCCACACCTCCATATTAAACACTACCTTTCTAGTCTCATCAATAGAAACTCTCTTCATTATGGTGTACCTAATCAAGAAATAAAAGACATTTTTGCAATAAAAATATATAATTTATTTCCAGACAGTTATACATTGATACATATTATTTCTACAGAAATGTTAAATTAGATGTCTTTCCTACAATTCCGGCGCTGATCACGAACACTTTTTTCACAGCCAGATATTGTTTAAGCTTTTCTCTTAGTTTCTCAGTTTCAATGACAATATGTTTCCCATACTTCGTGTCGATAGTATTCATATCAACCACTTTATATTTTGCACCCACCTCCAAGTCTTTTACGTTTGTGAAGGTTTTACAGAAAGTTCAATTCAGATAGATCCACCTTTACTGATTCGAGAGCGCTTTTGAATTATAGTTGACACCGGAACTATCCTTCTATATATTACTGCATCACGACTTTGATGGTAGAGGGGAGACTGTGCTTTGAGAATTGCACCAGTACGCTAATCTGCATCTGATAATGAAGAACTGCTACAATCAGGAGATGCTGTTCATTTTTATATCGTTGCAAAACTGATACAACTGCGCAGCGTTTAATTCTTCTACAAAACATTTTTCACATATCTTCTTTAAATTTAAAAACTTTTCACATATCGCTACTCCTTTTCTCTAGGACGTTACACTCCTCTCCACTATAATCGCCTCTCCCGTGAACCACCTCATGTTGGGCATCGAATACTAATGCCGAAAATTCTTGCTTCAAGCGTTCCACCGCTGTTCTCAGGTCGGTTGCTTTGCCCCATTGCTCTTGTTTTACACAACACACTACACATTATACTGTTTTCTTATATTACTACTCTAAATTTCCCACTACGTTACACTAGTGCATAAATGAACCACCTATTTGGTTACCACACAAATCTGGTTACGCGCTATTTCTAATAATGACATGTATCAGCTATTTTTAGTGATGATGCTCTACTATAATGGTTAGCTAAGACGCTAACCGACTATTTTTGGCTATCATACAACCACCTTTTAGCGAGGACGCGGACCAGATGTGTGTCTAGCACAGATACGAATCACACATATCTGGTTATTTCCTTTGTGACTATTTGCATAGCAGAGATCCAAACCACACATGTTTAGTCACCTACTATTTTTTAATGATGACTCGCATCGGCTATTTTTAATGATGGTGCTGTCACTATAACAGCTATGACGCGATCACGTCTTAGTGAGGACATGCACCGGTTATTTTAGCTATCATACAACCACTTTTTTGGCGAGGATGTGAACCAGCTATCATCTGAGCCTCCAAGGTGTCGTAGCAAATCTATTGACTTTTTTAGTGACTTTTTGGGTTAGGATCGGCTTTATATTACTACTTACATTCTGTACACACAAAAAAATTGTCGTGCAAACTCATGTTTATTCACAACCCAAAACACGTTCTACGCACAATATAAGACTGCTTATACCCAGTGCGTCAAAACAGACTAACAAGTAAAATATTTTAGATTTAATTGTGCAGTTATATAATATATTTATCATGAGGTTTCGTATTTATTTTCAATCTTTTGTTTTCATTCTGTGTTACTTAGAATGAGTAGCTTCTAAGAAATCCCCGGTGTAGCATACGTAAATATAAAAACGGATTATTTCTACATACATATATTAACTACTAGTAGCAAAGCGATTTCCTTTTAGAGGTAGCACCCTGAATTTTGCTTTTCAAAATTCAAAATTGTTGTTCAGTGTTATTGGTAAGAGATTATAAATTAACATACATATTTTTTTAATATTTGAATACAGGACCGCTCGAGAAGAACTGATTAAAACAGGATATCTATTATACCATTAAATAATATTCATTTCGGTAATAGTAAACGTGTATGTGTGTGTGTGTGTGTGTGTGTGTTGTGTGTGTGTGCGTGTGCGTGTGCGTGTGCGTGTGCGTGTTGCGTGTGCTGTGCGTGTGCGTGTGCGTGTGCTGTCGTGCGTGTGCTGTGCGTGTGCGTGTGCGTGTGCGTGGTGCGTGTGCGTGTGCGTGTGCGTGTGCGTGTGCTGTGCGTGTGCGTGTGCGTGTCGTGCGTGTGCGTGTGCGTGTGCGTGTGCGTGTGCGTGTGCGTTGCGTGTGCGTTGCGTGTGCGTGCTGTGCGTGTGCGTGTGCGTGTGCGTGTGCGTGTGCGTGTGCGTGTGCGTGCGTGCGTGTGCGTGTGCGTGTGCGTGTGCGTGTGCGAGTGCGTGTGCGTGTGCGTGTGCGTGTGCGTGTGTGTGTGCGTGTGCTTGTGCGTGTGTGTGTCCGATTGCATTTTACGAAATTATTTATTGATGCAAAAATTAAGTAATATTAAGCTAATATTTTGGAAATTATGTTTTCAAAACTTATGTAATGATTGATTGTCCATTAATTTAGTTGCAAATAAAAAAATTAATGAGGTTATTTAAAAAAATCTTAGTGTACTGCATAAAATTTAAAGCGAATATTACGAACTTTCTGTTCTTGAAATTTAGTTAGCGAGTAAACAATTGTCTTGTTTTCTACGATCAATCAAGGTTTTAATATCTAACCAAAGGCATTTCTATCGTAGTACTGCTTTATCACCTTTATTAGCATATTAGCAAGTAAATGTGAATTTGGGAAGAATATTTTACATCTTACTAGACCTATGGCTTTCTTCTCTTTAGTCAGTAGTCTGTTTATTTTAATAACCCATCGCGACGCTTTTGTGGATTAAGAGTAACAATGTTTTTATTATTTATTTTAGAGATTAAGTGATCCCGAAGTCAACGTCGTTTACAAATATCTCAGTTTGATTTACCATCTATTGAATCCTTGTTTTTCTCGTGTTTAATATTTTCTTGTTAACTTCTCTGTTTTTTCATTTTTTCGTTCTGTTATATTTGTCTACGAGAAGGAAAGTGGTTCCATTCTCTATTAATTTCTAAATGATTCTTTTGTTCTTGATGTTTCCTTATATCAGTTGTCCAGGACAACCTTGGAAATAGGGAATTATTATGAGAAAATGGATTTATTTTTTTCCTCCTGCCCACTATAATTTGTCGCGATGGAAACACATTGGGTCTATAGAATTAAAAAGGGGAAATGCCGTGAAATTTTTTTCAATTACAAATAGTCTTTAGTTTTCCTATAAAATGACTTTAAAAATCAAGAATTTCAATATGCCATATTATCAACTTGTAGACATTGCTATCATCAGTATTTCTAAGCCCAACAAAATGGGCTAATATTATTGACCAACCAAATTGTCCAAGTGATATGAACTCACAGATAGTTCATTTTAAACTCCTCGTTAGTATTGAGTAACTTGCAAGACTAAGTTCTAATAGTAGATGATTGTGAAAATCGTTCTATGGATAAGTTAATGTTTCGATTAGGTCGAGGTATATCTAGGGAAAATAGATGTTTCCGCACAAAGTAATATTACCTTATAAATTGTTAAATATTGCAAATATACACGTGTAAAAAAAAACTAATACCAATATTACCTATGGTCAGTCTTGATTTTAGTTTTAATTTGAATGTAAATCAAAATCGATTGCATAACCTCACATCATCTATTTTGGAACAGTTTATCAATCGTCGAGGTTCAAATGGACCCACGAAAAGCCGTCACAAAGTTGAAATATACATGTTCATTCCCATTGTAAAGAGAAAAGGAATGAATTTCGAAAGCGAAATAAAAATTGACATGAATAGACGGTGGACAATGACAGCCACTGACAGCTAAGTGTGTCTGTTTATCAACGCTCAACACTTCTACGGCCTTTCGCCTTTTTTGCAATACGTTTACCTAATATTCTTTATTTTAATACATGCTCAAAAACATTTATTAGAACAATCCACAACCGTCCAAAATCTTGGCTAGCCTTTTGCCGTCAACGAGGGCGAAAACGACTGAAGTACGCGCGCAACTTCTGAAATGATTGATTTTCAAATTCATTTTTCAGGAAAACTAAAAATTATTCGTAACTGAAAAAATATAACCCCTTTTTAGTTGTACAATCGCGATAAAATATAATGGGGGCAAGATAAAATTAAAAACCATTTTCCCATGCGAATTCCATATTTCCAAGGTTCCGATGGATACCCGGTATGATTTTTTTTAATAATTAAATTTAAAATTTATTTATACACGGGATGCTTATTTTATGTGGTTTGGTAAATTTTTTGAACAATCCAACTAGTAAGAACTACATAATACACACAATAAAAACCTAATTATTATAATCACTTACTACAATTCATACCGAAAAGCCGTAAAGTTTGAGATTGTTGAAAGACAGTTAACTAATTTAATGTATCGATAAACGTTGCAACACTAAAGTCACGTAAAGTTAAATGAAAAGTAACGTACCGTGCGATAGTTTACAGTTCTAACAATAAATCAATAAGTAAACCAAGCAGTTATCACTGTATTAGTAAAGCTCTAATATAAACTTCGTGCAACTATTGGTTGAGTTATGGTATAATATTAAATTAGGCACAAATTCAAATCCATTTCTTATAAATGTTATTGAATATTAATTAATTACCATCGGGTAACGTTTCAATCAAAAATTTAAAATGAAATGCAAAACTTATATTGATTAAAATTAGAAAGTATTTTGCAATCGAATGGTTCACAACTTTTAAACACATAATCATAAAATCATAAAAAAAAGAGAACTTTATTATTAGCGATATTGATTTAACTTAAGCATTTCCTATAAAGAATTTCCGATTTAAGAAATTTATTAAAGTACTTTTTGTGTCTTGATTAACCTGAAAATATTTTAGAATATGCGAAACTGGTCGTAATGAAAGATTTTCCCACGTGTAACCACCACACTGCATAAAACGGGAAAAATGAGTGAGCTCGGCTAAAACTCAAACGGTCCTAAGACCGCAGAACACTCGGATTGCGTGGGTGCTTTGGAGGTATCGATAAAATAGTTTAAGTTAGAATCTGGTTAGTGAGGAAAGAATCGAAATAGGCGCCACAAGCTTTAAAGAAAGAAGGAAAAGAAAGCAGGTTCTTATTCCTTAAAAGAGGGAGAAAGTCTGTAAAGCTTGAAACAGGGAGTAATAGGAATAGCAATTTAGTAACAATTCCCTCAACAAAGGTAAATTTATTTTTTTCTTTAACTTCCCAAATAAAGGGGGCAATAAGCCAAACGTTATTGTATAGCTATATAAATACATGAATAATAAATGAAATAAACTATACACATGTATGTTATCTCCAAAACCAAAAAAGAAATAGCAGTTAAAATGAGATTGACGAGGGCAAGTCGTGAGATTCTACTTACACACACAGTAACTTATAATTATAATACCAAAAACAACTATACCTCCAGCCGACGCAAGATCTTACGTACCTTAGCCTGAAAAGGCCAATTTAATAAACTTATCAGTTACTTACAAGAAAGAAAACTTAAATAATTTAGTTTTCCTTTCGTTTAACAAAACTGAATACAAAACAATACATAAATACAATTGGAAAAGCTTATACAGTCCACTCAATTTATCTAGAATAAAAAATATTAGTAATTAAGCAATTTAAATTAGACAAAGAAATTGGTCTGAACAAGCTTATCTACAAAACGATAGTGTATATTATATATCTGAGCTACCGAGTAGCGTAAACTAGCACGAAATCTGGCGCCAACATTTGACATGATTCAATATCACGATACACAAAAAGTTACGTCTGGTATAAGCATAAAAGTTGCAGCAAAGCTACTGCGCACGACCACATGAACAGTAGTACACTATTAATTATCTACAAAATGGAGGTTGTAAGTGAAATCCAAACTGGGTGTGGCACATAAAACCAATTTTAACAAAAATTACTCAAAATTCTGATTGTTGATTGTGCGTAAAATATTAAAAAAGGGTTTACTAACATATAGCAGTTCTATCTGAGAGAAATTGTGTTAAAATTAGTTGAAGTCGGGTATCAAACTGACACCGAACTTACACTACCGGTAACATGTTTCACAAATACTCGCTGACAGAACTAATATAAATGTATTTAATTTCGTTGTAGGCGATCGTAACCTGCTGAAGGCAATTTAGGTACGAATTGTATTAGGGGTAACATGTTTGTCAAATACTTTCTAATAGAATTAAGGTAAATTCACTTAATTTTGTTGTAGGCGATCGCAATCTGCTGAAGGCAATTTTTACATGCTATAAAGGAAAGAACTGGCCTGTGTTTGCTGGTACTTATGCGTTAGGCAAGATTCCACCAGCTCCAGTATAGGTGTAACCTCAACGATCACGCGACCCTAAGTACGTGAGACACAGCTGACCGTAGTTTATCAGCAGCAGAACCCCAACAATAAGCCGAAGAGATACAGAACGGGTAATCTTGTTACATCAATAAAGACAAAACCGAATGTAAACATGAGCTTTGATGTAATCGTAACGGTAAAGTTATATGGAAACTTAAGTGCTAAAACGAATGTAAAGAATTAGAACGGTGTTTATTCAGTGACAATGTGTTACCTCTAAGGTCGAATGCGAGCATTAATATAAATATCTTAACCGATTGGTTACATCACTTTCTTTGAAGAAGTAATATGAAATTCGTTTGTGTTTGAAACCTGAAAGAAAAGTTCTAATTACAACGAAGTTAACGAGATCTGATACGGCTTACCGAAAATGTGTGGATGAAGTGAATTATTTCTATTACATCCGCCTTTAATAGTGATTATATTACTTCTATACAACAAAGCGATACTATATTGTAAAAATTCTCCAAAAAAATTATGCTTAACATCTACGAAATAGAGAAAAGAAAATTTTCTAGCAATTTCAAACATTCCACAGCAATGGCGGTTTTGAAAAGAAAGCCAACGTCTCAAGAAACAGTTTTACAACTTGAAAAATGTTCCTATCAAGTCATTGTTACCACAATAGAATTTTATGTATTGTTAACAGAATAAACCGTTATTTATACAGTATATTTATTAACAAATAGTCCTATCTATATTTTGAAACAGCAAAATAACAGATCCCATTTCAGAATTAAGTATACCAATCACCATGTAAGAGATGGCGCTATAGGTATTAATCCAAATTAATTTTTGTAAATTCTAAATAACTACAGAAAGCTTTAATACGTTAAACTAGCGGAACTAAAAACGAGTAAACTTTTGAAATACAAAGCTGGATACGAGAGAGAAATAATTTTCGTATAACGTAGACACGTACACGCTATAAAAGAAAACCATATCTGAAGTAGAAATTAGCTACAGTAAAGGAATAATTTTGTATAACGTATAAAGTAAGCGTGCTGAAAGAAATCATTTAAGCCATCATACTCATTAATAAATACCGTAAATACAGAAATTTTACATTATTATTGTAAATAGATAGATACGAGTAAACTTAAAGCATATTACTAAATGTTTGTCACAGATACTTATTTAACGCAGCTATTAGAAACAGTAACCAGATAAAATGATACAATCGATACTATATCGATTTTTGCACGTTACAATATTAAGATCGAGCTAACTATTCTAATATCGCTCAATTTTGTAGGTATTTAGAGATAAATAAAAATTATTAGATTGATTGTTTCGATTAATCCGTATTTAAAACGTTCGCTGCTGATGACGCACCGGTGCCTCATAATGAAAGTACCACCTTGAGCGCACGACGAACCGCTGTGCCAAATGAAAAGCTCAGAATTCACCTAAACAGCCGCATATGTTTGGCGATTGCGTAGCGATCATCCGGCTAGGGTAGACGATATTGAGAATCGAACCATTTACCTCCCGAACATTACTACTGGTCTACTAGCTTGGGAGTTCGCTAAAACGTGAGTACACACACTAAAACTTAAACACGTAAAAACTGTTGGCGGGGAATTTAAGATGGCTTAATGCTGGACGCAATTGGTGCTCATGACGCATGTGTAAGTATTGTGGAAAATTATTTACATACTGAGTCCAAGGTAAGGATTCTCACTATGGGGATCTCGGAAATGGTAATAGATACAACTCCGTTTAAATGGGAAAAAAGTTGTGTAATTAGGAGACCAATAAAATGACCCAAAAAAATCGGTGACGTGATTCTTTTTCTTAAGATATTTGAAAAAATTTTAGTTTTTGAAATTTCTATTTTACTTCATGCTAGAGCAAAAATACAAATACTTCTTCAAGGTAACTAATATTTTGAAAACTGATTTTGAAAGGTTTTTTTATTACAAATTCAGCAATGTGCCACATTTGATGGTCTGATCGCGTTTTAAACCTTTTTAAAAGTATATTCACATTTATTAGATGACATAATCGTTAAATAAACGTTTATCCAAGCATTTACATAGCGATTGACATGGGAATGAGCCATATTCGTTGAGGTGCGAACGTGCTAAGGATTCGAAGGAAAATTCAGCACTAACTTGAGGTGCGCCATATCAATAAAGCAGCCCTTATTGCTTTGTTATAGGGAAGAAGGGAAAAAATATAACTATTAACGTAATGGTTAACTGAGAAGAAGGAAGAAACATTGTTTAATTTAAGGTAAAGGATTATCACAGCGCAATAAGGAGCATCAATGTTTGGAAAAGGGAAAGTTAAAGTCTGTATTCTCAAGTCGATATACAAACATTCATCACATCAGCGTTAATTGGTAAAGATAACGTTTTTCGAAAATACATAAACAACAATGCTTGTGTCAAAAATAATTTGCTTGATTGGAATTTGTCTTTATGAAGACAAAGAGGCACCTAAAAGGTAATGAAATGGCTGTTAGTCACGCTTAGCAGTTTTGTAAGTCTAGTTTGGAAAATTGTTGCAAATCAGTGTTATACCAAATTTTCATTTTAATCGTAATAAAAATTGCAATAGTCATAGTATTAAAGTGGGTATAGCACATAAAGTTGCTTGAGGTGATGAAGAATCGGTTGAAATCATTTTACGCGTTTACCATATATGGAACATCAACAAATATAACATTTTTATGATTTTTCCTACAATTAATTAAGTACAAAATATACTGTCCATGTGCACGTTAAAATACCTTGACTATTTGCTTATAGGATATTATTCCGCGACTTTTTTGTTATTATACAATTAGTACATTAATTACCAATAAACTAATTAAATATATTTGTGGTAATAGAACTATTAATAATAATAATTGATAATTAATAACATTTTTTAGCAATCAAGTACCATAGGTCCAGTTGTAATGATCCTGAAAATCCTTATTATAAATCTTCCTATCCTAGTAAATAATTCCTATAAAAACTAATGTCCTATTTCGTTCCACAACTGTTCTGTTATTGTTAATAAATGATATCAGTTGCACTCTCCTTTCCCACTCCAGCCAATTCACCTAGTAAGTAGTAACCTGACCTGTATCCCGATAAATAACTACTAGGCTGACCAGTATTCTGCTCAGCATCTCGTATCAATTTATCCTGAACCTGTATTATTGTCCCGACCAGTAGTTGCAGACCAGTATCCTAACCAGTATTACCAGCATCCCCAACCAGACATATCAATACATATCCCTTATTCCTTATCCATATTATTTACCTCACCAGTATCCCGTATTTATTCATCTACGCACACTTTTGTGTGACAAGGGTAAGGAGTACTTGGTTTACTAGACGTGATGCCTCAAAAAAACTAAGTATTTCGAAGCCACGAATCATCTCTTTTCCGCTATAATACTCCTGCACAAAAGAGAAAAACACGTTCATCCATACTACGCTCTTGGTGGTGCCCACGCCCCGAGATAGGTACTGTATGATCGGTAGCCAAGAGAAGTACTTAACTAGACGAAGGTTAGGCCCTGAATAATTAGCTACTTCTACTTAGAAGGCTCCATTAACGATATTAATCCTTTAAACGTTGCCGACAGTTTCGACTCTGAAGATGCTATTACAGTTCTCCGAGTACCAATCGGAATATCCTATTAACATGTATATATTTTTCCTGTTACCGGTATTCCAGATAACCGCATTAATTACATGGATTATGAACAATCCAGACCGGTACATATAAAGCCCTGACCTGTATATAAAACCCCTGTTTCCAGTTATGATTTTATTCATGAGTAATTTAATAGTAACTATTGTCTATTAATAATTCCTGACCTGAATTCAATTTATTTAATTGAAATAAACAATTAATACCCGCAGTTAGTTATTATTAGCACGCTAACTTTCATACCTAATTGCAAATGTAAATACAACATTCACCTGTAAATAACTCCCTTGTAAGCCTAAATTCACATTATACATGTTTAATTACACTGATATCACCTGTTCATTATAATTAACCTTTTTAGTAATGAAAATATGCCGTATTACTAAAACCATTTTGTTCTTGATAACGGTGTGCGTGTGATCAAGCGTAAAACTGCCTATGTAAAAGTAGTCATTACATTGTAACGTCGAATAACGGATCTAACAGATAAATTAACATTATGTCTCTATACACTTCAACATTTGCATAAGGAGTAGAACAATTATTGTGTTTCATTAATCTATGTTGAAGTAACCATCGAATATTGTAATATACTTACAATTTTCTTGACTGAATTATTCAGCATAACAATTATAAATACCAAGAACATGTATTGCAAGAGAATTAATGGTAAAACCGTAGACACATGACAATTAAAATGCAGTGTGGCTTTCAACTATTACATATTTATTTAGCTACATCTTAATTACGTCACGCGCGTATAATATTTATCGGGAAATGTGTAATATAGTTACTCTTGTGAAACTAATGAACTTCGTTTTTTATTAAGACGGAAATGTAAAAAAAGTATTTTGCTATGTGGAGATTAGATTATTGTTAAAACGATAATTTGAATAATCAATTACTAATCTGGCATTATAAGCAGGAGTACCATCTTGTTCATACCAGACGCTTACATTTAGAAATTTTTTACAACATTAGAAGACCTTCTAGTTAAACTAATATCAAAATAGAAGCATCTGCTATCAACAAGATGGTGCTCCTATTCACATTCCCAAATTAGTAGTTGGTTATTTAAATAGTTATTTTAACAATAACGTAATCACTATAAATACACCCGTCCCTTAGCCAAAAAAGATCTGCAAATTTAATATGAAACACATATTAGAAGTACAATATTGCAACGACCGTTTCATGGTATTGTTTATATTTGAATTTGTATATATGATACCATAAGTCTGAGTTTATCAGGTTCCTCTAAACAACTCCTTAGACTTTACTCTTGGGCTCCTTTACGCTTTTGAAACTATTAATATAAGCATTATTAACTCGATTGATGTTAATTCCTGATTAAACATGAACTTCTATAAAGAATACATACGATAAAGTGCTGACTCTTTACACCTATTCGGGAGTTGAGCCACAGACACACTGTATGCTGACTAACTCTTTTATTTTATTATGTTAATTATTTTGTTGTAATAGACTTTACAATATTAAATGTTGATGATAAATGCACTATTAGAGCTCAGACCTTGCAGGAAAAAGCTTGTTGTTTGGTTGACTACTGTGGAACCATCTGCAGCTTGAGATGCTGTCAAATTTGCAGCACAATATAATTAAATGTTCTGATTGGCAGAGTAATTAGCGTATTTAAGAAATCATTTTAAAGAGGTTGTAAGAGTGGCTTCCTATTAGATAAAAAAATGTAGTTATGTAGAGTAAAGGCGCTAGCCGTCAGTCGTGGGAGAGTAGTGAATAATCGTAACGTTGGTTAGGAGAGTACAAGTTGAATACTAGGGAAATCTAGCGTTTGTGCAAAACGGATACATAAACATTTCGGCTTCTAATGTTTACCGTTATTGAGACTAGTTTTTTAGTAGTGTTACGGAGTGACCCAGTATTGGCTTCATGCTGATCTTAGAGGCCCACTGGATAAATAAAGCGTTATTTGGACCTTTGTGGAATGTGGCTGACTGGAGGAAATTTACGTAAGAACGCCTTCAACTTCTGTTTATTTGCCTATTGCTGTGAATCCTGTAATGAAAGGGTATTGAATTACCTCCCGTTGCATCAGTTGTAATTATGATCGAAGTTTTTTGTAGAATGCGCGTGGTTAGTGGCTAATTGCAAGTCAGTTTTGCAATTAGGCTGAAATTTGAGTCAAAGTGATTATTGTTTTGCAATGTAGTAATTAGTATTCAATTCAGATGAGGTCCAAGGAAACACAATCAGTTACTGTAAGCAATAGAGGGTCAATTTTAGTAATATTACTTTTGTGGTATCGAGTTTAGTAAGAATGCTTATTTTGAAATTGAGCAGCTGAGACTTAATTGTTTAATTACAATACCAATTTATGGTAAATTTTTATACTTATAGCATTTTTGTCATTTTGAGAATGTTTAATTCTTTGTTTTTTGTTTAATTGAACATATTATGAGGTAAGCTATTTCACAAATTAGAGAATATTGAGTGAATATTTTTCTGTTTAGGTAAAAAAATGTAACACGTTGTTGACGATCAACGAGTGTCCTAGCAAGAACGTGCTTGCAAGTAAGAACTACGGTCCATTCCATTGCTCTGGTTCGGAGCCGAATACTCTATCTGTGCGACTTAATGTGCTAGTGTACATTACACTCGTAACACTTTGAAAATATTAATGTAACGAGGCTTCATAGGTGGCTTACAATTTATGTTGTGTCTAGCAGCAAGTCTAGAGTTGAATTCGAGAAAACGACGTTTCTCCGTATCCCATCCCAATAAGTTAAGTAACAATAATAAAAGTAACCTGTTTGGCCAGGCACAGGTCTCAGTCAAAACAAGGTTTTAATAATATTCTAACGTTTTCCGCTTCAGGAAGTTTTTCGTCGCCACATTACGCGCAGCATAAAAAAAATGCATAAAGCTTAATTGATTTAGTTTTAAATTTAAGACTGTTATATTTATATCTTTGAAATATGCAACTGTTTTAGACCAATTTGATAAAAATCGAAAACTGCGCCTAATAAATCCCTCTCTTTGCTACTGAATTCTTGCCAAAATCTAGTTAGTTCCAGGAGAAATATGCATAAACACACATACACGCACACGCATACGTACACACACATCTACACCCATACATAATGAAGAAAATTATATAATCTATACCTATGCAGATGTAGATAGCAAAGTAAAAATCATGTTACTACCTTTAGTATTGTACGTTGGATAAACCGCCCAAGATTACTGTAGTTTGACCAGTATAAATTTCTAATTTAAAATTACTGTGCCACCCGATCCTCATTGGATTAAGAAATCTGGACAATCATAGGACTAGATTACAAATAATTAAACCGTAAAATAAATCGTAATGAATTGCGAAAGATACCGATTATGTTTTATAATTTCTCAATTAAAAATATGACACATGATAACGTATTTTTTATTATGTTAATGTTGAATGGAAAGTTACAGACAAACCTTTTATATTAATTGAAGTTAGAAATATCTACACACCAGCATTCAAATAAATAAAAATAATTGTTTTGGAATTAATCAACACCTAGTTAGCAAAACAATTAAAACTATGACTGTCCGTGCTAGTTATTGAATTTATATCGTAAAAGTTATATTATATATAATAAACATTTGACTGTGAAATACGCCTTTGGGAGTGAACTTTATTTAAAAGAAAATACATATCCATATTAAAGGTATTAGCATATTTGTCGTTATATACTGTTAAGATTTAAATGTAATAATTTGGTAGTCGACGTATATTGTGAACACAAACATAAGAGTTTCATTGAGTGACTCAATATTATCAATCTAATTACAATGTTGAAAATTGAAAAAAAAAGGTAGTACAAATAACATTTGTCTGTTAATCTATTCGCTATTATGAAAAATACATTGTACGTTGAAAAGGAATTCTAGATAGTTGGGAAGGAGACTAAACTCGGGCTTATGATTGGCCAGGCGTTTATATTTGTATGAAACGTACAAAAAACCTATTGTAAATTATGAAGTAAAGCAATACTTTTAATTTGAAAATGTAAACTTTCACCATTATGACACATAATAAAATACTTTTTTTGGGTTTTTAAATGGTGTATTTTAAATTATACAATCTAAACGTTTCGATAATACTTACAGTTATTTTCGTTACTAGTAATATCTATTAAAATTGTTAAAGACGTTGCAAACAATTTTTTCAAAGTTGAAAAATTAAAACATAAACATCAGCCTGCTATTAATATTACACTTTGAGAAACGTATAAAGCCAAATTTAGAATAAAATTTTAGTAAAGAATAACTAGGTCATTAAAAATTAAATATTGTTAAACTGTCTTATAGATGACAAATCAGAACACTCTCTAACGGCGAAAGCTAACAATGAAAAATGTCAGCCAAAAAACACAATTAACAAAATTTAGTCAAGTTAAAAAACCCAAAAAAAAAGTATATAGATCATCATCAGCGACAATCATTTTCCCTTCCGCCCGAAATAATCCCATTTTAGCAACATCTTCAACCGCCGTTCAAACCTTAACGTTAACTTTCACTGAGGGACATGGAGTATTCTGTTTGGAAACTGTTTGAGAGTTCAGTATTGACCCACAGAGAATTTGGACTGTAGTATATCTTTGGATGTCGTCCGAGTCAGTTTTAACCTACATCAACCGCAGCAAACGTATGACCGTAATCCATATTCAGCCCAGCAATTGAAACACTGCATAGTAAATATATCTTATATCTAACAACACACAACACACACACACACACACACACACACACACACACACACACACACACACACACACACACACACACACACACACACACACACACACACACACACACACACACACACACACACACACACACACACACACACACACACACAACACACACACACACACACACACACACAATAATATATATATATATATATATAACACACACAACACACATCAAAACACACCTTACAATACTTACTTACAACAAAGTGATCAATCTTTTGGTGAACACAAGGTAACACTGAGCTTCGTTAGCAATATATTTAACTAGATCATTACTTCCCCATTTGTTGATTTAAATGGCCATTTTGCCTTAATATCTTGCTTTAAGATACAAAATGTTATAAGTAGACTGTATCACAGTTAATACCACTGATCCCTGTTTTGTACTCCAGTTAATATCAATTTCTTTTTCCATAAATTAGGACACGTATTTGTTTTTTCTCAGGAAAACTAGAAATTCAATTGATCAGTGCAGCAGTTAACCCACATGAGGCGAATTTGGCAAGCAAACACTTAAGTCAAACTTGGTCAAATTTTTTGAAATATCTAAAGGCTCTAGCACTGTTTATCCCGGATCGATGCTGATGTATTTTCTCAAACTTGAATCACCTATGGAACGACTTGTTGAACGACTCTGTTTAAAGCCATATTGGTGATAACTAAGGAATTTGTTAAATTCAAGAGAAGAAAGTAGTTGCTCTTTCCATGACTTTAGATAAGATGGAAGTAATTACAATTGGTTAGTAATTAAAGGGATCGATTGCCTTTTTTGAGAGGTTGAACATTTGCAAACTTCCGTGCTAAAGTAAATAAAGATCGAATAGAACTTCGATAGGAGTGGTACTAGTTCGAATGAACATTTCCTTAAGACAATAGCTGGGATACCGTTTGGGCCAGTCGCCTTATTGGGGTCAAGACTACTGATGATCGATTCTAGTATCTTACATCGAAGTTTGGTTTTGTAACGTATGAAGAAGAGCTGACTAGGGGTACATCTTTTCCAGAACCATTTCGACACGAGTTTGATGCAAATACATCTCTACAAACGATTGACTTTTTCTACAGAGTCAGCTACTATAGGTAAACATGAGATATCATGGGGGTAAATTAAAATGTAGCCCGTTTTTATTGGCGGTTTTAACTAAAGACCAAAATTTGTGGTTACTTAAAGGACATGTATCTAGTTAATTGTAATTTCGTTGTTAGAACAACTTTTGAGCTTTAGTAATAACAATTTTTCAATGGCCAAAAGGCCTTAGTTGAGAGGTTTATAAACAAGTAGATTTGATGCAAGAAGGAACGAAAGAAATCTTCCAGAACTGAAATATCGCAAGATGGAAACTAAGACAAAATATACGCAACTTTAAGATAATCAAGTCTTGAAAGCTACTGTCATAGGGGCCCTATAGATGCAACAGTAGAATTTTACAAATTTAGGATCAGAATGTTTGAACTTATGCATTAAACATTTTTGCATGACGTCGTTAAACCCAAATAAAGAATTAAGAAATATAGAAATACACTAGATTATTGATATACTTGTGCAATAAAAATTAACCACCCTGTATACTCAAATAAATTTTCTAACAACAAAAAATTGTAGTCCATAAGTGGTATCCACGTTGTACAAAAAATTCTACTCATTTTCTAGTACCATTTGAATTGTATTATTTTGCAATTTTATTGAGAAAGAAGGAATTCAATCGTAGAAAAACAGATCAATGAAAAAATTTACTGAGACAATTTTTTTTGATATTTGAATAAAAAATATTCGCAGACGAATTTCCGTCAACAACATTATTATTTTTCAATAGCTTAATACTAGGTAATTAATAAGCTTTAGTGCTTAGTAAAAAAAAATGTTAATGTCCAAATACTAACACTTTTTCCCTTAGCTCATTAATATTAAAAACATAACGTATTAACTCTATAGTCTTTACGTTTAAACAACCTTTAATATTTTCAAAGGGTCTCATGTTATCATATCCAAAATTTCTGAAGAAACAGATTAAATCTGCTGAGAAAACTTTTTTCCACCATTTTAAAAAGTTGAATCAGTTTATCGTTTACGTAAACCGTTAGAAAGCGCTATATGATTTAAATTCACGCCGTTTAGTTAAAAAACTAACAAATTTTCAGCTTTTCAACCAGAAATTCAATTACTTGGCGAAAACACAATGTTTTCTTAAAAAAACGACACATTTATCTGAACTAAATTTTCTTGCGGAAAAATGAAAATTTCAGAGATATTTCTAGAAATAAATGTAGGTTATTTAGGAAATTAAGGATATTTATAATAGAAAAGGGACATTCAATGACGCAGAAACGGAGAAAAAATGGATTCATTACAATTAAACGAGCGACACGTCCGTGGCGACAAGTGTTTACGTTATTAGAAATCAATCAATGAATGTAAACGATCTTTTCAGTAATGGACGACGACAACAAGAGCAGTAATAAATATTTGTCGAAGATGTTAATAAGTTAAATAAATCTCCCGACGATTTTTATTCATAATTTAGGTGAAATCTCAAGGGTGCGTTTTTTTTAACACCTCAATAATTGGTTATGAATTAATACAAATATGGAACGAAGGGAGATTCAATGTCATCATTTCCTAGCCGACTCCGGGAGTGCTCGGTATATAGGCCACACAGAGTTATTTTTAGCTCTCCGGTGCCATCGATCGTGTTAGGGGGGGAGGGTTGCGGCTATTTCAGGAACGCTCCCTTTCCCTTTGGCGATGCAACATTCCAACTTGGAAAATGCATGTATACCACGTGGAAATTTCATTTTAAATGCGGATATGCATTTTACAAAATTACATTACGTCGTCGTCATCCGAAATTCGATAGGTATGTGTATCAAATTTATTAACCAACCAAATACATAAATGTGCATTAATTTTTATTTCAAATTTTAGGTTATAAATTTTACTTGAAATTTAATAATACTGGCGTTGATATTTTTGAAGTAAAGCAAAATTGATGTATAAAGAGCTCATGTTTACTTTCAATTTAAAATATATTTTTTCAAGTTTGAATACAATATTATCCCTTCAATATTCAAGTCATCTGAGATGATTTACGATTTAAATAATCCACGTTTAGATAATGGTGAAAAATGTTATTTTGGAAGAGTGTTTTCAAATATCATCGCATCAACTGGTTTCTTTTTAACTTTCATTGTCACGTAACAGTGTTCTTTAACATCCGCTAAAGTTAACCGCTTTATTCGTACACCTTAACAAAGCAACCCCAAAGGTCCATTAATTCTATTTCTCTACAAAGGAACAACTTAAATCCCCAACTGATTTTCACGATAGTAAATTTTTCAGTTTTACTTAAGTATCAACTCAGGAATGATTGCTTTTGTAACCATACTCTCGTTTGCTTTGTTAATTAAATTAAAAAATTATAAACCGAAAAAAGAAAAACTTTATTAAAACATCATTATACATATAGGGTAAACGGACAACCGGCCACTCGATAGTGATTGGGCGCTAGAAATTTAATTTCATATATTAACAATCAATCAATTTTTACTAGTTTACAGGATATAGGAACAACATGGTGATAAACTTGTGATAACTCTGCTTTGTTCAGGAGATATTTACTTGCGTTAAATGACGACAGAAAGCACAAATAGTGATTTGTATTACAAGTAAAGGAAAGTATTGCTTTCTTTACGAATCGCGATATTTCTAATCGAGGCGCATCCGAGATTAGAAACGCGATGAGTAAAGAAGACCCTACCTTTCTTTAAGAATAATACAAAAAATTTTTTCGGACACTAAATGGAAATAGATTACATTTTATAAGAAATTATTTAAAATATATATAACAAACGCGAGAATCAAATTGACGTTTCCATCACTGCAGCAACTAAACAAAAATAGTAAACAAACATTTTGTCAAGTGTTATCGCGTGAAAATGGAAATGAATAATGAAAATCGTGAATTAATAAACTTTATCTTTATATTTGATTACTGCCTGAAAGAGTGAAACCTTCCACAGTGTGGTCGTCATATTCCATGTTGAAAAGTACGTTGAGAGGGAAAGAAAATGTCGAAGTTACAGTTATATTTAAAGCACCAAAGTGAGGGATATGAAGCAAAAAAATCAAAAATTCTATCGCAGGATGACGTGGCGAAACGTGAGAGATATCGAGGAGACCGGCTCTATATTGGTTCTCACCCTCCATAACACCAAGACAAGGAAGAAGCGTATATCCACCGTTATGACGGAAATGAAAGGAATTAATGAGATTGAGTTGTACAGGAGATATGTAAGTTTGCGTCCAAAATATATCAATCTCTCAAGATCGTTCATATTTTATATGAACAATAAATTTGCAGTGCAACCTATGGGGATCCACAGTTTCTACCAGATGCCTAAGGAAATTTTCCATTATTTGAATTTTCTCAACCCAGACGGTTACATTGGACACTGTCTACGTCGAACGTCAACTACTTTTGTTGCTGAGGCTGGAACGGATTTCAGGAGGCTCAAAAATAATGGAAGATCACGATCAAACACGACTCCAGAAAAATATATAGAAGAAAGCATTAACTATATAATGGCGACTTCAAAAATGACTTTTAGTCAGCCATCATCATCAACAGTGGATGCCAGAATTCATCAGACGTTGTCCTAGAACGTACTGAATTACAGTTGGATCCTAAATGTAGCGATTCATCATTTTCTACGTCAAATGGAGGTTTTATCAAAATCGTCACTATCATTTAATGATTTACAGTTGAAACATTGTACAAGAATAAGTTTTTCTAACGTTAATAGTTGCACGTTTAATATTTATTCCAATAAATAATCAATAATTATTTATAAAGAAATGGTTACTATAAAGAAACGTTATAAAGAAACTGTTAGTCATAACAGAAGTTACAATGGTTGTTACAAACTTTCAGGTTCATAGTAAGGTTCGATACTTCTTTGTTTCCAATTTTTTAAATAACTTACCTTTCGTACTTTTTTTACCGGGCTGTCTCAGGATAAAAGGGTTAATTTGGGAAAGGTTTTAGAAAAATTCTCCTTTCGCCAAGTTTAAATTTATAATCACAAATGTTAATCATCAATTAATTTGGAAAAATAATTGCATATCTGAATGTAAAGCTATCAGTTATTGCAGGTTTTAAGAGGTTATTAACATTCAAATAGCATGACTTTAAAACAAATTACGTAATTTTACTGCTCTTACAGTTCGTTATAAATTTGACAATAAAATTACACTATCAGTTTAAATTAAATACGTTTATTACGTTTGCTTCTGAATTAAACAAAAGTTTTGTAGTTAATAAGTAAACAGAAACTTAATCCCCCAACTAAACATAAAATTTTTACTGTCCAGTTTGTTACTTGTAGCAAAATATGAAAAAGAAACATCGTACACGAAAATACAATCCTACTTAGCATAGGTATATAAAACTCAATCGATCCCTCAAAATCAATATCCACAATACCGTTTCTTTTCACTGTTCATCAAGGATAAATACACCGCAGGTTCCGATGGTCACCAATTTCACGGTGCACCCAATCAGCGATCTCCTGTTGACGAGGTTAGTAGCGTTCGGCATCTTCTCAATCGAATTAACGCAATTTTCATTCACAATTAGATATGAAATTCACATACAAACTCCCAACAACGTTATGCAAAGTATCTCCTTAACAATACACGAGGAACTTATTGTTTAAAACCACATTAGCGGTTAAAAGCAAAACAAAAGCCGTGCGATGTAACGACAAAAGCCAAATTAATGTTTAATCGTCAATGTGGTTGAGGCTTTTTCTGCTATTTGTGCAAATACTTTCAGCACTTCACTGGAATTGTTTTAGTAGCAATCTCTTTCTTTCGTAGCACTAAATCTCACTGTCGCACTATTCTTCACTAACTTCCGCTTTATTAAAGGATGTGGTCACGAGTCACATAGAACCTTTCCTCACAAATTTACTAACTTTCACTTTATTAAAATAATGTGGCCCGGAGTCGCATAGGACCTCTCTCCAATAAACATTTAACCTAGACTAACTTATTATTGCATACATTCGTTCAACTCACGGTCAAATATAAATGCTTATCACACAAAATGTGCAAGTGTATAACGTCCGTCTCGCAACTTAATTCCCTTTATATAATCACTTCCAACACAAAGAGAAAAAAAATTAAATTTTTTATTTTTCTTGGTTTGAAATAAAACAACGCCCGTTACATGTTAATTTAGCCTTCTATTCAAACAGAATACTGATTAGGTTAAGAGATTCCCACCTTTTCCACTGGCTAATAACTATACGATAAAATCTGGTTAAGAACAGTCATTGATCGTGATAGCCAAGTATAATTTTTATTGACTACGTCTGTTTCTTTTTCTATAAATATCAAAGAAACTAACATGTTTGATTAATGATACCTCATCTACTACATGATTTTTATCAAACATATGTAGGGCTACGGCAGCCCTACCAGAGAGTTCACTCTCATGTAGATGTACCATCTACATGGGGTGTTGCAAATAGTGATAACAGATAGATAAAGAATCACATTTTTACGCACTGGACTTATGTATAATGTAAATTGTGCTCAGATTTGCGGAATGTATTAATTTTGTTGTACCCAACTCAACAAGGATTCTACAGCCAGCAGACGTTGCCTGCTTTAATCAATTAAAGAACCGTTGAAAAAGCGAAGTACTCCAATTTGTTCCGATACTAGAAAAAGTAGCCGCTAATCAGTTTAAGCCAGATACCATTGCAAATGGTTTTAAACTTTGTGGTTTAATACATGGTCTTTCAGTGCCATAGATTACACCAAATTCTGGGGAAAAGTGAAACGTGCCACGACTGAAATTCCTTTGCCACAAATCGTAGAAGACTGCTTTATCACATTCTGACGGCTTTGAGATATTGCAAGTGAAAAAAGTTGCAGATGTTACGGAATGCAGATAGCAATAATCACGAAGAAAGTTTGATAAAAAAGATTATAGAATGCTTTAGATTAAGCCAGCCTTTTTTTTTAACCAGAAATGAAATTACCTAGAAATGGAGACCACACCAATTGTGACAATGAACTTTACAAGCATAAGAAAATTTCGTTGGGATTGATGCCTTTGATAATGACTTTCACACAAACGTTTCACTGAGAATTGAGGACATTCCCTAGTTTTCAAAAATGGTTTTCCGTTTGTACAGGCAGCTACGTTAACTAATGATTTTGAGATTGTCAAATATACCGACAGAGGATATTAGAGATATGAAAGTGTCTGGAATTGACACAATAGAACCAAAAAACGAATGTAGCAAAGATATTCAAACGCCCTCAACATCAACGGTCAGCCCTACATTAAAAAATACCAGAAATAAAAGGAAAAAAGAATAGTGAAAAAATATCATTTGCGTTAACGTCGCTAAGAAGAAAATAATTGAAAGAGGAGAGGAAGGCTAAAGGATGGGAAGCTTAAGAGAAAAAAAAGAGGTGGAAGATGAAATAAAAAGGAAAAAAGAAACATAAAGGGCTGGTCAAGGAAAATAGTCACAAAGAACAAACCAGGTTAAAGGAAAATAAGGACACACATCCTACAGAAGATGAAACAAACAGCATTGTGTAGGAAATGGAGAAGAATCTAGACGATATAGTACAACTGGTGTTAAATGTGCCTTCTGCAAAAGAACCTACCACTTAAAATGTATTTGAAATCGAAATGACAATCACAATGAAAATACACTGTTTAAATATCCATCCGGTTCTAACAAAAATGTAGGAACCTAAATAGAACTCTATTTTTTACAAAAAAATTCGTTTTGATATACCCGTTCCATCAGTTGTCACGTGTGTTCAAAATCTTACGAACCTTCGCTATTTTCTTTTAACTTTAGGTCTTTTAGTACTGCACGCCTTCAGAAAGGTGGTATAGTTGGTTAAACAAAATTGAACTTTTCAAAGTGTAAATTTCGGAAAGCTTTCTTTTTTTTATTTGAGGATGTTTGGGTTTTTCTTATTACAAGTTAAAATTTAGGATTCTAATCCTGTGAAGGTCAGTTAAGTACTTTTCTTCCTCGGTTTTGTTGCCCACAAGAATTGAAGTATTTTGTAAGGTTACAATTCATTCACGTACGTGAGATTCCTATTTTAGTGAAAAAAATTTAGATTAGTTTCGTGTAAATATTATTATTCCTTGTTATTTCAAATATCGATAATTGTAGTTATTGAATTTGAAATTACGCTTTGTATACTTAAATTAAGTATAAAGTTATTATGATTATGGAGC
The DNA here is from genome assembly GCA_036346205.1 of Vesta saturnalis. Lineage (NCBI taxonomy): Eukaryota > Metazoa > Arthropoda > Insecta > Coleoptera > Lampyridae > Vesta > Vesta saturnalis. The sequence goes on from JARFJB010002353.1 coordinate 9,447,092, forward strand.
ATAGTTGCAGGTTTAAAAGCATTTGGGTGTCAGTCAGACGAGTAATTTTGGTAAATGTATTTTAATTAAACAAAGAGTTTGGCTTCTAGATACGTGATTTTAAGGTTCATTATCGTAAGAGTTTCGTTATTTAGACCTATCAAATTACACGAGGTACCTTTGGGAATGCAATTTGGATTGATGATGCAATTCTTTTCCGATTTAGCGGCGAAGGGCTACCGTTTTCCACGGGTATGTTAATTTAAAGTAACGAAGCTATGCAATTGGTTAATTAAGATATAAGGGGATTAAAATTGAAGATGGCGAGTTCTGGATGATGTTGAAGTCAGTCTTGGTAGAGATGTAGACGAAGACTTACGCTTTTTTGTTTGCGACTTTGCAATGTACGCGGAAGCGTTTGAGGGTGCAAAATGGAATTAGTTACGCTATGCCCGAGGGTGAACGAACGTTACCATAGGAAGTTTTCTGTATCCACTGGTTGGGATATATTTGAAGTAGCGTGCACCCCGGGACTATTATATCGTTTGCACTTCGTTTGTCAATAGTGACAATTTTCGGGTCGTAAAGATTGGTTCTAGTGCACCTTTATTCTGTTGAACTGTTTTATCGCATTTTGTTTATGCGGATCAATTGTAACGAGTTCCTGCTTAAATGATAGTTTCGCGTACACAGCGCACCTTGAATATAATTTCTGTAAATAGAGCGATTTAAGAAGTTTCAAAGAAATGAAGGTAAAGTAGCTGTAAATAAAATTATATTTGTGTGCATTTTAACATCAACCAGATGAAGAAGTAATCGCACCGTATGGTTTTTAGTTTAAAGATTTGCGGTTAATGAAGTTTGTGTAAATATAACTAGAAGGAGTCATTGGTTTACGTCGATTAAATGTCAAAAGGTTCATTGCAGTACCGTTGTGGAAAAGATAAGTAAGTTCGACTGATTATTTTGGTGCTCTGTGAAGTAACTATTTTTTCTAATTTACTTGTGAGATGATAATGAAGCGTTGATTTCTACCTATTCAGAAGAATGAGTATGCCTTTTGTATGCGTTTCTTCCAGTAACGTTTAGATATCCATTCAGTATATATATATATATATATATATATATATATATATATATATATATATATATATATATATATATATATATATAACGAGTATTCATTCGTATGTCATGTGGTGTTTATTTCTGTTTTATTTTGATTTCGCTAACTAAAATTACATGTTATACAGTAATGTCCAGATACTTTCCTAATATTAATTATGCTTTTTGTATAAACTATCAGTGATAATAATAATTATTATTAATTCATAAGATTCATAAAAAACATGTTAGCGGTCAATTGTTGTTGCTCACCTGGACAATAATTGTGCGGTAGTGGCCAATGTCTATACGCTTCTAAATATAACTGTAATGTATGATATTTTATAAAAAATATTAAATCGTCCAAACTAACATAACTCGTATCCTTACGAGGCCAGTAACTGTCCGTTTACCCTATTGAATAGTATAATGTAGCGGTGCTAATAAAAATTAACACTTGAAACACCAAAACATAAAATGAAGCTCTCTACTAAATGAAATTCAATCACGTTTTACAACTTTAGTTACATATTTATTTAAAAAATTTTAATAATTATTCAGAAGTTTAAATTTTTGTATGCATACCAAAAATGCAAAATTCTTGAATGAATATTTAAACTTATATTGTACGAAATCTACATACCAAGCTCGTTATTTTTTTAACATAAGCTCGCCTTACCTTTTTTATAGAAAAGCCTTCACAGTAAACTTGCCAATCTAAAGTAACGTTGAAATTACATTGACTGATCCCAACTAAGCGACCGAAAAATTAGGTTTTATTTCTAATTAAAATACCTTAAAAATCAGTTCCCAAAGTAGCGAAATTAGGAAACAGACATTAAATTCATCGAAAATTATGAAGCATATTAACTACAAAAAAATTATCACGTTGTGCTGCTGTACTTATAAGTAATAGTGGAACGTTGTCAAATGTTTCGCTTTATGAATTATTCAAAATCTAAAATTTGAATGTTGTTCTATTTGATGCACGACTATCATTTAAACGCCTTATGAACCGTTCATTATGGGAGGATCCTTACAGCAGCGCTAGTGGCTCAACAGCGAGTACCAAGAGGTATAAAAGAAACGGAGTCAGCAGCCAATAATTCCTGCGTGATCCGTCTCGTCGATAAGGATATTCTCGGCAAGAAGGTTCGCGATTCGATTGCTCTGACATCGGTCAGTAAAGCTATCCAGATCATCTTGAAGTCCACGAACTCTTTAACTTCCTTAAGTCATCTCCTCCCAAAATAACCTTGATTACCTTCTCGCACGTGCGAACTTTTCCAAATCCCTCGCCACTCCCCAAGTATTGTATCTTCTGCACGCAGGTCGGACAAACCGCTGTCGAGTGTAACCCGATTCATCGGCTGCCCGAACTGCAGTGAAAGCCACCGATCAAAATCCTTAAAAATCCTCAGTACCACCAAAGTGCAATAACTGCATCGGTGCACAATCCACCTACACCTTCCAATGCCAGAAGCGGACGGAACTTCTCGGTTTCCAATACAAGATGGTAACGTACTACCCTATCCAATCTTCCGAATAATCCGATTACGAAGTCATCGCACCTACAGGCACAGAATCACTCAGCATCAAACACTTTCTACAAAGCCACACAGCCTGTTCAACATCTTTCACAACCACTATTTTAGAATCATGTCCTAGACACTATATTCGCTCCTAATCCCAACGGAGAAACCTCGCATGCGTATCAGATACGCGTAGGAAAGTTGCTATTATACGAGAACCCACTCTTTAACGCCAGGGACCTTCGTTTGAGACTCTCCTTGCTTACAAATTTACTCCAAGAACACAGCATACACATCCTGTCAATTGCAGAGACAAGACTAATAGACATGTGTACAGTTACCTTTAACAACTACCACTCTAACTTACAAAACAGTATACAAAGTGGACACCGTGAAACGCCCTAATCGTCAGAAATTGCATCCCATCCAATATGACCTCCAACATCTCGAATGTATTGGCACTTTTACGAGTCATCAACACAGATTCCACTTTTTTCGACCATATCGGTGCTTATTTCTCAACCCTTAGCACATTATCTTGATCAAGATTCTTTCATAGGAACTACAATCATCATAACATTATTTTTTCCAGCTCCAACAACATTCCCACATCTAATCTCTTAACTACCCAATACCTCAAGAATATCAGTTCAATAGACTGACCCGAAAAAAGAAACCCACAGATACACAGGACAACATTTGGCTTTCGTCCTAACTGAATATGTCACGATCCCTTGTTGAAGCTGCTTACAGAGACCACCAGAGCATTGAATCGTAAGCAATACAATTTGGATATGTTTCTGGATATTAAGCAAACATTTAACGGGGTCTGGCATGCAGCTCCCGTCAACAAAATCATATCCTAGATCATCCCTCCAAACCTCTACTCTTCTACCGACTGATTCGTTTGTACCAGCCAAAGTAGCCAGCACCTTGCCCGTTATATATTTTACACCATCTTCACCTGTAATATTCTCACCGGTACACAACGCAGAATTCCCGTTGCGCAGTTTGCGGGTGATACAGCATTCTGGACAGTACATGGGAACAGCGTATCGGCTCCCGTCTTGTATTCAAAACGCGCCGGAACCCTTCTAACTGGGAAAACCGGTGGAGAGTCTCCGTGAACCCTAACCAAACACAAGCGACTCATACTCTACCATAATGCTACTTACCTAGGAATCCTTTTCGCAAAACGTTTCTGAACGTACAAAGAACACTAAACAGAATTCGAAACCGAGTAAACCTACTTGGCGCTCTCCGGGGTGTAATCAGAGGTTGCTACTCCTCATTTCCTCAACGACTAACTCGATCTATTACTTTACAGACGACAGTACCTACATTGTAGTTCTTCCTAGTTTTCCCACAAAAATAAGTCTAGTCAGGACGTTGAAATGAAAATGGCAAACTCAATCAATAGAGACCTAGAACGCGTCCTTGAATGGGGAAGGAATAATCTACTTACGTTCTACGCCGACAAAATTCAGTGTAGCCTTGTGTCCGGTAAGATAGACCAATCATTTCTTGCTCTGAATATGAATAGATTAGATCTTAAGCTTTCAAATCTTATTTCTATGTTAGGGATGTCCCTATCATTGAACCTTTTATGGGTTGAACATCTTTTCTCAGCCAGCAGAACAACTGCTCGTACACTTTACTTTCCATACTAATCTAAGCAGTACTTCACCTCGCAACAACTCCTTTTACTGTGTAAGGCCCAAATTCGACCTCATCTGGAATACAATTCCCACCTCGGGATAAGTGCTCCCCTATATGCCCTTGATATGGTAAACGCCATCCAAAAAAGAACTATAATACTTATAAATGACCCGTTTCTAACTTCTGACCTACAGTTTCTTGAGCATAGAAGAATGGTTTCGGTTCTTTCCTTATTCTATCGTTATTGCACTGTTAAGTATGTCTGCGAAATACTCTTCTTAATACCTTCGGAGGCCATCTTCGCTAGGAACACTCGATTTGGCCATTCACACGATAAGTAAGTACTCAAAATTCTATCTTGTAACACTAAATGGGCGCGATCTACATTTCTCCACACGGCCACAGTTCCTGTCTTCCTACAAACTTTGACTTAATTAAACTTAAGGTAGCTGTTCATAAACATTTCTTAGCAGATTAACAATATGCTGGGTTTTCTGGGTGCCATTAAGCCAATCTTAGCCTGTTCAGGAATACTATTATTAAAAAAACAGACTACACATAGCTACAAAACATACATACATCCTGTTATGGATTTTCGAGTACCATTCCTTACACGCAAGTATAAACTTTAAACCACACCCTTTCGTCGCCTCCTGGAAACGTTGGATACATAGACGTAAACATAGGCTACCGTTTATATACCCTAATAACCTCACAATACAAAACTCAAACATACCCACCCATTACTGTTAGAATACAAACATTACAAAGAAACTTTACAAACAGAAGAATGTTCAGCGACACAATCCTTGCCAGAGAGATCCTTATCGCTTCTTAAAACTACTTATTTTCTCCATTCCCACGCAAAAAACTTAAACTCAAATTAAAACACCCTCCTGCCATCTTAACCCAATTCCATAACGATCTCCTTGACGAGATAAAAGAATCTCTGGATATGCCCTCCGCATCTCACCGTTTATCCTATGACTACCAACGCAAGAATACCCAACAAACGAGTTTGTAATAACCGCACACTAATACAGACAGCACATATCTCAACTCAAAGAAGTTACACATCTTATCATTCTTTCTTTTTTTTAGAAACACCAAAAATACGGAACTGTTTTTGTAACCAATACAATAACACTAAAACATCGTAACAACAACAAGACGAAAATGACCAAAGCTTCAATACTCCAGGTATAACCCACTATCATCCAGTCCCAAAAGAAACCTCCACACTTTCCTATGATTTCCGCACTTACCTACATAAATTTACCTATATGAAATTCCACTACAAACATTCCGCCTTAATTGTAACACCTACCCCCTACCAACAACTGCGATCTAAAGGCCTTATAGCAAACTAAATCGTGCGGTATGCGAGTGTATTTTACCGCAAAACATATCAACTACATTAATTTGAATTTATGACCACAAAACTAATTCTTTACGAACACACAATTGGAACATCCGAACGCTCGGAGTGTACTACAGTCCTTCAATTCGTACGTCGATTCAGAGGCATACTAGCGTTTTGAGATACTAACTAAACTCCCCTTTCTCTCTCTTCCGAATACATTCGTTTCAGACGATTTTACTCAATCAGCAAGATTTCTAATGAATATTTGTAAATATAGTTTCAACTATTTTTCTATATTTAAAATTCGTGTTTGTAATTGTATAGCCTAATTAAATTAATAAAAATAGTTATTCTTTTCAGTACTTCTTAGCTGCAGGCCGGTTGCCATAAAATGGTGCGAAATTGAAAGTTCCACTTAATTTCTTCATATAACATTAAAAGATCCAGTGTACTTCTCCTGTGTCCTATTGTAGCAAGCATAACTCAGTAAGCGTACGTATTATAAATTCCTTTTACACGCCGATTGCTGATATCCGTAACGATGGTGTAGAAAATCTTTGTAAAACCGCAGCTGCAATAGGTTCTTCGTGCTCGGTCTTCTGTAAATACGGATATCTTGGTTATACTAATATTTAGAAAAAAGCCATATTTGGAAGGCTTATTAAATAGGTGAACTATATAATCTATAAGGGCAGCTTTAGCGATATTTGCATCAATTTAGGGTATTCACCTAAATGTTGTTAGGGTACCATTGAATAAAGCAATTCCATACGAAAACTAAAGTAGATTTTAGTAAAAGTAATTTATCTTCGTCCAGTTTCCAACACAACAAGTGAATAAGAGACAAATTAAATATTCGCTTTTGAAAAGTACCGCTAAAGTTTGTTATAATAAATTATTTCCTTTGTAATAGATTACCTACTGCTTTAGAGATAACTGCAATCAAGGGGAGAGTTCGTTATAAATCTCACAGAATCGCTGCTTAAAATTTACTTGTTGCTGTTGAGCTGAATGTTATCTACTTTTTAGAAAAGGTGAAAAGCCACAGCGGTATTTATCTATATTATTAAATTAAAGATAATCAATATGGCGCAGAGTAATTCGGATGAAGTGACTTACAGTATTTTTGCATTAAACAGAATGTGCACCTAACCATTCCCGTGTTCTTGGCGAAAGTAAGGTACAAGCTTGTACGAAAAGACTTGGAATAGCACAAAAGTTAGTCCTTGAAATGAGCAGTTTGGATGTGAAAAGCACAGTATCATATCTCTAAACGCTAATATAAGCAATCTCAGTTATTAAGTTACACAAAAATAAGAAAGGCTACCTTGCAACGAGAAATATTAATCTGAACGTTTGACAATTTTCATAAACCTCCATAAATTATGAAAAATAGATTTTCGTATAAAATTCATTTACTTACCATCGCTGATGAATAGTTTAATATTTGCAAGATGCAAAAGAAAAGTTTGTTAAACAGCGAGTCTGTGTAATTCTGTTTAAAGCAAAGTTCCTATTACGAAGAACATTTCATCCAATTCTTAAGTACACAGAGTGCTCTAGTGCATGGCATATTCAAATCTAATAGTTTGGGTAAGCATCAAAAATTATTTATCGAATACTATCTTAAAGTTAGTTTTTATCTATTATTTTACTTTTCATAGCATTAAATATGGCACAAATAGTAATAAATGCACCCTTACTTTAATGAATAGTCTTCCAATGAATTGATTCTGAACAAACTAATATAAAATAAAACCAAAGTAAGAAAACACACAAACCTATCTCAAGAAGGTGATAAAATAGTTATACCATACCAATTAAACCACAACTCGTTTGTCGTAAGTAAAAACCGATACCTTGCAGGTATAGTATAATATTTTACTTGTTCGTAAGATATAAATCAATCTATTTGTAACATTTTTTAAATATCTTGTTAGCCATAGCGTAACGGAATTACCTTGACTGCAGGTTACTAATTGTCAATTTGTTATCACACACGCATGCACCCAAGACCCGCGCAAGTACGGACCCATATATACACACACACACACACACACACACAACAACACACAAAACACACACACACAAACACACAAACACACAAACAACACACAAACACAAACACACAAACACACAAACACACAAACACAAACACACAAACACACAAACACACAACACACAAACACACAACACACACAAACACAAACACACAAACACACAAACACACAAACACAAACAAACACAACACACAAACACAAAACAAAACACACAAACACAACAAACACACAAAACACACAAACACAACAAAACAAAAAACACAAACACACAAAAACAAAACACAAACACACAAACACACAACACACAAACACACAAACACACAAAACACACAAACACAACAAACACACAAACACAAAACACACAAAACACAAACACACAAACACACAAACACACAAAACACAAAACACAAAACACAAAACACAAAACACACAAAACACAAAAAAACACAAACACACAAAACACACAAACACACACAAACACACAAACACACAAACACACAAACACACAACACACAAACACACACAAACACAACAAACACACAAACAAAACACAAACAACACAAAACACACAACACAAAACACACAACAACAAACACAAACACACAAACACAAAACACAAACACAAACACAAAACAACAAACACACAAAACACAAACAAACACACAAACACACAACACAACAAAACACAAACACACAAAACAACACACAAAACACACAAACACACAAAACACAACAAAACAAAACACAAACACACAAACACACAAACACACAAAACACAAACAACACAAACACAAATAAACACACAAACACACAAACACACAAAACACAAACACACAACACACAAAACACAAACAACACAAACACAAACACACAAACACACAAACACACAACAACACACAAACACACAAACACACAAACACAAACACACAAACACAAACACACAAAACACACACACAAACACAAACAACAAACAAAACAACACAAACACACAAACACAAACACAACAACACACAAACACACAAACAAACACAAACACACAAACACACAAACACACAAACACAACAAACACAAAACACACAAACAACACAAAAAAACACACAAACACACAAACACACAAAACACACAAACACACAAAACACTAACACACAACACAAAACACACAAACACACAAACACACAACACACAACACAAACACACAAACACACAAACACACAAACACACAAACACACAAACACACAAACACAAACACACAAAACACACAAACACACAAACACAAACACACAAACACACAAACACACAAAAACAAACACAAACACACAAACACACAAACACACAAACACACAAACACACAAACACACAAACACACAAAAACACACACAAACACACAACACACAAACACACAAACACACAAACACACAAACACACAAACACACAAACACAAACACAAAAACACACAAACACAAGACAAAAACACACAAACACACAAACACACAAACACACAAAACACAAACACACAAACACATAAACACACAAAACACAAACACACAACACAACACAAACACAAACAAACACACAAACACACAACACACAAACACACAAACACACAAACACACAAACACAAAACACACACACAAAACAACAAACACACAACACAACACAAACACACAAACAACACAAACACACACAACACACAAACACAAAACACAAACACACAAACACACAACACAACAACAAACACACAAACACAAACACACAAACACACAAACACACAAACACACAAACACAACAAACACACAAACACACAACACACAAACACAAACACACAAAACACAAACACAACACACAAAACACACAAACAAAACACACAAACACACAAACACACAAACACAACACAAACACAACAACAAACACAAACCACAAACACACAAACACACAAACACACAAACACACAAACACACAAACACACACAAACACACAAACACACAAACACAACACACAAACACACAAACACAAACACACAACAACAACACACAAACACACAAACAACACAAAACACAACACACAAACACACAAACACAACAAAACACACAAACACACAAACACACAAACACACAAACACAAACACAACACACAAACACACAAACACACAAACACACTAAACAAACACAAACACACAAACACAAACACACAAACACACAAACACACAAACACAAAACACACAAACACACAAACACACAAACACACAAACACACAACACACAAAACACAAAACACAAACACACAAACACACAAACACACAAACACACAAACACACAAACACACAAACACACAAACACACAAACACACAAACACAAACACAAACACACAAACACAAACACAAACACAAACACAAACACAACAAAACACAAACAACACAAACACAACACAACACACAAACACACAAACAACAACACAAACACAAACACAAACACACAAAACACAAACAAAACAACACAAACACACAAACACAAAACACACAAACACACAACACAAAACACAAAACACAAACAAAACACAAACAAACACAAACACACACAAACACAAAAAACAACAACACAAAACACAACAACAACAAACACAAAACACAAACACACAACACAAAACACAAACACACAACACAACACAACACAAACAAACAACAAAACACAAACACAACACACAACACAAACACAAACACACAAACACACAAACACAAACACAACAACACAAAACACAACACAAACACACACACAACACACAAACACACAAACACACAAACACAAACACAAAACACACAAAAAACACACAAAACACACAAAACATACAAACACAAACAAAACAAACACAAACACAAACACACACAACACAAACACAAACACACAAACACAACACAAACAACAAAACACAAAACACAACAAACACAAACACAGCAACAACAAACACAACAAAACACAAAACAAACACAAACACAAACAGCAAACACAAACAACACACAAACACACAACACACAAACACAACAAACACAAAACACAAAACAACACACAAAACACACAAAAACACACACACACAAACACAACACACACAACACAAAACACACAAACACACAACACACAACACACAACACAAACACAACAAAACAACACAAAACACACAAACAAAACATGACACAAACAAACAAAACACAAAACACACAAAACAACAAAAACACAAACAACACAAAATAACAAAACACAAACACAAAACACAACAAAACACACAAACACAAACACAACAAAAACACAACAAACGACACACAAACAAAACCACAAACACACAACAACACACAACACTGACACAAACACACAAACACAAAACACACAACACACAACACAAAACACAACACAAACACAACACAAACACAAAACACAACAAACAAACACACAACAACAAACACACAAAACAACAAACACACAGACACAAAACACAAAACACAAAACAAACAAAAACAAACAAAACACAAAACACAAAACACAAACACAAAACAACACAAAACACAAAACACAAACACACAAACAAAACACACAACACAAACACACAACACAAACAACAAACACAACAAACAACAACAAACACACAAACACACAAACACACAAAACACACAAACAAACAAAACAAACACACAACACACAACACAAACACACAAACACAAACACAAAACACAAAAACACAACACACAAACACAAACACACAACACACAAACGACAACACACAAAACACAAACACACAACACAAACACACACAAACAACAAAACACAAACACACAACAAAAACACAAACACACAAACACAAAAACAACAACACAAAACACAAACAAACAAAAACACAAACACACAAACACAAACAACAAACACACAACACACAACACAACACACAAACACAAACAAACACACACAAACACACAAACACACAAAACACACAAACAACAAACACAAAACACACAAACACAAACACAAACACACACACACAACAACACACAAACACAAACACACAAACACAACACACAAACACAAAACACACAACACACAAACACAAACACACAAAACACAACACAACAACAAACACAAACAACAACACACAACACACAACACACAAACACACAACACACAACACACAACAAACACACAAAAAACACAAACAAACAAAAAAAAAAAAAAAAAAAAAAAAAAAAAACAATAAAACACAAACAATCATAAAAACAAATAAAAAAAAAAAAATAAAAAAAAAAAAAAAAAAATAAAAAAAAAACATAAACACAAAAAAAAACACAAATAACAAAAACACAACACAAAAACACAACACACAAACACAAAACACAAACACAACACACAGACACAAAACAAAAACAACACACAAAAACACAAACACACAAACACACAACACACAAACACACACAACACACAACACACAAACACACAAACACGACACAACACAACAAAAAACCACACACACAAACACAACACACAACACAAAAAAGACACACAACCACAACACAAAACACACAAACACACAAACAACAAAACACAACAAAAAAAACACAACACAAACACACACAGACACACAAACACACAACAAAAACACAAACACTGGCACAAAACAAACACACAACACGACAAAAACACAACAAACACAAACACACACAAAACACACTACACAAACAACACACAACACAAACAAAACACACAACACAAACAACAAGACACAACACAACACAACACACACACCACAACACACAACACACAAAACACAAACAAACACACAAACACCAAAACACAAACACAAAACACAACACACAAAGACAAACAACAAACACAACAACAAACACAAAGACACAAACACACACAAAACACACAAAACACAACACAACACAAAACAACACAAAACACAAACACACAACACACAACACATAAAACAACACAACACAACACACAACAAACACACAAACACACAAACACTAAAACTAAAACACACAAATGACACACAACACACAAACACAAACACACAACACACAACACACACAAACACAACACACACAAACACACAGACACAACACTACAAACACACAAACACACAACACACAAACACATAAACACACAAACACACAAACACAAAACACAAACACACAAACACACACAACACACAAACACACAACACACACAAACACAACACAAACACACAACACAAACACACAAACACAAACACACAAACACAACAAAAACAACACAACACATAAACACAAACACACAAACACAACAATACAAACACACAAAACACAAACACATAAAACAAACACAAACAAAACACAAACACATAAAACAACAAAACACATAAACACACAAACACAAACACAAACACACAAACACACAATACAAAATACAAACACACAAACACAAAACACATCAACACACAAACACAAACACACAAACACACAACAACAACAAACACAAACACACAAACACACAAAAACAACACAAACACAAACACACAAACACACAAACACACAAACACACAAACACAACACAAACACAAAACAAAACAAACTAAACACACAAACACACACAACACAAAAACACACAACAAACACACAACACAAACACAAACACACAAACACACAAACACAAAACACAAACACAAAACACACAAACACACAAACACAAAACAACACAAACAACACAAACACAAAACACACAAACACAAACACACAACACACAAACACACAAAACACAAAACACAAACACAAAAACAACACACAAACACACAAAAACAACACAAACACACAACACACACAACAACAAAACAACACAAAACACAAAAACAAAAACAAACACACAAACACAAACACAAAACAAAACACAAACACACAAATAAACACACAAAAACAACACAAACACAAACACAAAACACACAAACACAAACACATCAAACACAAACACACAAACACACAAACACACAAACACACAAAACACACAAACACACAAACACAAAACACAACACACAAACACACAAACACACAAACACACAAACACACAAACACACAACACAAACACACAACACACAAACACAAAACAAAACACAAACACAAAACAAAACAAAAACACAAACACAAAACAAAACACACAAAAACAAAACAACACAAACACAAACACAAAAACAAAAACAAAACAAAAAAAACACACAAACAACAATACAACACAAAAACAAACACAAAACACAACACAAAACACAAACACACAAACACAAACACAAACAAACACAAACACACAAACACACAAACACACAAACACAAAACACAACAACACACAAACACAAAACACAAAACAAAACACAAAACAACACACAAACACAAAACAACAAACACACAAAACACAAAACACAAAACACAAACACAAAACACAAAACAAAACAACAACAACACAAAACAACAAACACAAAACACACAACACAAAACAAACACAAACACAAAACAAAAAAAACAAAAAACATAAATAACAAAACACAGAAACAATAGACACAAAAAAAACAGGCACACAAACACAAAAAACAAAAAAACAAAAACAAAAACAAAACAAAACAACAACACAAAACAACACAAAACAAACATGAAACAAACAAAAAAACAAACAAAAACAACAACAACATACACAAACCGGACAAAACACAAACAAACAAACACACAAACAAAACAACAAACAACACAACAAAAACTAAACAAACACAACACAAAACACACAAACACAATAAAAACACAAAAACAAAACACAACACACAAAACAAACACAACACAAACACAAACAAAACAACACAAACAACACAAAACAAAAACACAAAACAACAAACACAAACACAAACACAAAAACACAAAACACAAACACACAAAAACAACACAAACACAACAAAACACAAACACAAACAAACACAAACACACAAAAAACACAAAACACAAACACAACAAAACAACAAAACACAAAACACAAACACAAACACAAACACACAAACACAAACACACAAACACACAAACAAACAACAAAACACAAACACAAACACAAAACACAAACAAAACACAACACACAAAAAACAACAAACACAAACACAAACACACACAACACAACAAAACACCACAAACACAAACACACAACACAACACACAAACACAAACAAAAACACACAAACACACAACACACAAAACACACAACACACAACACAACAAAACACAAAACAACACACAAACACAAACACACAACACACAAACAACAACAAACAAAACACAAACAAACACACAAACACAACAACACAAACACACAACACACAAACACACATAAACACAAACACAAACACACAAACAACACAAACACACACAACACAAACACACAACACACAACACACACAAACAACAAACACACAAACACAACAACACAAACACAAACACAAAACACACAAACAACACAAACACAACAACACAAACACACACAACACACAAACACAACACAAAACACAACACAAACAAACACACAAACACAAACACACAAACACCAAAACAAAACACAAAAACACAAAACACAACACAACACACAAACACACAAACAACAAACAACAAACACACAAACACAACACAACACACAAAACACAAAACACAAACACACAAACACACAACAAACACACAAACACACAACACAAACACAACACACAACACACAAACACACAACACACAACAACACACAAACACAACAACACAACACACAACACACAACAACACACACACACACAAAACACACAAACACACACAAACACACAAACACACAACACACAAACACACAAACACAAACACAACACAAACACAAACACACAAACACAAACACAAAACACAAAACACACAAACACAAAAACACAAACACACAAACACACAAACACAAACACAAACAAACACAAACACACAACACACAAAAACACACAACACACAAACACACAAAAACAAACACACAAACACACAAACACACAAACACACAAACAACACAAACACACAAACACACAAACACACAAACACAAAACACAAACACACAAACACACAAACACACAAACACACAAACACAAACACACAAACACACAACACACAAACACACAAACACAACAAACACACAAAACAACACAAACACAAACACACAAACACACAAAACACAAACACACAAACACAACACACAAACACACAAACACACAAACACAACACAAACACACAACACAAAACACAAACACACAACACACAAACACACACACACAACACAAACACACAAACACAAACAACACAACACAAACACACAAACACACAAACACACAAACACAAACACAAACAACAACACACAAACACAAACACACAAACACACAAACACACAACACACAAACACACAAACACAACACAAAACACATACAAACACACAACAACACAAACACACAAACACACAAAACACACAAAACACAAAACACAAACACACAAAACACAAACACAAAAACACACAAAAACACACAAACACACAAACATACAAACACACAAACACACAAACACACAAACACACAAATACACAAACACACAAACACACAGACACACAAACACACAAACACACAGACACACAAACACACAAACACACAACCACAAAAACACAAAAACACAAAAACACAAAAACACAAAAACACACAAACACACAAACACGCAAACACACAAACACACAGATACACAAACACAAACACACAAACACACAAACACTCAAACACACAAACACACAAACACACAAACACACAAACACACAAACACACGAACACACAAACACTCAAACACACAAACATACAAACACACAAACACATAACCACACAAACACACAAACACACAAACACACAAACACACAAACACACAAACACAAACACACAAACACGCAAACACACAAACATACAAACACACAAAGTCGCCTTTTATATTGCATTATATAAATTAAGATCAGTTCTTTGAGAGTATGTAAACACTCGGCTAACAATATTTTCACGTAACTAACGACAGAAAGAGCAGCTGCCTACCTATTTTCACTCCCACTGGTACACAATGGCGCCCGTCCTTGAATCCAGGACCAACTCCCGATGGCCTGAGGGATGATGGAGATTTCCGATCTTTTATAATATCAGTTCATTGTGTATTTGTTTGATCTGAATTATTTTCATTTATTTTGTTGTTTGTTAGTTACTATTAAATGTAATTGTTTAGCTTTTATAAGTAAATTGGAATGGTTTGTTTATAAAACCCTTACTAGTGTATTGTTCAGTGTGGACGAACCTGGTAATAGTGATCAACCCCAGTAAACGTACAACTCCACTTTTTATAGTATTGAAAACTGATTGAGCTACACCGAGTCAGTTTAAAGATAAACTTAAATTATAGAGTAAGCAAAGTCTGCTTACAACTTGTTACAATCTACATTGAAGAAGGTGCTAATCTACGTTAGTCCATTACTTTAACGTGGTTGCTAAATTTTGCTGCACAGTTGAAGTAACTTGTGATAGGTATAATCGACGTTCAATTTGATTTTGCATTAAATTATCACAAAATATGGACTGTGTTCCGTTTAAAAAAGCTCAGAAGTTTGTATATTCTTTAATTTCATTTCGAGGAGTTCCATTATATCATTATCAATAGAAAATATAAGTAAAATAACAATGTTTGAGAGATATACACTTTTTTTGGATAAAAAATCACTACATACACAAATCTACTGTTATTACTGATATCCTGGCAGTATTTTTGTTCAAGTTCCGTGGCCTTTTCTTATACAGGATTTCCAGGACTAATTTTTGAAGATAAACAGACAGACACTTCTATTAACAATAATGTTTAAAGTATAATTCCACAATGTTTTATATAAATATTTATTTTTCAATGCGTTTCAATACAATGTTTGTAAATGTCAAAAGTAACTATATAGGCAAAACATTAGTAAGTAGTGATGGTTACAGATTGTTAAGTTAATACAGCAAACTTGTAAATTATAAATTCTATCTTTAAAATTTCTGTTAAAGGTGAGTCTATAAGATCACTCTATTCTATTCGTTCATTAAAGCTAGTTTCTGATTATTTGGAATGCTTCAAAAACAACTAATTTTTCTTTTTTTTACCTTCCAACCTACAGATAGATTTCTAGGTATAGAAGGTTGTGCAGTTGACTTTTTTTACACTATTGGTAAATTGACTTATTAGCTTATTTTACGTTTGGCCAAGTTTCGCCAAGATCGGCCACGACAATTGTATGTGAGTGTGTGGATGTATGTTATAATACACAATACCTCCAGAATATAGCTATCCAATTTTTTTATACTGTTGTACTGTGTACTCATATAAAACAGTGAATTAAATAAGGATGGTGAACATTCGTAGTGAATTTGACAAAATCGAGATCGGTATTGAATAAGCAAATGTAGTACAAATAGTAAACCTATAAACGCGTAATTAATTTGTTTTACATGCATATGAATTTAATTCTCATTTGACTAATACTACATAACCTCTATTTGTTTGTTTGTCCTTTGACTGTTTCCTCAGTTCCTACATTTACTTCTTTTAATTATCATTTATTACACACTTGGGTCCCCTGATATCAGTACCTGCTGTCCAAGAAGTAAGTATGACGTAAAGTGTTTATATCTTAATTCATCAGAATCACAAAATTACAGCGTGTAGCAAGCGCCTTGGGTATATCTGAGAGGACGGTGAGAATGATCAAATCTCGAGCTGCATCTAACCCTGTTTTAGCGAGTCCGGGTAAAAAACAGCCACGCAAGAAAGGTGAGTAATATTACATAACAATCTTTCACATTTTGTTTCACATACTAATTTATTTACAGAAAAACATGTCATAGTCACACAGTTAATAAGTGACATAGGTCTTCATCGTGCAATCCAGTCGCTAGGATTCAAATTCAAAAAGACTCTAACCCTAGAACTTTATTGGTAAATAGTTATATCGGAGAAATGCGAATTAAATTTTTTAAACCATACATTAAATAGATCAATTTACCTAATCGTCGGCAAGTAGAATATATGGATGAAACGTGGATCTACTCCAAAGGCAATCCAGGAAAATCATGGCATGATGACGACATTAGGAGTGTACGAAAACCTTAAGGCTACGAAGACAAGAGATTTATTGTTATCACGCCGGATCCGCCAGAGGATTTGCACAAGGTGCTGCTCTGTTATTTGCATTAAGATCGTTAAAGGAATATTACCATAGTGAAATGAATGGGGACGGGACACGGGACATGTTTAAAGAATGACTTATTGCACATATAAACGGGAAGAAATGTTGGACATCACAGTTGACGAACTGGTATTATTAACATCGGTAACCATTCTGAAAGGATGTAGATAGTGACTCCGATTAGAAAGTTTTACACTTTGAAAAGCATGTTTCTACGATTTACAATTAGGACTACAAGTGCGTTAGTTCATATTTAATACAATTTCTATTCATAATGTATTGCATTGTTTGTAGGTTATAACCTACATAACCTTCTAGCTGTAAAAATAACGCACCAAACACCTGCTAGATTTCAAGGATATTGTTTTTCAACCGTTATCATTACGATAATCAACGTTCTCTAATTTTTAGAAAATAAATCCGTAATGTGGCTAATTATGGTTTCATTCAAAATATGGTCGAGGAAGTATCTTTTTTTGAAAAATTTGGAACGTAAAACACTTATGTTACGAAAAGTGGCATTTATGCAATATGTAATTATTTATGTTTAGTGAACGCAACCGAATCGAAGCAAACTATTTGAATTGATAAAATTGCGGCTATAAAGAACCGACAGAGAGAACTTCTTCATACAGTTCTAGAAATATCCGTTTCTCAAATTATTGGGATTTGAATAATTTTCCTGCCTTAGAGATAATTTGTTAGTATAATGATAGTACTCCATTAAGCCCTCAAGTTGGGCTGACGAGGAGACGAACAGACGGCGAGATGGTTGACGACGAAGTGGCGCCGCCGAAATGGTTAGACCCCTAGAATGCACATGGATAGATAGATAGATAGATATTTATTTCATAACTAGTGGCATTTAAATGTGTACAGTATACGCTCTGAAAAGGAAAACAAATACAAAAAATGGCGTACAATACTTATCTAACATTCACAGCAAGCAGTACATTATAAAAAACTTCAAACATTTGTACGTAACATTATTAATATAAATAGACAAAAGACAAGTAGAAAAAAATAAAATTAGTGTGTATAAGTACCTATGGACTAAATGCAATGATGACACATGTCAATTTTCAAGATCCTCAATCATTGAATAGTAGCGAGAGCATGTTATATTTTGTTGAAGAGGTTTTTTAAATTATTTCTTTATTAGTATATCACGAATGACTGGCGGTAGCTTATTGTATATTTTGAGAGAGTTTCTTACGTATGATTTCTAATATATTGAATTCTTGCTGAAATCTATTCTACCCTATTCTTGTGTTATGTGTGTAAATATCGGAGTTTTTGAAAAAATTATTCTTATGATTAAACACAAACAAACAGCATCGTTATATAAGTAAATTATAGACCATCATAACGTTGTGTTCTAAAAAATATGTTCTGCAACTGTAACGTTTCATTAAGTTTTTTTAATTTTTAGAATATCTTTAAGGTGTTGTGTATGACCCAATAAATTACGCAATAACGAAGTATGGATTGGAAGGGTGCATAGTAAATTTTTAATAATGTGTCGCAGATTGGTTTTAATCTACGTAAACAGAAAAGCGCTCTGTTGAATTTGTTTCCTACTTCTCTAGTTTGGTCAATCCACTGCAACTGGCTGTCAATGATTACACCCCGATCTTTTGTTGAAGTAACAAACTTTATTTTACTCGTACTAGTATACTTAAAGTTTTGAAGGAGTTCTATTTGCTGTGTACTGTTTAGAAAGGAAATTAACTAGCGTTTCTTCTATATTAGATGCCAATTCAGAGACCGAAGTACCAATTACAATTATACTAATGTCATCAGCGTACATTGTAATTGGATGTGAAATGTTACTTGGCAGATCGTTCATGACCAAGGGACAAGAATAGAACCCTGCGGTACTCCACGATTAACCTCTACCACTAGTTATCTGTAACGCTTAGCTTCATTGTTATTTTCGTACTTGATTTCAGCATATTGTCCACGTTCCATTAAAAAGGACGGTAAAGTGCTAAGGAGTTGGATCGCAAACCATAATACTCTAATTTATGCAACAATAACTCACCATCGATAAGGTCGAATGTTTTGGAAAAATCCAGATTTATATAAACAATGAATTGTTGTTTATTTAAGGCATCAAGCACAACATGAAGGGTATTGTATAGAGTGGTGCTAGTAGACTTATTGCTTACAAATTCATATTGATTATTTTTAAATAGTTGGTACGATTCAAAATATGGTTCAATTCGCAGTTTTAATGCAATTTCGAAAATCTTACTGAGTACTGTACGGCCTAAAGTTACTAATATCTCTATTATCATTATTTTTATTTTTATCCAGCGGAATTAGTTTTGCTTTTTTAGTTCTCTCGGAAAGTATCCAGCTTCAAAACAGGAGTTTACAATGTATGATACGACACCTGAGATAATCTTTGAGCACTCTTTTATTAGTGACACTGGTCGTATGAAATCGTTGAGTGTTTTAAGCTTATTGCCGACGTAGCAATAAAGTTGTTGAGCTCATTAACAATTGTTGCTGGTTCTTTAATCAAGTTTCCATTAACAAATACATCAAGATTGGTTTTTATACTTCCTTCTTCACAATTCTCCATGTTGTTCTAGAAATGTTAGAAGAGCGCGCCATTTCTAGGTCAATACTGCGTTTTCTTGCCTCTGTACAAATATTTTTTAGGATACTAGAATATTTTAAGTACTAATTGTGTATTACAATATTACTATTAGTTTTTCAAGATTTCTTTACACCGGTCGTAATCCAATTTTTTGACGGTTTGACTGCAATTCGTGTTAATGTATAGGTTAATATATTAAAATCTCCACATAACATAAGCGGTTGGGTTTTTGCAAGCACATCTAGGAGACTAACTTTTCAAAAAACGTATTAATATCTGTTTCAGGAACTCTGTATATACAAATAACAGTTATGTTGTATTCAATTAATTGCACAGCACAATATTCAAAAATCAATTCTACACTTACTAACACATTGTTGTGTATGGGAGAAAATTTAATATTGTCTCTAACAAAACTAAGCGTACCACCACGGGTATGATTAGATCTGCAAAATACGTTAGCTCGTTTATAACTGTAATCACATTGAACAGTATTTAGCCAATGTTTAGATACGCGAACAACGTGTATGCGTTTAAAATCATCTAAAAATGCTTCAATATCTAAAATTTTGTTTTGTAATCCTTGAACATTGACGTGCATCACGCTGAAAGTATTTGAATTTAACCTAAAAAAGTTGTCGAAATCTCGTTCTTTTAGAAAATTAATCATATCCACGGTGTCAGCATGTTTATTTCTATTACCAATTTTTCCATTATTAGAAATTTTGTCCATTTCTAAAAAAATTATTTTGTAAAATCTTCACTTCCGTTGAGTTCTCTTTGATAACGAAACAGGTATCAGTTTCATAGTCCATAAGATGACGTTTTTGTCTAACTTAAAAATTTGTTAAAAAATGATCTATTATTGCACACAATAACTATTTACCATTTCTGTTTAACTGAGTGCCGTAATTATTAATGTGGACGTTGCGTCAATAAAATTTATATGTTTGAGACAGTTTTGTTTTAACTGGCAGTTATATGTGTGAATTAGGTTGTTTAAGATCTTATTTCTGGTAAACGGTAAATTGGATAAATAGTTGTCATTTTCACGGACTTGTTAATTCCATACTCGAGAAGGTGTTGTTTCAACGTCAACGCAACATTACGCCGATTTTTCGTAACTCTATTGCTATAAAAAGTAGAGAACAATCTGTAAAATTATTTGTGATTACAGAGTGTTCCAGAAAAAAAGTGACACGGTGGTGTTGAATTTTTAAATGGAACATTATGTTTTTTCAAATTTGCATGACCTTTAATAGTCACATTTCATGTTCTAAATGTTGGAGCTATTTAGTTAGTGGTTTCAAAGATATAGATATTTTAGAAAATATATAAGTAAAATAATAAACAAGTTTCAATTCGTGCACTTTTAATTCTGTAATTTTAATTTTCAGCGGCATCACTAGTTTCTAGCGACACAGTAAAACTCAAATACCACTGGTTAATTGTAACACTGTTATTAATCAGTTCGCTCCGTTCAACGTCAACGCAACATTACGGTGGTTTTTCGTAACTATTGCTATAAAAAGTAGAAATTTCAAATTTTTGTGTTCCAGAAAAAAAGTGACACGTGACAAGTTTGTTTAGATTCGGTTGCGTTCACTACACATATTGCATAAATACCACTTTTCGTAACATAAGTGTTTTACATTCCAAATTTTTCAAAAGAAGATACTGTTTCGACCATATTTTGAATGAAACCATCCAGTGGCGTGGAAATTTGAAATGTGTAATTATTAAAAATATTTAAGTTGGTACCACTGATAGGCTGGTAAGTAGCTGTATTGCTCTAGCTACTCTAGAGCAAGGTTCGAGTAAAAACTACGATCAGTTTCAAATCTGTATGAAGGTCATTAACTTATACATATTATAAAATATTATCTTAATTTAAATAAAGACTATTTTGTATTTGATTAGACTGCATCCCTATAAAATACAACAAAATAAATAAAATATTATTTAATGATTGGATTAAATCATTACAAAATAATGAATCTTAAGTATTTAAATGTTATAATTTCATTATAATTAAATAAAATTTACAGTACATGTTTATGGAATGACAATGTCTTTTACAAATTTTTTTTAACTCCTTAGGAACACATTAGTTATCACACTTTGCTTTACAGCATATGTTCAAAATGACCGCCATTAAATTGTAAACATAAGTTCACCCTACGTTGCATATTCGCAAATACATTTTGTAACATTTCGGCACCAATATTATGAACTGAGTTATAGCATCTCGCAATTCTTGAAGAGCATGCAATCTTCTGCTGAACACTTTGTTTTTTAAATAACCAAAAAGAAAACAGTCTAACGGTGTTAAGTCTGGTGAATTCGGTGGCCAACGATTTACACTAATGATTCTATCTTCAAAGAAGTCTCGTAAATAATTAATTGTAGCTTGTGCAGTATATGGGGTAGCGGAGTCGTGCTGGAAATACCCGTTTCGTAATTCACGATTGTCCAAATTATTAATAAATGGTTCTAAAAGTATTTCCCTGTATCTTGCCGAAGTAATTATGCCATCGAAAAATACTGGTCCAAATATTCGTTGTCGCGACATTGCTATCCAGACACCGACCTTGATAGGGTGTAAGGTAGTTTCTCGAAATACATGTGGATTTTCTGCAGACCACGTACGATAATTTTGGCTATTTATGGAACCGGACAGATGAAACCAAGCTTCATCAGAAAAAAAAGATACATCCAGTAAATCATTGTTCATCGTGTTGTTGAACCACTGACTCTAAGCTGAAAATCTTTATCTCGCAACTGTTGTAATACCGACACCTTGTACGGATACAAATGTAAATTCTTCTTTACTGCAGTGTGGACACTTCCATAGGATACATCTAAAAATTATTTATGTAAAATTATGTTTGTATGGTAAAATTTTTCATACGTGTTTGTGCAGATAGTTTTCGCAAAGATTTATTGGGGCTTGCGTTCATCCTTGCTTGGATATCTGCTAAGGTGTCCTCTGTTAAGACAGTAGCCGAAGCTTCACGTTTGCGTTTTAAAATACTACCAGTTTCCACGAATCGAGCTATCAATCGATTACGATGTTGATAAATGTTTCGTAACTAATATTTTTATTTGGGTACTCAACTGTAAATTGATCGATGCATGATTGCAATGAATAATGCCATTGCCCATTACCATCTTGGAAGCCGCTACGAAAATGAGCCACAACAATGAATGTGTCGTATTCGATTGAAAACGGCATGACGATTAAATTCGATATCACAATTTGAAATTCAGAATATATAACTTATCTTGATATAGACAGTTTGTAAATAACTCAAGAAAATACAAAAGTGAAAAACGAAGGTATAATATGACATAATCTGACAAACTAAAACGACTAAAACCACACTAAAAATCCAAAGCAGCCAGCTGCAAAACACAACAATATTAACAACTAGGGATTTTTGTCATACCACTACAGTACACTTGAAATTGATCACGTTGTATATGTAACCTTCGGCGTCAGTAGCATTGATTTCATGCAGTAAAGCAATGTGTCCTGATCAAGTTTTGTAAATGTTTTTTCATTCATGATCGATGCTTAACATTATGCTATGTGCATAAAGTTAAATCGCAATACAAGTTTTTTTTTGCAAAAATGTATTTTCTCAATTAAGCTTTTTTAATATCTACCAGGACAATCTATTCTGTATTGACGAAAAATAAAGTCATTATTACCGATCGTGCAATGATAGGTGTAAATGTAATGTAATGAAGCCATGTAACGTCAATTGAGATAACGTCATTATTACTGAACATGTAAAGCTCGTTTATGAGTTCATTTGATCCCATTAAGAATACCTAGAGTATTTCATCTCAGTGGAAATAAATGTTTTTTAAAGAAAAATTTTTTTTCTGGACGCTACATAACTATAATTAACACAAGTAATTATTATTGGTCTAGACAGATTGTTAGATACTAATCAGCTTGAATGTTTAAAAGTTGTAAACATCGTTTCCGTTCGTAAAGCGTTGTACGGTAAAATCGTTCTTTAAATCCTAATGTTAGATTTAAAATGAAAAACGATTTTATGTCTATGCAAGTTAAGCTAGTTTTTACTCATTTGTGTTTGAGCAAACCTAAAACGTTTTACTAGGAATAAAACAAATTCGTATATTGTGTAGCTCTGGATTTTTGTTCTTTTTATTCTCGTATTTGTAAAGCTCGATAAAATACGCAAACTTACAAATAATTTTATACTAACGAACAATGCTCTGCAAGTTGAATATCAAAGAAAAGTGATTCTAATTGTATTCCTTTCTGTTAGATACTCGTACTGCAACTAAATTAGTTTAGAATTTTGTGTTATGCGCTTTGTAAACATGCTCGATCGTCTAATGATCAAACGAATAATTGAAAAATATTGTAGTGTGTTTAATGTACTTTACAATTCCTAAAGTGGAAATGGAAAAAGGGTCAATAGGCTGATAAACACAGCACTTGGCAGCCTATAACCTGAAAAATCTTCAAACGTGAAACTATTTTTTTTACATTTATCGACTGTATTCTAGAAAAAAAATACTTTTTTACATTAAACTTTTCTTTTCTAATTCATCATGACTCTCAATACCGTTAGAACTGCAGATATAAAAACGGTAGCAGAATATACTGTTAGAAAATATCACAATTTAGTTAAGCGTAAGTCAGCATTAAGAACCTTGCATCTGTTAACTGAATTTTTGTTCCAGTAACACAAACTTATAGAAACGTGAAGATGTACACATTAACGTACGAAACAATACGTCAACTTCATTAGGAAAACTATTTTAAAAAGAGGTCTGCTAACAGAATCGTTAACTAATCGAAAATTTATTGCTAGTTTCTTTGCACTATAAAACACGATTTTTTTGGAATAACAACCACATGTAAAATATTAAGGTAGCTACGAAGAGTTTACTGTATTGATGACTTTCTCTTTAGTATTAAGCAAATCTTAATTCATCATAAAAACTTTAACGCACTTGCGTGACTTAATTTACAGATACAGGGGTTCAAGTCTAAATTAACGATTTTGTAAAAAACTAATTTAAAGTGTATGTACATATCAAACACTTTTATTGTATGATAAAATCGATTTTTTTCATAACGTCAACTTTTTTTAGATTATTGCTGGTTACGCAGAGAAATGATCACTTATATCACAATTCTCTCTTTTCAAGTAAATATTAATTTCTGTATGAAGGTTGTAGTAGCGTTATCAAAGGCAGTTGTTCTATGTAATTTATTTTAATGTTCCTACGTGACAATTCATCATTGAGTTCCGCCTGATTAACTTATTAATTTTGTTTTGATAACTCCAAAGTCAGCGAAGCTATGGGTATTCATTTTCACAGAAGAGCAGTCTAGATGGTAACGTTTGTTTTTTTAAATCTGTGTAATGGGTCCACTTTGTGACGAAAATAAAGTTTTTGTTCGAAACATGAGACTTTTTTCTGTTGTACATGTTATCTCAAATATTCTATGTTCATAAAATTGTTACACGTATAACCTATACTTAATAACTATTCGGCATTGTTTACTTGTTTGATTTAACTGTCAGTTTACATTGACAAAATTAATTGCGGCTCTTGTACTATTAAATTTGTAAACTGTTCTCGATGACTCAACTTCAGCCATTGCTTTAGATTACTGTGTAAAGAACTTCAATGTAAATTCTATTCCTTATCTGTATAAGCATTTACCTTTTGTGCCACTAGATCGGTTTGTCAGAGGTACAATTACTAACGGTTTGTCAGAGGTACAATTACTAACTCTTTAATTATACTAGTACCTTTGAGTTCAAGGGTTAGGTTTTTTATTTTTACATAGAGTTATTGCGTTGAGTAAACAGATTAATTTACATTGTATGCTACTACTTTTTACAGAATTTAAGTTTCGGTAATTTAACTACTCGTACTTTAATAATCTCGTTTTATAAACCAATACTTGTCGTGGCAAGCCCTTTGCAGTTAATATGTATAATCTACAGTATACATTAGTTTATTCGTTATCGATTAAACCATTAATTTGAGTTACTTAAAATTTGATTTCTTCCTTTATGTTTTTGAATAGACAAATTATTATTTACTGGATACTTAATTTCCTGTTTGATTCTTATCTGTCTCATTGTATATGAGCTAATTAAAATTTTCTCTTGTAGATTCCCTCCCTTGCCTTCCTTTTTGAACTTTTAAGATTGTATTTTAGAAAATTCATGGCATCTACTATTACTACTATAAAGGTTTATGCTTGCCAACATGTATACTAGTCTAGTGCAAAAAATAATTCTGCCCACGCATCCAAAGTGATCTAATTACTATCGCAAGCAGCGTGGTTATACTTGATGGATTGTGCTCGGTCAAAGCCTCTCTATCACAATTGTTCTGTGCTACTGTAAAAGAGCCATCGATAAAAACTGGCCCCGTTACAACGCTATGAAGAGCCCATCGCGGTTGTGACTACCGGGTACTGTCGTATGCTTACGGCATATTCGGACTATTATATTTTGTAGAAATCCCCTCCTGTTTAATTGATTTTGTTTTGGCCACACGGTGTAATTAGGTTTGGATATCGCACTGAGCTTCATTTTTACTATCGTGCAATTTTAGTTTCTTTTTCTAACCGTTATCTTGCTCATTAAGTTGATTAACTGTTATGTCGCGTGTAGATTGGTACTAAACGCATTTTTAATTTAGATTTTCTTAGCATCGGTATTATTTTTGTGATCAGCTTTTTAATTTTGTTTGAGCAGATCATTAAAGCGTGTACTTGATTGGTATAAGATTTTCGAAGATTGTATAGAAATAATTAGTAGGGAGATGGTCCACTTCCCCACAGAAAGGAAAATGGCTTGAGAATTTAAAACTGTAAAGAAGGTTTCGGAGGTGCAGGATTCGGAGGTGCGAAGCTAAATTTCTCAGATTTTCCGGGAAAATTATAATTTGTTAAAAATTATCGTTCTATTGCTGTGTTAGTTAATTTCCGTATTGACCATTTGTGTTTTTTTAGTGTCTACATTTTACTACATGGTTATCAAAATGTATCTGTATGGGAACGGTTTTACGTGATAAAGACCGACGTGTCGATTTTTAGCCAACAATTTTGTGAAATATATAAAAAGTTCCAAGAAGTGTAAAATTGGTATAATTGTGTTTGTGTATATAATTATTCTTTATGTGAGTATGCAACCTGAAAAACTGAATTTTAAAGAGATTAATAAAAACATAGTAACCTTATTATAATTCAACATTTAACTACTGCACTAGTGCAGTAATTACGCCACTCTCTTCATAGTGAAGGATATTTGGTTGTGTAAATAATTTACCCACTTAATGATTAATAACTCTAGTACAGAGCGATAATTGGCTATGGAAAATAATAGATAACTAAAGAATTTATGCCACTTTGCTCATCGGTAGAAGAGTAGGTCCAGGTTCAATAACATTTGATTTGCTTATTAACAAAAGTATAATTTCTTAGATATTTTCGCTTCACAAAAAAAAAGGTGTTGCTTCAAACCTGAAAATAAATAATGTAATCTCGGACGCCAATTTGTTTTTAAGGAACAAATAAATCTTAAAAAATAGAAAAGTCACAAAAAACTCATGAAAATAACAAGTAAAAAATAATGACAACAATGAGTTTTATAACGATACTTAATTTGATTATAAGGATGGTCTCTTAAAAACTATAGTTAGTTATTCTTAATTAACTACCCTAAACCATAATGTGAATTAATTAACAATATGGAATACCTGGAGTAATTTCTTTTACATTTTGGGGGTCACTGGAACTTCAGTAGGTAACTAAATGCTGTCGATTCATCACTTTAAATTTTATTGCGCAGTTTTAACGGCAGTTGAAGTAAATATCCGATTGATATGCTGGTAATTCCAAATATATAGAAATTTCTTTATAAACCTCAAAACTGGATTGATTTTGTATGATTCAAATTCAAATTTGATAATTGCAATCCCACCTCGCAGCAGCATCATCTTGCAACGTTAACGTTAAAATAAAATTAAACACAAAGTAAAAATAAGTGGTATTAGTGTAAGTAAAATTGGCTGAAATGTAAGTGTCTCAAAGTTCAATGTAATAATTTTAATAACCCGCCATATAAATATAGCACTCTTAATAAAATATTTAAACAAAGCGAAAATGGCTTCTACTTAAACACGTAGTTCAAGCAATGAATGAAGGATGCTCAAAAATGAATAAAGGACGCTCAAAGTAACCTTGTGCAATGATCGAAAATAACTCGAAGCGCGGAAAGGGATATGCAGAAGGATAATACTTGAAATAATTTAGTAAGAAACATATATGGACATTTTTACGCCAATAAGGTTGCAACTAACGCTACACGAAATGCACTTAAGTTGCCAATATGAACGTAAATTTTAAACATACATAAAAAGGTTTGTTACATATTTATCTAAAAACTGCACCATAATGCTAGAAATACACATACGCACGCACGTAGACGTACTCACGTTAGTAGTAGAACTGTTTAGTTTTAGTTTAGTTTGATTAAACTAAAATGTTTGAATATGCATTGCATAACCATTAATTTATTTGCCATAAGCTTTTACGTGAACTCTGACGAAGGGTTTAATTATCTATTGGAAACTGCGTCATAATGATACAAATACACACTCAAGCACGCAAAGACGTACGACAGTACTCACCCACGCACGTACGCACGCACGCACTAACCCACTCACACACCCCTACCCCACACACATACACACACACACACACACACACACAAACACACATACACACAAAAACTGACTCACTTACTCACTCTCACACATACACACACACACACTCGCGTGCAGATGCACGCACGTACGGATACAAATTTCATGTTGGAATTATGATTTATCTATCATATATAACTTCACAATGTAGTGTAGGTTACTAACGGGTTGCGTTTACTTGCAAAATTAAATTGAAATCGCAGTCAAGAACAAGAAAAAACCAATGTATTAATTAAGTTAAATTATCGTAATTTAACAACATGTACCAATTAATTACTACGCTAGTCGGTTATTAATCCACCCTCTTCATAGTGAAGGCTTGTTATGTAAAAACTGTGTTATAGTAATATAAATACACAGGCACCCACGCACTCACGTACGCACGCACGCACGTACATGCACTCGCTCACTAAGACACCCCCCCCTCACCCACACACAACATACGCACGGACCCACCAATTATACAATGTAACTTGTCCAATAAGTGCTGAGTACCATCTCATATGGATATAATTATCTTAGAAACCATAATGCAAAAATAATCCAAGCCACATTTGGGTTTGATCTTTTTAGAGTGGCGGTAACGGGAAGGGTTCGGAATTCGAGTTATGAAAATGCTTAAATTTTTTTTCAAAAATGTGTTGTTTCATCTTCATACCACCTTACGAGATTATGTGAGAGACCAGAAAGTAATAAAGTTTGTAAATAATCTTATTATGGCATCGTTTATTAGTAACTTAAGTTTCTAGTGTATAACATTAAGTTAAATTGTGTGGAGGGTAATATTATTAACGCAACAATTCCCTGCGGTCGTGCTGCAAACAAAGTGCTCATGCGGGAAAATTAACTTTCCGAACTAGTAGGTAAATAACTATTACATTATTCGTGTATATTTAGGTATATTGTAGTATTTTTTCTTCCAATAATTCAATTTTAGTAGATATGTCGATATTTTCACCTTAATGTATACAATTACGAATAGTCTTGCATGTATTTCTATTGTATATTATAGGTATTTAGCCACATCAATTTTTGATTTATGCGCAAGGCGAATGTGTTATACCTAATAGAGAAAATCCCTTTTTTGTGTTAAAAAACTTCCTCCCCGTTGCATGAAAGAAATTTCGTATCGTTTGTGATTGAAGACATATGGTTTTGTTTCACGTTGATTGCAGTGATTTAGTTCGAGTGCTCAAAAAGATCAAAAAAAGGTAAGTTCAGAAATGTACTCATGGGCTTACGCTACCAAAGAATGTTGTCTCTATTTCAAGATGCAACTGATTTTATTTACAATTATTATGCTGGCTAAAAGTAAAAATCACATTTATTTATTTTTCTATTCGTTTGTTAAAATTTAAACAATTCATCGTAAATGTAAATTATAATTACACTTCAATCACACTATCAATAATGCATTTCAATACAATACAGAGAATGTTGTTCACTATTGTGGTGAGTGGTTAGGTATAGTATATAACATTACTAGTAAAAAGGGTTTCACCGGCGGAGAGAAGGACATAACTGGCGAGTCGAAGGCGAGCCAGTTACATTATGTAGCAAGTAAAACCCGTTACCTTGCGTGTATTGTTATATATTTTATTTGTTATTAAAAATACCAAATATATTAATTAAAGTTAACTTACAAAAATGTCTCGTTACCTTTGAAATCAATGGCGCTTATTTTATTATTTTACTAATACAATGTGAACAAGGTAGGTCGTCTCTAAATAAAGAAAAATCAACAACTTTCGTCTCGAACCTGTAAATTTTTAACTAGTAGATAGCCTGTTAAGATTGACTTTCAACGTCAATAGGCTGACTTGATAAATTGACATTTGCAAATGGGTAATAGATAAAAGTTGTAACACTACAGAAATCAGGACCGTACCTTAATAATTGTACAAATGCTCTAAATGTTTTAAAACCAATTAGAAAAGCAACAATATTGTAAGCTCAATCTTCCTAACTGTGATAAACAACTTTCACTCAAAATAAAAAAATCTCTAAATTTCAAGATAACACTGAAATAAATATTTCAGAAAATGCTCTTATCAAACCGCGTTAAATACGATTTCTTAAAGTAACCTATAGCAAATTTTATTCAAAACCAAATTCGGCCTAATAACTAAGGTCTAACATCTACTATTTGTCACTTTCTATTCAGCCTTGGACATGCAATAAAAGGCAATGAGCACCCTCGATCGGAATTTTACTGAATATTTTGATAACTACCTTATTCGCTAAATTTCTCATGTTTGTATAAGTTTGCCATGTGAGGGATAATAAAATCTAGTGCTAATTTCGATATTTACTAAAGCACGAATGTCAAATAAATCGGTTTGGTGATAATGTTAAAGTTCAACAGTTGTTATACTATTTATAATAGTACATTAAAATAAGAGTTGGAGAACGCATCTGTACAAGCACGAATTTGAAATTTCGAAATGAGCCGCGTAGCGGCGACTTGAGGAACAAATGAGTGCTTGAATGGCCTTCTGCAATGAGTGTTTTATACTACAGCTCTACTCAGCAAACAAGATAGTCGGAAAATATGTCAACTAAAATAATGTATTTGAAATTTTTGAGGCGGAAAATTATTTGTCCAATCATATTTGAGAATTCTAAGGTGGTACATTCACAGTTAAAAGTAAATTACTACAGTTTACAGCTGACATTTTCCGCGTGCGTTTTATTACTTAATCCTTTTATTGTGTTACTCTTGTTTATTAAAATTAATTTTTTTGAAGACTTCTTTGGTTCTTTTATTTGTGAAATAACCGAATATACAAGAATTTTAATAAAAATGTAATTGTAATGTAATTTTTATGTTTTAAGGTTATCCCTATTATGGCTGGAACTACGAAGAAAACTATACATTCTGAGGCTCGAAACGTTATCAAAGATTATTAAAAGTTTTTGTTATGAACGAATAAGTTCAAAGTTAAATATGTAATTAAAAATTATTATTAATTTTATTAAATACATAAATAAAAAGTTTACCTCAGTGATTTGAACCTACGACCTGTACTTTCTGATCGCTACAACTGAGGTTCAATCGATGCAAATTTTGTCTTTATGTATGAACTGATGTAAATTCTAAATATAATAAGATTACAATCAAATTACTTAATTTAAAGGAATGTGAGCCTGCAATGTCGCAAGGATTCATAATAACTTTGAACTTATTCGTTCATAACAAAAACTTTTAATAACTTAATATTAGTCAAGTTGCTTTGGTATGTGCGAATCCTTGCGACATTGCAGGCTCACATTCCTTTAAAATACGTAATTTGATTGTAATCTTATTATATTTAAAATTTACATCAGTTCTACATACATAAAGACAAAATTTGCATCGATTGGGGCTTGAACCTTGGTGGCGCAGTTGGTTAGCGCGGTACTCTAGCAAAGTACAGGTCGTAGGTTCAAATCCTACTCGAGGTAAACTTTTTATTTATGTATTTAATAAAATTAATAATAATTTTTAATTATCAAAGATGTTATACAATAAAAAACCAATCACGTATTTAGACGAATTTGTCGTGAATACTGGTTTGTTGGAAGATGACACAAGTTCGGAAGTTGAAAATTAAGAAAATAACTTATAAAATAATATTGCCTTGATATTTTAAACGTTTTGAATTTTATATGATTTTGTTTCGATTTTTTAAATATGTATTCATTTTATTTTGATTTTCACTTAACAATTAAATTGTGTTGGTAAACTTTGCCAAACGAATAACTCATTAGTTCATTCGATATACTATAAAAATGTAATTACATTTTAATCAAAATGAATTGTAGATCTTAAATTAAAATATTTAAAACTGTTTCTGTGAAGCTTAATATTGTTACTAAACATTTTATATTAATGTTTAGGTTTTTAAGTTTCAAATTCTTGGTTCACCGTGTATAGATCTGTCCCTCTGTGATTTTGTCACTTGGTTACACTGGTTATGCAGCACATAATACATTTATGTGTATCCAACAATACACATTTAAATTGAGCGCCCAAATATTTTTTCGGATTGTACCTTAAAAGCTACTATAGCGCCAGTATCCCCTCTCCAACTATCTTGTTTGCTGAGTAGAGCTGTATTTTTTCTACTTTGCCATTTTATACCATTTTATAAATAAATAAATTACAATTTCAAATCTAGGGAATTTTGTGGTGGTTGGTATGACGCCATTATTTTAGGTGGATGTGAAACCAATTCAATTTGAAACGTCAATTTTCTTTACATTTGTCGTTGAATGTTTAGTGTTTAAAAATGAACGCTGAAGAAAATGTACCACTAACGCCTCCACAAATTAGGCAAGTTGGGCAAAAACATAGGAAAAATTGTTACCAGATAAGTCTAAATCCCAGTATGAAAAATAATTTAAAAAATTTGAAAAGTGACGTCAGCGAAGTAACATACAAGGAATTTCCGAGAATATCTTACTTGCTTATTTTGATTTTCAATGTCAAAATCATCCACTATATGGAGAATCTATTCGATGCTCAGATCATGCTTAGATATACATATGAATGTGGAAATATCGAAGTACAATAAGTTAAAAGCATTTTGAAAAAGATCATCTCAAGGTTACACAACAAAGAAATCTCAAATTTTAGAAGAAGATGGTATTC
The DNA here is from genome assembly GCA_036346205.1 of Vesta saturnalis. NCBI lineage: Eukaryota > Metazoa > Arthropoda > Insecta > Coleoptera > Lampyridae > Vesta > Vesta saturnalis. The sequence continues at coordinate 9,482,088 of JARFJB010002353.1, forward strand.
GTAAATTTATTCAAGAAGCAAATGATTCAAAATACAAAAGTAAAACTGAATTTTACATATTTATATCACAACTTTATATCTGATAATGTTTTAGGTTATTTTCATAATTGGCTACAATGCTGCCTGTAGGCGTGAAGAACTGACAAAATTTGTCTATTGAGGATGTTGAATATAAATCCGACTCCATCATGATGTCCTTACCTAAAACGAAAAACAATGTACCCAGACAATTTATTATAACAGATCAACACTGGATTAATTTAATTAAAAAATATGCTAACCTCAGACCGAAGAAAGTTACACATAAACATTTTTTAGCTGTCCGTAATGGCTGTTATGTTAATGCAACATTGTTGCAGAAGGTCAAGTGCAACATATTTAGTTAATCATGGAGGTGACTTGCTGACAACAGCAATGGAGGTTAGAAATCTTCGGCTGTTGCCGAGGGCTATGTCGAAGCTTCCATGAAGAAAAAAATACTTGTGTCTAAATAAATCGATTCAACCTTACTTTACCAATTTAGAAAAACAGCCTGATTCGGGCACAAATAGAAACATTCCTGTTATAGGCAACAGCAATATTGTCTCAGATCAGAATTTACATGGTGTCACATAAATTCCCGAGATACATCACATGTAACTGTGAACGTATATAATAATTGTACTTTTCAAGGTAATAATTTAAATTAAACTTCTTGTTCATTTTTATTTATTTATTTGTTTTTCTTTTTGAGAGATTGTGTGACTGAAATATGACAGCGCAGTGCTATCAACATCAATAAAATAAATTTTACTATTATATTCTCGCACGAGACCTTATTACAGCACTCAAATTACGTTATTTGGGTGCTTTAATAAACTTATTCTAAACACAAAGTTGAAAAAATCATACTTCTTAATTGTAAATTAATTTATATGAAATCAATTTTTTATTGCATATCATTATGGCAATAATTAGTAGTTTTGAGCAATTGAAGCTAGTCAAAAGTGTTTACTATCATTAAATTCTATTGCAGTCCAGTCTATTACTACAAAAGTATTGCTAGAACTCAAATTATTACTCGGTCGCTTGTAAGATCACTTAACAATATGGCAATATTAACCAATTCTAGTTTCAGAAGAAACCGAACACTACATGTTGTTCTCCGCTTTTTAATATTCGCCCCTTCGATGAGTAAATGCAGCATTTTAAGAGTAAAATTTATAACTACATATATTAATGAACGAACAACGATGCTAACTATTTGATTAATACATGTTATTAACTATTTAAACTTATAGGAAGTTGACAGCCAACAATGTATCGGCACCAGATCAATAACAAACTTGTATATTTTGTTTCAGTTTAAAAGCTCACATCAAAACTTTGTCTAGACCTCAAGTGATGTCAATCAAGTTCGAATATAAAAAGTTAGTGATGTGACACATTAAAATCAAAAAGTAACTTATACCGACACATTAGAATGGTATAAATTTCAAAGCAGGAAATATATGTCACGCTAACTCTAAAAAATTCTAATGGGACCTTTAAAGAAAATTAAGTGACTTATTTTATTTCCGAGAAAGGAATATTCCAATAGTAAATAAATCAAAATTCTAACGTGAGCGGAACTAGTATTTTAGCTCCAAAAATATCCGCAATGCAGTTTTCTTTTAAAACATCGTTGGAACAATACATCATTGCTTTACGGTTTACATTAGGAAATTATTTCGTCGCCTCAAATTATCACGTAGATTTATCAAACCTCTCGCCTTCTTCTAACGTGATTATAATCCTGTTGTATAAATCAACAGAAGGATTGCATACTTAGCTTAGTATTTTATTAAAATTGGCGCAGAAAAGGAGAAATTCAAATTGCATTGTGCCTTTACAACCGGTAGCGGTATGGGCTTTCGGAATTATCAACTTCACCACTAATATTCACTCTACTGCAGAAGAAGCATTATGTATTCTCATCTTTAATTAAATATCCTTTAAATTGCTTTTAATACTGTAGTTAAAGGCAACGAGTTGGTATATATGTGTTCTCTTAACTTTTGATGTATTAATTCTATAATGTCAACGTCAGCGTTCGCTAGTTTCATAGTTGAGTATTCTACGTTGCGTTGCGTATTAATGTAATTAAGTTTTGCCACAACATTTCTAAACTTCTTGTGGTTATGTGTAAATAATTTCAATCTTTCAATACAACCTGTTCTCGACGATAAAGTTTATAGGTTAAATCTTTCGAAAAAAAACTTTTCTCGGCACTCCCACTGCAGCCTTCTTTAGACTGAAAATGCTTAAATAAATCAGTAAACTTCTACGTTGTCTACATGGTGCTGTAGCATACCACTGTAAAGAGCCAGCCTGCTTTACGTCTTATTTTTATTAATTATTCGCTAATTAGCAATTTTTAATTAAAAATTTACAGAAATCATCAAATAATGAATTTAAATCCCCTCTGACGTGAATTTCAAAAACGTTAAGAGTTTTGTTACATCAAGGTCCTCGCCAATCACGGCATTAGAATCCAACCAGAAGCCGTCTCCGCCCTCCGCGGATTTTAACTAAAAACGCGAGCATCGCGATCTAATGATCTATCTTATCCTATTCAGCTTATTCGTTCCGTTTCGTTCACCTGCATTCTGTCGAGACAACTCAACACCGCCAGCCTGAACTTATCTTATCCACCATGGTTTATTACTACCTCAATCTGAGGTTACCTACGTGTAAGTTAAAAATACAACACCACACATACATCAATGTACGATTTCACGTTCGGCAAAACACCCCACGTTGTCTTTTACTTACTCCATTGGATAGAAAGGTTCTCTCCTAAATTCTGCCAATCCTGGGGTATCAATTAAACAGCACAACGGGTATTAGCGCAGATTCCTGTAATTGATACTCCCCTATACACCGCACACCAACTCATACAAACACGCCTACACCAGGTAAAATAATTAAAAACCGAAGTGCAGGAATCCGACAGGTTGAAAGCAACTAGCTGCCCGCAATTAGACCATATTTCGGTCACCTAGTTTCGTAAATTACGAACCCAGTACGTAACAGTGAGTGTTACATTGTAATCTCGCAAAGCGTAATGAACCGCTTAAAATTAGTTTTTCTAACAACACTTCTTAATAGGAGTCCCGTAACCAGCTTTAATATCCTGATACCTGAACCAATATCCGACATGATCGCACATCGCGATAATCCAGACTTGAAGGAGAAACCTTTCTTCAAGTCTACGGTACGTGTAAAACGTTTACTTTATCCTGTACCAGAAAATATTTAAACTAAGTCGTTCAGGAAGGTTTAAATATCTTATCATTGTTATTATTAAAACCGGCCCCCAGGTAGAGCCACCCTTGGTAGCTACTATTGACGCTGTCAAAACCAGAAGCGTAAGGAACTACTAAACGGCCACTGCCTTAAGCGTGCACGCACCTAGAATACAATACGAAAGTATTCATTTTCAATTCCAGAGTTTAATGATTCGTAAACATTGACCAATCCTGTGTTACTAAAACTTTCGCTAATTACTCACTGTAGTTAAAAAAGTATTATTCCACCGTAATTAATAACCTGCTGTAGATAGCTAGTTAGTTAATAAATAACAGTAAATAATATTTCGGTTCTATAGAATTCACTTTTAAAAAGTTAGAGGTATAAAAGTTGCATTTATACAATTTAAACTCCTAGTATTGGTAAAACACACAAAGCGAAAATAATCCCTTTAAAAGTATTGATTTTCTATTTAACCGTAACAACAGGTAGAGAGTGTATTACCCTCGTTATCTTATCACCATATGCACCAGCCAACTATTATAAACACAGTTATAATAACGGCATAAAAGTTTGCTGCTGTGTGTTACTCGATAGGTCCTTTCTACAATTTGAATTTATTTTTGAAATAAATAAAATTTCGAATTGCAAATAAATTGTACTGTTGGGTTTTTATTTATTTACCATTACTATTAAAAAAATACATTTTCATTATAAGTAGAACATATGTTATCTGACCTTCTTATTGCAGAAACGGCTGCTATTTTGAATAATCATTGTGTAATGTGCACAAAGTAGTGGCCCTCTTAAAAGAAGGTGTTTGACACAAAATTAGGTTTCTCAGCATACTGGTCATCACGAAATAGAACAATTGTGCGAGTAATCAGTGTGGTCGACAAGACAATGTGTTCTGTTTTGCAGTTGATATCCGCGCCAACACAAACAGAGCGACGGCACAAAGATAGAAACTAACGTAGGCGCGCGTTGTTAAAACAGAGGGATACACGCACTTACACAATCGCTCACACACTTACACGTTTTGAAATAGTTGTGGAAAGGCCATAATAACCCCCGATAGTAATAATTTTAATATCGCTTACAAGATCAGCGGCACTTTCCTGTATAAGTTATATTGTAACAACAGTTGTTACCATCGAGAGAACTAGTAAAACATGTGTAAAGTATTCACGTTTACTACAGAATGTACCGAATTTGCTTACACAGTGTGTTCAGATATGAGTGTGCCACTTTCTTATCTGTAAAAACGTGCATTGCAGCATGACATATTTTGTTACTGAGGTAGTATGAAACCAAGTGGTTAGTTAAGAAAATTAGATACTATTTTTGGAAGCAGATGACGTCCGTAGAGGTTTAAGCAGTACTTTACCTCACGCCCACTCTGTCTGCTATATACGGCCCAAATTCGACCTCATCTTGAATATAATTCTTACTTTTGGGTTGGTACTCCCCAATATGTTCAGGATATCCTTGATCGTATTCAAAATAGAGCGGTTAACCTTAACCTTTGACATATAGTCCCTTAGCATAGGAAAATCGCGTTAATTCCTTACAACCGGCATTACAATGGCTGTTGCGCTACTGAACTATATTCTTTTTGCCAACTTTGCTACCACTACTTGATTTGCTCATTAGCATCACCAATATGCAGTAAAAATTTCCACTTGTACAAAACGGGTGCAATCCACATTCTTCTACACGACTGCTAAACTCTGGAATGATCTTCCTAGTTTATGTTTTCCTTACTTATGACATGGAGAAATTCAAGATTAGCCGGTCATAGGCAATTCGCCTGTTCAGGACCTCAACTGTAAAAAATAATTCAATGAAACTAATGAAATATAAGCAATTAAATTTTATAGTTGTTTTAAAGTATGTCCCAAAAAAAAACAATTCTCAGACCAATGGTTCTGAACATAGGCATAATATCAAGAGCTTTATTATTCTTATGCACCGTGCAATCTTTTATGTAACATAGACTGACTTTATTTTAAGTCTCACAATAAAAGTGTGGGATAAGTACCATTACAGTTCACTAAGTACAGTAACAGTTGCAATAAGCAATACACTAAGAAAAGTATCTTGTATACGTTTCCCTCACTATGTTATAGTGGTGGGAACGGATTGTCTATATGGCCTAATCAATATACACTAGCAAAAGTATCTTGTGTACGTTTCCCTCACTATGTTATAGTTGTGGGAACGGATTGTCTATATGGCCTAATCAAAATTTGAACTAACAATCAAACGTCCACTTCTCAACAATGCCTAAAATTATTCTTATGCATAAATTTCTTAATCCTCTATTAGGCGTATTATCATATTCAACGGTTAAACTTCTTTAATTAAGCGTTGGGATAGTTTATTAATTTCCTTCTCAATTATTCGTTGAATTTAATATTTTAACTCACTTTGAATCTAAATTATTAACTGTCTATGAACTTAATTGGTTGTTGGGCGTTGTTAACAAACGCGCATGTACTTACTCGGTATTATCAATATTCAATACTGTTAACTTCTACTTACAATATTTAAAATCTTCATTTAGTTAGAACGGATCACTTTAAAAGTGTCTTTTCTATCGCGGAGGTCTTATACACAATCTGTTTAAACAATTTACTTACATTCTTGGAAAAGCTATACCTTTCTCCCTTCTCACATATAATCATTTTACTTTCTAATCTGCTTTCCCAACAATGGTTTCTGGTAGAAAGTAACCAATGTTTTTGACTGCAACACTTTTTACAATTATAAATTAGCACAGATTGTTATGTTCTCTTTCAAATAACAAAAATAAAAATAAAAAATAGACGATCGAACGTTCCATCTAAAGGTTCGTTAAGAAAAACTTTGCTAGCCTATCCCTCCCTCTTTTATACATGTTCACGTCCATCTTGCCAACTTCAATAATCAATGGCTAAATTAATATCGACCACTCTCTAAGGGTTTAAATGTTACGTGCCTTTGCCGAACACAATACCTTAAATTGGCTCAACTCAAATACGGGACCATCCATCTACGCGATTTTAAAATTTTCAACAAAAACTTAATTCAACACAACATCCAAAACCAAATTAAATTTTTTATGAGCCTCACATAGACGCAAAGTCGCTCTCCGTAAAATTCAGTAAACTTCAATGCTATTTGCCATTGAATGATACAAAAAATTTTCATTTCTAGCAATTTTGAATCTACATTCCTTAAAATACCGAAGCCACAAAGTGCCACTCATTAGCGTCTCAATAGGGGTTTTCCTGGAACATTATTTCTCATGCACTTTTAATTTTTTCAGGTCACCTCTTAATCCCACTCAACACAATCCGCAATTTATTTGGACGTTCACTGACTGGTGAATATCGGATTTTAGTAAATAAAGAGTAGTCATTTTACTACATGTGAAAATTACATGCAAATCAAGATATATCATGTTCACATACATTTTCTAAAGTAGCCGAAGTGAGTGCATTCAAAGCCAAATTGTAACCTAGTGATATTTTTTTTTGTTTCACAACGAACATACGTACATGCGCAACAGAGGGATAGGAACACAACAAGCACGCACTTTTAACATAACAAGCTTTACCAGTATCACCTTGAACTTGAATAGGGTTAATGAACTTTTTGTTTCTTCGTAAATTGGTACAAGTACAGGGTGAGTCAAAACGAAATCAATTAGGTAAATCAAAATATACTTTCTTGGTATGTTGAAATATGCCCGAACTTAACTTAACTTAATCTTCACGTCATTCCCTTGCGGGGTATGCAAAACAATCCCTGCCTCTTATTTATTTTTCATTCGCAATCTTTCTCCATGATTTTCTATCTCCGCATACCTCCCTAGCTTCCGCAAGGTTCATACATTGTCTCTGACATGTCCTTTTATTTTCAAACTACTTATCTTTCTTTCCTTTATCATACATTCTACTACATTGAGCCAAGTTTTACGCGGCTTACTAGACCCGGTCTTTCCTCTAACCTCACCCACATATATTTGCTTCATTAATCTTGCGTTGTTCATTCTCTCAATGTGACCAAACAAACGTAATGTACTACTTTTATATCTATCCATCATCGTCTTTTCCTCGCCACACTTCATTATGCATTCATTCTTAATCTTGTCTCTTCTCGTTTTACGACATGCGTTTCTCAGAAATATGCTTGAAAAAAATTAAAAATGTAAGAGAACGTTAAATTCTACATAAAAAAGTTTTTTCTGGTTTAGGTCGCCTAACTTTATCGGTTTCTGAGTTAGTTGCATTTAAAAGTTTCAATGGATTTTGTGCTGTTTTTTTATTCTCAAAAAAAGGAAATAATAACAATTATTGATAATAGTAATAACAAACCTTAAAAAAAGTGTTGCAAGTGTTCACCGCCTACCTCAATACATCTTACAATACACTCTCTTAAATGTCTCTGAATATTAAACAAAAGTCCCCATTGTTATGAAATGAATTCGCAGCTACTTGTATTTTCTGCCGCAACTCCTCAACAGAATTAATTTATTCACAATATACGACATACTTCAAGTTTGACCATACTCAGAAGTCCAGGGGATTTAAGTCTGGACTTAAGTCAACTAAATTCACTCCCACGGCCCAATTTACTTAGGAAAGAAATAACAATATCAGCATCCGAAAGAAAATAAACAAAATACATTGAAACCTTTAAATGTAAATAACTCAGAAACCGATAAAGTTAGGCGATCTAAATAAGAGTATCTTTTTTATGTAGAATTGAAGGTTGTTTTAGATTTTTAACTTTTTTTAAATATAGCTCAATAGATACAAAAATATGTTTTGATTTACCTGATACGGTGAAACTAGCGTCCTCTAGGAGAAACATCAAAGTAAGCCAACTACCATTTTAATTAATTTAAACCTTCAACACCGTGTTTTTCTGAAACCAGCGCATTCGTATAATGCATGACGAGCTCAAACATAATATTTTGGTGTTTAATATCTCCAGCGTAGCGGGCCTCATTCTTTCTGTTTACCACAAACGGATAACGTTTTCCAGAAACAAGCAGCTATTTACGAAAACTAGATAACTACTTTTCAGAAACCCGTTTCATTAAAATCAAAAGTTTCTGTTTTATCTAATGTTTACTAACTTTTACCTTAACATAGTTTATCGACTAGGAACTTGTATAAAATTCCTATGTGACCGGCATAGTAATGCTTTACTACATACAAACTTTCCTTCAAATTAATTATATGTAGTGAGTACCTAGTTTCGAAGTGCAGTTCTTATGTCTAAAATTACTTTAGGACTCTTTTTCTGGAATTTCTGCTCTATTATCTGCACAATGATGATAACAACATTGTGGTCAAATTACATGGTCACCTTCTGGCTACTTACTGTAACTATTATTTATTAATCATGTATACACTAGCGATATACATATCCATCATCTGTCTCTTGGAAGACATTCAAACAGGTTAGTCTACAATTACATTCATTTGACCTGGTTGTCGAGACAATGAAATTATGATAATTAATTATATAACACCAATCTGCTCCCTGCACAAGTGGAAATTATGTGCTATTATGTTGAACATAGTGATTTCAGTTGAACTATTTGATTGCTCGTATCAGTTGTATAGTTAGCCAAAATATTAAAATTTAGTTAAATGAACGCATTCTTACAATCTTAACTTACATATTCTATGTTAATATATGCATAAAACTTGCACTGGAATTTGCGACTGTCTTTTTTTTTATTACTAACTTCAACTACAGAGAGTTTCACATGAAAATCCAGTTTTTTGAGGTAAAATTACTAGCTCTTTAGTTAATCTGATACGTTCATCCTTGAGCTCAACAGTCTACGTTTCTTCTAGTTTTATTTACAATTGTTGCATTGAGTAAACAATATCGTTTACAAACAACAAATTATTTTAATATATTACTGCTTTTTGTAAAATAAAAATTTCAGTAACTTTTTTTTGTAGTATGCTTCGTAAATTAATATTCGTAGTATAAATTTATAGTTTACATTAATTTGTGTGTTACTGAGTAAATCAATAATTTTAGTCGCTTAAAATTTTATTTTTTTGTATGGTTATTAACGAACGAATGTTTAATTACTGGATACTTAATTTATTGCTTTGATTTAGCTGTGTCTTTATATATAGGGTGTGCAAAAGGCCTGAAAACGGTTTAATAACTTTTTTCAGGCCAAAAAAAGAATGACAATTCGAGAAAAGTTCCTTCAGTGATTTTATTATCGGATTTTGAGTCCTATGACCCGAAATGGGCCCTGTAGGGATCAACTTTAAAATTTCACATGGGAATCATACTTTTCATTTCATATTTGGATTCAGCGGGTAATTCCACGTCAGAATACATTTTTACTTTTTGTAACGGCCATTTCGTAGAGTGTCTCCAAATTTGAGTTTACCTTTTTTTTAACTTAAAATTTGATTCAGTGAGGAATTTAACATTTTATCCCTTATGGCCCTAAAAACTTTGGGCAACTCAAGGGCATGAACTGATAAATTTCTCACTGGATGAACAATCATGTCTAAAAATAACGTGCATACTTCAAATTGAGATTTCTGCTGTATAAGACAGTTCTAGAATTTTAGGGATACTAAAGCCTTATAAGAAATTCAAATGTAAATTTCTTTATTGGATCAAATACTCAAGGTAAAAGTAAGGTTCACACTTCAAATTCTGGTCTTTGCTGTACAGGACTCTCCTAAACCTTCTGGCTGCCCTGCAAAGGCGTCTACGGCTTTAATAGGGGCTAAATTGTACAATTTTTTTTTTAAGTCAAATACTTAAAATAAACCAAGGTATTTACTACAAATTTAGGGTTTTGCTATTTAGGATCCTTTTAGAACTATTTTGGACGTATCCTGAAGTAGAATTTCCCGCTGAATCCAAATATGAACTAATAAAGTATGGCACGCATTTAAAATATCAAAGTGTGGCCCTACTACTACCTACTATTACCATTCGATTCCTCGAGAAAAATTACTAGAAGAACCTTTTTCAAATTTACTTTTTTTTGGCAGTAAAACCGTTTTCAAACATCCCTTCTCTCTTTACTTCTTTTTTGAATTTTTAGGGTTTTATATTTGCTAATGATCGCTGACAAATATTCAACTGGTTCTGAACGAGCAAACCACCACTTTGCACCTTAGCATGGCTACCCTGTACAAGGGAGCAAGTAAGATTGTTTTGTTACTAAATAACTACAAGATCAAACAAATTCTCCATCAATGGCAAAGGGTAACAGTATATTCCTTTATTTACAAGGAAGTATTAGGAATACAGGGAAACGTTCTCGTGTTTATTTCGTAAAGTAAAACATTTTAAACCACGCTGAAGTATGTTTGAATCGAAAAAAATAGAAAAAGGCGTGAATCCAAAAGTACATCAGCAGCAATTAAAGTTTCTTTTTAATTTATGAATGTATATATTAATAAGATATATGAACATTCACGATTATCATTAATAATAGAATACTTATCTTTCGGATTATAAAGTCGAATATTTTTATAAACTTAAACATTTCGATATTAATTACAATGGTCGCCGTCAGTAAATGATAACACCTTTCAAAAATTAATTAAGTTGCAAAAAATAATATGAAATATCAAAACACAGTTTACCATAACAGCAAAGTAAATTAAATATTATTAATTCGCTTTGAAGATTCATTTCAAAGTAACACCAAAACAAATTTAACAAAATTTAATTACATTATAATGTCTGTGCAAAGTTCTGAAAAATATTAGTCTAAAAGATTAAAAGCGTTTAGAGTTAGATATTTGGCAATCTGATATTTATTCGCCATATTTCCAATACAATAAACCTAATTATTAAAAAAAGATTGAAGTATTAATTTATAATGTTAACTAGCAGTCACGTGCGTATGGGTTTAGTTATATTGGAGTGTGACAGAAACTATTTCGTTCGAAATTCGTAACTAAAACAGTAACGAAAAGAACATAACCGAAAGTACAAAAAGGTAGTTAGGCAAGTTATACATGTTATTAATTATGCAATGCAAGTGCTACAATAGTTAAAAATGTATTTCAAGAAATACATTATCAGATTTACTTTTCTTTAGGTAAAGGATAGCTTAATCTTTAACAAATTAAATATTATTAAGCTGCCATGAATTGAACAAGTCGAAACACGCACTAACTGACGAAGGGTAACAATGAAAAATGACATAATCAAAGAAGAAATTTAATAATATTTAATCAAGATATAAGTGTAAAGTTGTGATAAAGCTTTAATTTGAAATTGATAAAAACATTCATAAATAAAAACAGTGCAACCTCGATAATATGATCTATTTGGGACCGACTTATGTTCGAATTATCGATTTGTTCGAATTAGCGAAATTAGCGATATCGAATCCAAATAATCCATGCACATGCACGCTTGCACTTACCGTAATCCCAAAAATGCGTTCATATTAAAAAAAAAAAAACAGATTTCCATGCGAAATATGAGCTTTAATGTACTTGAAATATAGTTTTGCACAGATGCAAACAAATCTAAACATAAGAAGAAATGAAAAACTAAATATTTCAATATTCATACATAAGAAAGAAATATGAGAATACATACATATACGTATACATATGTGGCAATACATGAATAATAAATACGTAAGTACAAATTACATGTAAAGTACTGCAGGTAAGAATACATATTCAACTAAAGTTCATACAATATGTAAGTTATGGGAAAAAGCTTCTTAGGGTCAGTAGCTTCATTTCTTTCATTTTTGATTTGAATGCTTGGTCTCGTAATTGACGCAACAACAAAATTTGATGTGCGGGCACATTATTTTCTTGTGACCACGTGAGACACTCGTTCCTCTGGTTGAGCGATTTCCAAATCATTTCCATTTGGCATAACAGCAATTATTTCTTGATCGGTGAGAACCACTTCCTCATCATTGTTCTGAGTCCATTTTTTAACTTCTTCTACAGACAACTTTTCTCCTGTATTGAAAATCGTATTCAGAGCGGCTGTCATTGTCTGAAAATTTTCATCGTCAGAAGATGTTTTCCTCCTCAATTCCGTCAATGGGATTAAATCATATTCTTCAAACTCGTCACTGTCTGAACTGTGATGAGGCCAGAGATTCTGCCAAGACTTGTTTATGACATGTGGTTTCACTGATAGCCATGCATCTCGTCCTGTGAAAATCACATTGCACAAATTCCAGTTTTTCAGAAACACATCAATTAGATCTCTGGCTACAATACTAGTTAGCATAGATTTACGATATCACAATTTAATGTTTTGGATAACGTGTTGATCCATTGGTTGCATTAATGGAGTGCAGTTAGGCTGGAGGAAAATGGTTTGAATATTTCCATCACTCGTCCTTAATTCGTCAGCATCAGGATGCCCAGGTGCATTATCCAAGATTAGTAATGCTCGTGGGGGTAAATGTAACTGACTTTGTACACTACTGGCAATCCGGTGATTTTCTTGAATGCACGTGAATTTGCAGCTTTGCCAATTGCGAGAGATTTTAAGTTGTGGCTTCCTGTTGCATTGCTGCACGGCATGAAAGTGATACGGTGTTTGCTCATTTTCTTGCCAGGTGCTGTTTTCTTCGCATGATGAACTAAAGTTTTGTGTGGTAAAACTCCTCAGAAAAGTCCGCTTTCGTCAGCATTGTACACTTCATCCCGCACTAATTGCATTTCATTTACTTTTTGGAGGAATTTCTTTTGAAATGGTTCAACTGCCGAAACATCTGCCGATAATTTTTCACCACTAACACTTAATTGTCGAATTCCGAACCTTTTCTTGAACTTATCTAACCACCCTGAACTTGCATGAAAGTCATTTTTACCCGTTACCTGGCTTTTTCACATAAAATCTCCCCAGGTAGAGGTGTGTGGCGAGACCTCTGTTGCAAAAACCAGGTGTACAAAGCGGTCTCCACTTGAGGATTTTCGGAAGATTTCATAGATTTGAGGTCAAGAGGGCCCCTGTTCATCGTAGCAACAAAATGTTCAATGTTGCACCTTTTTCGTTTAATATCAGAGATGGTCGATTTCCCGACATCGTAGATTTTTGCCAAGTCACTCACGCACGAACCGTGATCTAATTCATTCAAATTTTCACATTTTTGTTGTAATGAAAGTCTTATGTTTTAGTTCTCTTTCACTCATTTTGGAGATATTGCCAACCACTGCAGCAGCTCGAATGTTCGGGACACTGAGGGGTGAGCGCCTTAAGCACAAAAACAAAGTAAGTTTCGAAGCATGAAAAACGTGTATAGTACGTGATAAAGTGGCAAGTTCGGATTACCGAGAGAACATGTAGCTTCCTTCGGATTATAGAGGTACAAATTTCAAATATGTGTTGTTCGGAGTACTGGAGGTTCGGATTAGCGCATGGTCGGATTACCGAGGTTGCACGGTACTAATTAAAGATCAATTCAAATCTAACATCGAAATAGTTTTCGGTTGTTGCTAATTGGAATTGCTATTGTACACTGTGTCCCATTTTGGTAGAAATTGTTGGGCATCTCGTTTGCGAGCAAAGATAGAAAGATTCGGTTTTCACGACCCTGTTCTACTTTTTCGTAAAATGAGAGATGCCACAAACAGAATTGTCATAGTTCTATTAGTATTTGAGAGACAGGGCGAAATTCAAAATTTGCACATGTTAAGTACTGCTTTGCCTTGTAATTTATTAAAATGGTGAAAAGTGGGTTTATACAGAATTTTCCGTAGAATTTAGAGGAATACATAGCTTTCCCAATAAAAAGGCAATTTGTTTGCAATAAACCAAAGTTTTGTTTTTTAAATGGAACACCCTGCATATTTTTTTATTATATAATGGAGCTTACTCTCAGCTTTCAAAAAATATGTATTGTGTGGTACTTCTTTTGCATTATTAACCTCAAAAATGAATGTTACTTGAATTTAACCTTTGGATGGTACAGTTGGCCATGAAACCTATAAACTCATTGACATTATAGAAATTTGAACAAAATATAACGACCGGTCCAAAAGTTACAGAGGCCCCTATTTGATTTACACCCAGTATATATATATATATATATATATATATATATATATATATATATATATATATATATATATGCGAATTTGTTTTTAAAGACTTATATTTTCATACGACTGGTATTATTATTATTAATGAACTTGGTTCAAAAAAATATTTCATTCTATAGCTTTCTATCAGTATTGCTATTGACATAAGTGCAAAAAGTTGGCCAGATAAGAATGCAAAGTGCTGTTTCTCAGAAACTATTCGTCGTAGAGAGTTGCGGTAAAACATTTTATTACTAAAGTGGCCAAAAAAAGACCGTGATATATATTTTCAATCATCTTACCTATATTATGTCTAATTTTTAGTGATGCCGCAAGAGGGTCTTTTTTGATATATCAGAAAATTGCAAAATTCTCTAAAAAATTAAATGCAACAATATAACCTTTTTTTCAAAAAAATGAGATGAAATCATCCCTAAATAAGTTATTGAAAACTGTATCTCGATATATTATTCCTACCCTGAAATATCGAAGAAAGAAGATTTAGTTATTATAAAATTTGAAAAAGTCGATATTACACCGGTATTTATTCTTATTTATTTGTCTTTTTCAAGATTCAATGAAAAACGTCATCATTTTATAATTTTTAAATAATAAAAATTTTGATAATTTCAAAAATTAAAAAAAAACATGTAGGGACATAATAATCAGTGCATATAATATGCAAGCGCAGAATAGGCAGAGTATTAGGAGTGGGCCACTGAGAAAAAAAAACCTAAAATCAACTTGTAAAAAATATTAAAATTTGACAGACAGTGTAATTTATGTTTGTTGCACAAGTAACTCCTTAGAGCTACTTACAATGTCTTTTACAAATGATGAAGCAGTTGATATGATTGCGGTATATTTTGAATGTGTTCAAAATGCGGCATTGGCTAAGAGAGTACACTCAGCTCGATATCCAGATCGGCGTCTATGCGATGCGAGGGTTTTTCCGCGTTTAGGGCAAAATTTGCGTAATACTGGAAGCTTTCGACCAAAGCTGCGAAGAGACTCCGTTAGAAGAATGGAATACAACATTGTTATTGTCTTAGCATATATGTCATTTAATCCCCACGTTAGTACGAGAGAAATGTCTCTCGCGTTGGATATGTTTCGAACTACTATTTAAAACATTTTAAAGGATCATAGGTAAGTTCTTATGTCACTGAAAATACTATTTTACATGTTTCACAATGTGTTTGTAATTTCAAATTTATAGAATGCACCCGTATCACATGGTTTTACATCAAGCCTTACATGACAAAGGCTTGGACCGACGGATAACAAACAGACGATTTTTATCCGAAATTCTTTGGGCGCATGAGTCCACTTTTAATAGTGATGGAACGTTAATTTGCATAATATGCATTATTGGTCTCACACCAATCCTCACTGGTTGCACGAGGTCTAACATCAAGGTCGTTGAAGTGTTAATGTGTGGTGTGGCATCCTGGACGGAACTATTATACGTTCCTATTTCTTTGATGAACCACTAAATGGTGCCGTGTTTCTTGGTTTTCTGTTAAACCAATTGCCTATTTTATTAGAAGATGTGCCCTTGCAATTACGGCAAAATATGTTTTCACAACTTTTTTGGCCACTTTAGTAATACATTTTTTTACCGCAACTCTCTACGACGAATAGTTTCCGAGGAACAGCACTTTGTATTCTTATCTGGCCACCCGGCACATCTGTACTAATAAAATACATACAAATTAAGTTTGAATCGAGCGGGATTTGCTCCCTCTGCAGCGTAGTTGGTGACGCAGTTCTCTAGCAAAGAACAGATCGTGAGTTCGAATTCCACTCGTGGATTTCCTTTTGTGTACGTGTTTTTAAAAACTTAAATTTACATATAATTTGTAATGAACTGGGTTCAAATAAAATATTTCATTACATACAGGGTTACTTTTTTAAAACCTGACATTAGCTATCTTTTTTATTACTGAAGATAGACTTTTACTTCCGAAAGTAAAGTTTTAGGGCGTAATCTAACTAAGAAAATTTTGCCAGTTTTTGTAGTATCTTCAAAACCAACATTTTATTTAAACGGCAATATTGCATTTTGTTTGCAAAATTTGATTGGGCGTTTCACTGCAGTCAAAAGTATTAGAGTGAAAAATGTTCGTTTTGGAAGCCACGAATTATTATTGGTCTACTGATTTCAGTTTTCAAATTCACGTTTGGTGAAACAAAATTGACGGAACGCATCTTATTTTAACTATAACGACGACGGACAGGACACCGAAGGCCCAAAGGTATTATCGTCATATGCTTTAATATGCAATAGCACCATTGATACATTTACCAAAAATCTACAGAGGCACCACCTGGATATTGCATTATAAGATGGTGCCTCTGGTACTAAGAAACAATTTAAATGTTACACATCCGGGTAAATTTATTAGTTTCCGAAATCCAATCGAACGGAGAGCGCGTTCGCTTGACATGTTAAAGTGAGGTACGGTTTTAGTTACAACACATATTTTTTTACGTTTCGATAGCTTTATGTACCGGTTGGTAAGCAACACATTTTACTACCGGCAGATTTATTAGTAATTTATTTGTAGTTATGAAAGTTAGACGTGACAACACCCAGTAACATAGTACTCGAGGCCCACACCAAACTTCGAAAGCTTTTTGGTAAATATTAATACTACAATTGGTCGAACAGAAAATCTTAGAAAAGGCCGTGTAATCTTTTTTTTTAATGACGCCATTTTGTCTAGTGTTAGAAATTTTTCTGTTATTTTAGAAAGTAAGAAATCATAAGTAATATCGCACTGATTAGAAGTTGCTCTTTCATTTTATACGGATATAGGTTTCCTTAACATGCATTTGATCTTTCGTCTCTTCGAGAGGTAAGTCTCCATAATGGTACCACACCCTTCAGGTTATTACTTATATATTTAAAGTTTCTCCAACTACTGCTAGTCTCGTAACTAAGACATTGATTTATTTATGTTTTTCTTTCTTCGCTACTTATGTGTATTACGCTGTAATCGATTCTTCCCCTGTACGTGAATACTTTTCGAAACAGGTCACTAAGCAAGTAACGATGGCTTACGACAACTCTACTCCGAAGATAATTTTAGGGAGTTCATCGTTTTTGAATAGATTTTTACCTAAAACTCCTAGGTTAAGTGACGTAAGACGTTTGTGTATTCCCGACACAACAAAGTTACTGGTGAGTTTTATTTTGTGTATAACGTGACGGAGCCCTGGAGCAATAGTCAGCTACGAAAACCATAATCTCAGTGGGTATTACTCACTTCTACATACTACTTCAACGAAGAAGTTGAATATTTTGTTTCAGTTGCCTACAGGTGTTCAATATAACTATAAAAGATATTTGTTAGCGCCTGAATAACTTAGTAACTTATGTAGCAATGTTGCGCACATAAAACTTTTATTTGTTATCTTTGAATTAATACAAATTATTTAGTGCACTGCTCACGAGAGGTGCTCATATTGGAATGTTAAAACTAGTTCAGTTGTGCCCTAGTTATATCGTGCGTTAAACATCATTAAAAACAACTGCGTGGTAAACAACAACACCATTTCATACAATTGTTTTAAATCTAAACTTCAACTGAACTAAAAGAGAAGTAACCATATGTCCCCTTCTAAAGGTACTTTGACTCGGTAAACGACAACACATCCTTTCACATGGAAACTCGAAAATAAAAAAGAAACAAGAGAATATCAATTCAGAGTATGCATGAAACATAACATTATCAACTGCTGTAAACGGAGTCAAGTAAGTTCTCAATAATATCTACACAAACAATACAAATCAGACTATCACTATTACATAAACTACACAAGCAGGCTAAATCGTTATTCCATACCATTGACTTTATGCAAACAACTTAATTGAAATAAACTAAAAACTTCAAACGATAATTATGATATGACAACGTCACATGATGTGAAAATAGCTGCGATTAAATATAGCAAACTAAACGGTCTACGTATTTATTATATTCGTACTTAAGAATTAAAATTTCCGTATAGTATCTTCATAAAACTTTGCATAAAATGAACCAATGTAATAAATTAATGCCTGTATCACGATTTTCACACAAGGTGACAATGTTAATACCCTTAATAAGGGTTGTAGTACTTGAGATCGCACGTTCCCTGGAAGTGATATTTTTGGTACCAGTACGGACTGATTGGGCTATATACCTATTTTCTTGTATCGTGTTAACACGAGGACGACCACTTCCAGATCTGATTTGCACTTCACCAGTCTCTTCATAGCGCCTAATTTGTCCTTACAATCTAAAAATACTCAGACAACTCGTTTCTAGCCATATTATACGTGTATTGTATTAACTCAGACTAAAAACCAATACTGAGCAACATAAAAATGCACTTTTGACAACATAACCTGAACATTTTTATTTGGAGTGTTACCATGGTGTTTAGTTGTCAGCAAGATTTGTTAATAAAAATATTTTGTACGCCTAGATTCTATATTTTTGAATATGGGAGGAAGGTGAGGAGGGGCAAGGTTGCTAAAACTCTGAAAGCGTATTATTTAGGCCGTTGCATAACACTCAGACGTTTCTGTGCTCATCAAATAACAAAATACTATGTTTTACTAGCATTCAAACGTTAGAGTTTTATATCCGAATTTTTTCTTATAACATAAAGTGTCTTCAATATCAAAAAAAAAAACACACACACACACACACACACACACACACACACAAAATGTTCGTTACTCATTGAAAAGATTTAATAAACTCTTTTAATTAAAATCATGATTGTTAGCATGACGAATTTAGTTAATGATGTCATGTAATGAAATAGTAATACAATATCGTCAAATTAACAAATATAGCTTAATCCTAATCTGCGAGACGTAATTACCAATTAAAAGTTACTTAAAACAATATTATAAAGTAAAATTAAATAAACAAAAAAAAAAAATAAATTGAAGTAAAATGGTAAAAACTCAAACAAACTTTGTGTTAAGCTCAGAATACAAAAAAATACGCGTACGGAAAGAATTAATGAAAACAGGAAGGATTGTTGTCTGTAGGTTATAAAGTTGACATGTAGTAAGTGAAAAGCAGAATGGACATGAAAAAATTCATGTCACGTATTTTCTTGGCGTGTACACGACGGCTATTGCTGTTCTTTTGAAAATAAGTTTTAAATCATGATTTTATTATAAAAGAAGAGTTTTTATTACAGTAGATAATAACTATTTTTGGAAACGATCGACAAGCACTTCGTTATAGTCTATGGTCGAATTACTTCACCTTATAAATTGTGGATCGTATTTCTGAAATCTGCGGATTTACAGATATAACTTTAGGTTTTCATTGACATGATTGACTGTAATGGGCTTTATTATTGACTGTATTTTTCTCAATTCTTCCAATCTTAGAAATTCACGAAAAGAGGAAAATACTCTCTATTGAAATTAAATATTCAAGTTTTAGTGCACTGTTAAAGCTAAGGGAAAATTGTTCAGAATATTTTTCATTTTCTAATCTAGTTGAGTATTCCAATAGAACATTAGACTCACCTCATGTTTAAAATATATGGTATAAAAGATCGAAGTTTTTGATTTGTTTCGAAAGCTTTACTATCCACTGATAAATCTCAGGGACGATCTTGCAAACTGCGATTTCGTGGATTTAACAGAATAAAACCCTTGTTATCAATATACTCAATTTAAATTGCTTTAACCCGAAAACATTGGAATTTTTTTTAATAAATTAGGAACCGTATCAATCAATGTCAGTTATATTGAAGCTAGCAATCTTGTACAGTTTTTAAAGCACAGACATTAACTTCATTTTCTAATTTTCTCAAAAAATCAATGATGAATTAAATTTCATATACAATATTTTGGTTGTGTTGCATTTCATTTAAGTTTATGTGTTAATTTTAATTACAATTTACTTTGATTCGATTATTTAAACTATGAATATTGAACACATTTTAATATATGCCTTTTATCCCATTAATTTATATTTACTCTATAATCAATAGTTGATCTAATGTACTTTGATTGTTGTTAACGAACATCATGGAACAAAGCGAAATAAATAGACCATAAATGGTGTCGAATATTAGTATTAACAATAAATACAATAGATTTATACACAGGTTGGAGAAAAGGGATCAAATAATGGCTTTAACTTTGTTATTTACATAGCTACAAAAAATATTCAATATAAAAATTGTTTGGTTTAAAACAATGACGATTACCCACGAATAGGCCCAGCATTCCTTATCATTTTATAAGGAATTATTTTGTCCAACATAACATAGTTTTCTGTCAGCGACATAGGCGTACATTTCTGGGGGGGAGTATGGTTATTAATAACCTCAATGTAACCAAACAATAAGCAATTAAACAGTTGTAGTAAAATGTGAAACAGTGTTTGCGCTTCATGTTAATAATCAGATAAAATATAGATTTTCTCATTTTTGCATTTGCATTTGTGCATCTTTGCACATAATTAATGTTACGTCTATGGTTTGTTTACTATCCAATGAATGTAAGGTTACGACTTAAGTAGTCCATTTTTCTACATACTACGCACGATCCCACCGTTATAAAACTTAAGTTATACTTTTTATCACTATAAACAACAAATAATAACGTTGCACTCATCTAAACTTTCGGAAAAACGCTGCAATAATAAAATGTTGTCAACTATGGTAGCAACCATCTTCTGACAGTTTGCGATTATGTTGGGACATATACAATCGTAAACAAATAAGTATATTCTTGGTTAAGGCTGTTCTATACATTTAAACTACCTATACTAAACAACACTATCTTTTGTCCACTCTAGAAGGGAAACGAATCATTAGAAAGTTATGGGAATACTTTCATTTGAATCGGATAATAATATTCTATGACGTTGTGTGTTAAAATTAAAGAAAAAATGCAAGTTTCTTTTTAATGACACAGAAAGTTTCAAAAATGCCCCATTTCTATTTTATTGCAATATAATGTAAAATTAGTGAATTTTTGACACACAACTACCTAAAATTTTTTAGGAAGTACTAGGGGAAAGTCGCCTATGATGGCATAGTGCCTATGATGGTATATATAAGATATTTCCGAACGCACTCAGTTTACTGTGACACACGACAGAGAATGAGTGCGCATGGGTCAGCCAGCAGTTGTGATCGAATCTAAACTGGTGCGACTGTGCTCTGTATTCAACTAACATAAGACAAACTCAAATTTTAAAATTTAATATATTTTATATCTGAGAAATGTGAGATACTTCTGGGTTTATAAGTATTGGATGTAGTGCGTACAATGTTGAGGTTTTGAGGTTAGATTCCTGTGTAATTATTTCGTTGCGATGTAACTAAAACATGTCCTATTCCTATGACGGCATACGTAATGGTTTCCTATGATGGCGTACGTGTGCCATTATAGAGACTAGTACAATATATAACCATGATTAATTTTAGACACTTTTACAGATGTGCCTCATAATAAGCAATTATCCAAGAAAAATAGACAAGAATGGGACGAACGAGCTATGCAGGTCGCTATAAATTCCGTAAAGGAGAAAAGAATGGGCTAGCAATTTGCCGCAAAACACTTATTGAACCAGCAACAACGTTACGTAGAAGGTTTAAAAAGGAAAATTCTTTAAAGAGAGGGGGTCGCAGAACAGTACTACTTCACAAGATTTTTTGGTTTTACCACAAACGATTTACGAAATTGCGGACAAAAATAATCTATAATTTGTCTCACCGTTAAACAGGTTCCGTCAACATGGCCGTCGTTTCAGGTACAGTAACATTAGTACGCAAAGTCACTAACTGTCTTAAATATATAACATGCAAAACAAACAGGTATATTAGTTGGCTAACATGTACAGTATTTTGTATCCTATGTTAACTAACGTATTTGTTAAAGAACAAAACATTCACTGAATTTGTCCTTGAGATATCTTTGCGAATTTAATTGTAGCCCATTAGAGTACACGGTAAGTTTTGTAAAGGGATGAAATACATGTATTAATAAAATTAATTTCATAATTGCATAAAAATTTCACTTTAATCAAATATAAACAGCCAAACAATAATTGTTTTAATTTTATTTCTTATGGGTTAAATTGGCACATTGTGTGGTTTTATTCATTATTCAATGGAGGAAGTGATTTTGAATGAAGATACCAACTTTATTGAAAGTTTGCATAATTACTGCCAAACTTCGGTAATTATAATAATTTGTTTTAATTAATTTACTTTTTTTATATTTTTTATTTGTTTTTTATTTGTTTTTAGAAAAGAATATATATTTGTGTAAAAAACTCAAATTCGATACAAGAAATAACGTTTTAAATAATGTTTCTAGCATTACTTATTTTAATATAAATGCCATTTCTCTTTTAATAAGGTAAATAATAAAAATATTTCTATAATTAATTTTTTTCACTCACTGTAAAACGTTAGTTTTTCTTACGTTAAAATAATGTACTATATAACCAGTAGAAGTTTTAAAAAGTATCGCAAATAATGTTTTATTTTATACTACCTATAACATAAATTATTTACACTATGCAAGCCTCTGGATGTTACGTTCGCGCGCACTTAGTTAGTGACATATTTAAGTGGCGGTCATATTGACGGAACCTGTTTAAATTGTATAAAACATAACTTTAATACTGAAAACAAGATGGCTGGCAATAAATGGGTTAAGGGTTTTTTTATCAAGAAAATTCAATAATTTCTTTGAGGGTTCCAGAAAATACGTCTTATGCTTGTGCTCAGGCCTTTAATAAAACCAATATATTGGCATATTTTACTGTATTAGGTGCCACTTTACGTGAAAATAACTTTTCACTTGAAAACATATTTAATGTTGATGAATCAGCATTGAACAATACAAAAAAGACCGCAAAAAATATTTGCTACAAAATGGCGCAAACAAGTTGCGACTCTTAGTAGTGTTGAACGTTGTAAGCATGTGACTGTGGGAAGAGATTCAAGAATGTGCTTATGGATAATGCACCGCCCGGAAGCAAATCATTCTGCCAGGAAAAGGGATGGACGACTAGTGAGCTTTTCCACAAATGGCTTCATCACCTTACACAATATGCTAAACCATCCAATAATAACAAAGTTCTTCTGTTGCTGGATGACCATTAGTAGCCATAAAAGTCTGCAGGTATCACAGTTCTCAAAAAAAAATAGGATTATGTTGTTCTGCTTTCCCACTCATTACACTCATCGGGTCCAACCCCTTGATGTTGGATTTTTTTGGCCCGCTACCAACTTATGATGACCAAGAACTTCAATGTTGGTTAAAACAAAATACAGGCAGAATCGTAACAGATTTTCAAGTACCTGGGCTTTTTAAAAAGTGCTGCACCCGCCAATGAGGTTCATGCTTTTGCAACGACAAGAATGGATTCGTTTAATCCCAATATTTTTGAAGACTGGATGTTTGCCCCGTCATTGACAACCGACATGCCTATGGATGATCCTAATGTAAGCCATATTGGTCATAAACAACCATTACAAGATAACACAATAGGTGTTGTAAGCGTTAAATTTGGTTGAGAAATAATGTTTTGAGTAAATTTTTATTGATACGGCACTGGTAAGACCACTGGACTTTTTGCTACTGTGTATGGAGGAATTTGGCCTAAAGAAATGGTTGTAGACGTAATATTTTATCAACGTGTAGTAAGGAATATTTATGCATATTTTTATTTGTAGAAATTTTTGTAATATGGTGAAATAGGGAAATTTAATGCATATTCAAGACTGAAGTTGATAGAATGTGATGCAGTTCGCTAGATTGTGCGGAAATAGAATCCACCCACATGTGAGATTTGCATAAAAGGTTGGGGGATAATCTGGTTAATCTACAGAGCGAATGTAACTGTAATTGATGATTTCTTCGGAAAGTTCTTAGTGAATTTATAAAGTAATTCAAGATGGCTACGTTTATTTCGTATCGTTGGCGTCTTCTTCTACGTTGGAACCTTCGACGCGGTAAAGAAACGCACGAAATACTCAATTGGGGTAGGTAAATTTTGATCTTAGGGCAAATTTATTGTAACGTATTGGCAATATGGCGGGCAGAAGGTATATAAGCGAGTGTCAAATTTGAGGGGTTGGTTAGTTAGTTGGTTAGAGGTTTTGAGAAAGAGTCGTGCGCGCGTTGCAGAACCATTAGAATGGTTTATTCTTGACAATTATAGTGTTAGCAGAGCAAGTATAGCGACTTCATTAGCCCATAAAGGGATTAATCGTATAGAAATTCACCAATAAATAATTTAATATATTATAAGTAACATTAACACAGCAAATATTTTGTTCAATTCTGGGACGCTTAACCTAATATTATTATAAAGAGAACTTAATGTAACCATGTAGGCGACCGAAAGAAAAGTTTGTAAAATTTATTAAGTTATTGGTGATCATCATTGACATTGAATGTGTACAATTGTTATCAATACCAAATTGATTGTATAAAAGCAAATAATAACTTTAATGTGTATATGGAAGTAACCATTTTTCATTGTGATAAAGGTTTTGAAAGGGCAAACATCACAGCATGAGGTGATATGATGTTAGGCTAAAAAGTCCCTATGTCAGATACGCGAGTAAATAAAGCATCGACACTGCGTTAGTGAGTACTACCGCCGAGTGCGTAGGGCGAATACAGCTACCGCTTGTGTTTTTCTTGTTGCGTTAATTACGCTTCATTCAAAGGAAAGAGGTAATCGAACTTTAGATATTTTGTTGTTTTTAATGTTAGGAACTGGGGAGTTTTAGTCTTAATGCATTGATGTGCGAATTTGTCAATATATATATATATATATATATATATATATATATATATCGACTGTTTGTCATTTATTTGTGTCAATTGTGTGCCTAACTGGTTTCACCTTCTGATAAGTGAAATTAGTCTTTGCATATTTTCGAATTTAAGGATCGATTGGAAATTGGGTAATGAGCCAGAGCGATCACAAAATTTCATTTTAGCTTTGAAACATTAATACAGAACACTACTAACAAAGTAGTTATTACTTTTTTTATTGAGTATAAATTACAGTTTTGAAGTATTAAAGTTTAAACCTATTAATGAATGTCTAAATACGATTTTAAAGATAAAGTAGTGATAAAATATAAAGATATTATTGATGCTACAAGCACTAACGTCTCTATGCGTGAATTATTCAGCAATCAACGAACGTTTTGTTGAGATAACAGTTCATTATTAAACCGATTTCGTTTATTTTATTTAGAATTTTCTAAATTGGGAATATTTATTTAATTGAAAGTTTAATAATTTATAAATTTATAAATATAAATTTACAGGTATACGAGGGACACTTAAAAAGTATTCAAGTTAACGTCTTACGATATGGGAATTTTTATTTGTGTGTTTAATTAGTTTCGACGACTCGTGTATTTCAGAATTTTCTTAAGCTTTTGGATCAATTTATTTTGAAGTGTGATTGAATTGGAATGGTGAACGGTTTTACTGAGTAGGCTGCAATCCTGTCTTCTACAGTCAGATATTTACCATCCCGCCTAAGACTATTTTAGCAAAATTTAAGATTGTGGTGTCGCCTGGAGACAATTTTTCCCGGACTGAGCTTTGTGAGTTGTAGACTAATGGTAAGTGTAAGGTGTTTGAAACTAATTTTCAAACATTTTACTCCTTATATCGACCACGCCCATTTACACTGTAGCTAGCTTGGCAACCCTTATTTTGGTAAGCATACACGACACCTAGTGCGGTTTGGACGTGTAACAACACCCTTAATCGTCATTGGTTTAAAGCGAGAGTCGGAATTTTTAATTTACGGCATCGCCTTTAAAAGGATTAGGTATTTAAAACTATACTTTAAGATTAGTAGTTGTCACGTGTGCAAGTTTCTATCGTGTATTTGTTGTAAGTTTCTCATTATAGGGCATTGATTAATAAGCGACAGCAGAAATGTAGTATAGTTCCATAAAATCAACGTAATAAAGCATAAATTTTGAAAGCTTTTGTACTGTAACGGTTTTCTTTACGTATATGAAGATAGTGGAAATTTTTGCAAATGGTAATCTTTATCTTGAGAACGAAATAAAGTTTTGGTTTGTTTATCAAGATTAGATTGGAGTTTTAAATTAAAATTTGGGTTACGCATTGACATCGATAGATAGTGGAATTCTCTTTTACTATGTTAGTTGAGAATTAATTAGTTCCTTTGTAAATAATAGTTGTTCGTACTATTCGTAAATTTTGTCAATAATAATAATTATTGTCGTTAAAAATTTTGGTGATTAAACAAAGATTGTCGATTTTAAGAGGCTTTAGGGTCTAGTGTCGAGAAAACATCATCAACGTTTGGGATATTGGTTTCAAGATAACAGGAGGTTGTTCTTTTGAAGCAATTTTCCGCTCGGCTCACGAATTCCAATTTTTGGCGCAATTTAAAATGTAAGTAATACATGGTTATGATTGGTTGATGGAGATAAAATCCAATATGGCAAAAGTAAAAGACGTGTGTTCAGTCCTAGTTTTGATGTTATAGTGTGAAGTCCAATTAACGTAACGTTCGTGCAGGAATAGTGTTAATAAAATCCGTGTTGATCGAACTTTTGATAGGGGCAGTTTCCCCCATCAACCCTAGCGAGGGTTATTAAGTAGTTTCACCCAATACGTGGTTAAGATATCGTATAGTGTCGTTTGTCCAGGCACTGTCAAGCGTCCCCGAAAGGTGGTTAAGTTTGTGCCGAGGGAATTAAACATCCCTTCCGAACCGTAAAGGCATTCAGGTATTAAGTTTCTCATAAAAGTAGGTTACATTCAATGAACTGTATATATATATATATATATATATATATATATATATATATATATAAAAGTAGGTTATGTTTAATGAACTGTATATATTTAAATTAAAGTTATAAGCATCGTGAAAGTACAAAGGTGAGTGTAACATATAATCAACTAAAGTATTAATCAAGCGTTATAATTGAATCTAAGCACGTTGACCAATACATATAAGGTAGGTGGTTTACCGAAACTTCGAGCGTTGAGAGATCACGGAATTGAGACACCTGCAGGGTCTATTGTCTGGGTCTATATCGTTTGCTGTATAAAGAAAAGGGGGCAATTTAGAGACGCCAGTTGAATAACAACGTTCTGTGTTAATTTTATTTGTAACTTTCGAACGGGTGAACACGCTTTCCTTGGTAGTTCACTTGACAGTTTATCATTGATCAACTTGTTTAATAACAATTCAAATTATATGAGGTTTGCTTATTTGTTGAATCGACCATTTGGTATCGAAATTTAAAATTACAGAAGCGCTGAAAAGCTGGTACGCTTATCTTTTGTGATGAACACTTCTATTTTAAGAGTAAAATTTACGATAAGTTACAAAATTGATGATAATTTGACACTAGTTAGTATCAACGCAATTTAAGCACGCAAAGTATTAATGAGATTTATGTGACACTACAGGTTGTTTGTTATATTTGTGTTTGGTTGATTACAATATACAGATGTAGGTTAATAAACTAGCGTGTGTTTTCTTTGGGAAGGTGTATACAGCTGTGAACCCCGTTTCTTATTACGGAATTTTAATTACTTGAATTTTAGTTTTGTTTTTTTGTTAAGTTGAGATGATCTATTTAAGGTCAATATTTCCTTGAATAAAATATTAAATTTGGCCACTTAAGTAAAAATATTCGAATGCTTACCAATTGGTTATCTTATTTTTAAACGTAATGAAACATTTAAAGAAAGATGCGCTGATGCCTAATTTTAATGGTTTGAGTATATTTTGTCACGAATTGTTTGATATAATTTGAATTGGTTATAAATTGGATTTAATTGTTTTTTTCTTTTTTTAAGACATAACGTACTGATAATGTAGGGAGATCAAAGAACGATCGATTGAGTATATATATATATATATATATATATATATATATATATATATATATATATCAGATTAGCGATTCATGCACATAGAATTTTGTATCATTGCGGGTGTAACGCAACTTCTGCAGGTCCCAGGGCCCATCTGTAATTACGATAACAGGTAAGCGAGTTATTTGAGTATTTATACGAACTGTGAACCTGCGTAATTAAGCATTTCAACACAAAATTGTTAAAAAAATGCCTGCCAGAAGCGAAGTTAGTAGCAGATACGGTCAAATGGTTAAAAAATTGAGTCCTTGTTACCTCATCACCTTATAGAATGAAATTGTGTCATAGTAAGGATTTGCAAGGATCGAGCCCATGCACCACTAATATTTTCCTTATTGTTTACTAATTCAATGTCCAAAGTAAAAGTTTATTTTTAATTAGCCAAGGTAAGTACTACAAAACTGTGGAGTATATATCAACGAGCGGCATTGCATGAATCACCATTGTGATGAATAGGTAATAAAATACACATAATGAAGTATCATTGATTCACTAAGGAGTAATAATCATGCTAATGTCATCGATATAATTTCACGTTTATAAAAACATACTCGTCGTTCTTCTCGTAGTAATGAATTACCTAACCCTAGGAATAGACAAAATGTGTTTACGCGGTGGTCGCAATAATACTACCGCCAAAAACTCTCCTATTAATCAATCGAACTTAAAGTGCAACGAATGCAGGAGACAAGAACATATTGCGAATGTGTGCATTTTGTTAAAATCTAAAGGCGGAAACAGTACTCATAACTACATACAATGTCGACAATTTTGGCGTAAATCACAATGAAGATGTATTCTATCCAGAAGGTGACAATGCGCGTAAATATTAAAGGACAAATCATTAATTTTGAGGTTGACTCCGGAGCCGGACTTACCTTATCACCAAAAGACACCTTCGGAAGTGCAAACTTAAACCACTACAAGCACTAGTGCAATATCATTGTGATCAAAAGGGTACGATCCGTTATTGGGTCGAAAATCTAAAGATCGAATTAGAAATCGACCAACAGATCAGTAACAAGACATTGTGCACCAAGGATGAGAGCATAAATCCAATAAAATCGGTACTGAGAGGTTTAATTCTATTTTTGACAAAACAGTCGGATGTGTTCCGAATGTGAAAATCAAACTAACTCTTCGGGATAATGTAAAACCAGTGTACATACCAGAAGGAACTGTTGGGTATACATTACGTAATGATCTGAATCAAGAGCTGGAAGCTTGTGGTTTTATTACCAAAAGCAATACAAGCCAGTGGGGATCATCACTTCTGGAAGTACGAAAACCAGAAGAAATAGTAAGACTTCGTTGATTATAAAGTAGCAGTAAATGATAGTTTACTTAACGTAAACTACCGCATAAAACGTATAGATGAGATATTGAACAGCTTACGTAATTCATCTTATTTTTGTAGATTAGATCTTTATAAACCTAATCTACATTTACGTGTTGACGAAGATAGTGATATTATCCTAACTAGGTACCAAGAACGCTATGAAGTAAATTGCGTTAGCTTCAAAACAGCTTCAGGAGAATTCAATCGAGCCATTGGTCAGATTCTACAAGACCGCCCAAAAACAATTTCCTACTTCGACGATATTATCGTGCATGGAACGTCTCAAGAGCAGTGCTATAATAATTTAATTCGATGTTTGACCAAATTACAAGAGAACAATCTTCATCTAAAAGAATCAAAATGCAGTTTCTTCCAGAGCGAAATAGAATATTTAGTATACGTAATACGAGCAAATACAATCGCCAATTCCTTCGATAAGGTAAAAGCCATTTCAAATATGTCTCAGCCGAAAAGTATTGCAGATATGCGCCGATTTCTTGACACGATAACCTTTGTCTTCTTAAGCAGGGTTTCTAAATACCATTTTAGTCGTGTACCTTAAAGGCTTTTAGCATTAACATTTCTTATGTTTATAGTAGTTAATGTTGTTGTATCCTGCTTCTTATTGTACAGTTTTTGTATAATAGGCGTAACAATTAATATCTAAAGGTTTCTTGGAGCAAAACTTCTGTTTTGCCAGTTACTTGATGTGAAGTTTTATTACAAATACATTGTATCATTTTTAAACGTTCTTTCTTTATTTTTTTTGCACCAATTCAACAAAAGATAAGTGTGTACCAGTACAAACGCGTTAATTCATTTACACGCAAAAACATTACTCCTTCGAGCCGGATATGTTTCCGAAAAACCGACATTAATAAAAATCATTCGAGAGCACCATTGCATTCCATCATGTTATTATAATCAAAATAATTCATTTTGAGTGCACTATTAGCACATAAGATATTTCGCGTGCGACTTAAGCAACGCATCAAATTTACAGCATTGTTACAAGCATTATACAAGTGCATCGCAGCAATTAAAGGGCAACATTTAACAACTTAGTCATGGCAAGGTAAGTATTTCCGAATTTAATATTACCACTTAAACTTTACCTAGCTAATTACTTTCCTTTAATATTGTCTCAATTTGTATTCTATTGTAAGTATAATAGAAGTATTGAAATTACAAAGAAGTCAACCTAAATCACAGTTAACTCGTTTTAAAATATTTTTTGGTAAAATTTGTGAAACCGTGAAGCAAAGTTAGACAACATAATCGAACTCAGTAACAGATTTATTAAACCCATAAATAAACAATACCAGGCGCTACATTATCAAATCGTACAATTAAATAAGGATGATTGTCACGATAAAGGTCAAGAATCCTTTCAAAATACATACTTTCAAGTTACTTCTAAGGCTTCATATTGTATCAACCAACATTCGGTAACTAAACCTATTGCGGGAGTTTATGAAGGTAAACCGATAAGTAACAACAGTAATATTGACATTAACCTTCCTATGCTCACTGAGCTTTCGATTTTTAGTGGCAAATTCGAAGACGATATAAATCCGCGACGCATTCAACGCCATGATCAATAATGATTCGAAATTAAACAATGGTCAATGTTTTTATTATTAAAACAGTTCGTTACAGGGCGACAGGACAATTATATTGTTGCTTGAGACACTTTATCAAAAAAATATGAAAAAAATTATTCATGTACTTAAACAATAGGAATAGCCTACAGCTGACACTTTATTAATGTACATCATATGCTCCAAATTTACTCCAACTTCACAGGAATGGGAATCAAATATCCAAAAAAAAGAAACTTTTCTCACCGTTCAGGAATTTGTAGATTTTATTGATAAACGCTGAGAAAAAATTTGGTCAAGGTTTATCCAATAATAATAATCATAACCAACATAACAAGCTTATCATTCAAAGGAATTACGCTTCCTCGACCAAATAATCGTGCATTTATTGTAAACACCAGCGTGCGATATATCCAAGTGGGAGTCACAATCGTCCTTTTATTTTATGAGCACTACCAATAGCACCTTCAACTTATCAACGGTTAAGTAATAGCTGGTAGTGTACGATAGGTGTGAGGGCAGCTGTAGGAGCTCATACGTCGCGGGTACAACTTTAGCTTGGGATGGCTAGACGTCATTGCTTGATGTCTTTACTACTTACTTAGTTTAAGATATATGTTCCCCAGCAATACAAATTTATCACACGTAATAATTTTCTAGTGCACTTTACTACACACAATTGATTTTAAATAAACTGTATTCTTTGACAATACACCTTGATAACGGGTTCTAATTTTAGACAGTCGTGCCGATTCCATTTAAAATTGTCTCAGATACGATCATCTTAAAATGCAGAATGCTTTAGACTAATTTAGTAAAACAATTTCGCCTCAATTATCTGTTAATAAACTGCACATAGTACTTAATTAATTAGTCCCACCACAGAATTATGTAACGGTTTACCCTCTTCTCTTAAATCTGACTAACTGATTCTTGATCTTACGTCTATCGCGAAACTGTAAAGTAGCTGCGCTACACACACACACACACACACACACACACACACA
Source organism: Vesta saturnalis (assembly GCA_036346205.1). NCBI lineage: Eukaryota > Metazoa > Arthropoda > Insecta > Coleoptera > Lampyridae > Vesta > Vesta saturnalis. Next base: position 9,514,319 of record JARFJB010002353.1, read on the forward strand.
TATATATATATATATATATATATATATATATATATATATATATATATATAAAGGGTGTGGGGCGAAGGGTTTTGATTAAAGGTAATGGCGGATACAGTTATGTTAAAAATCTGAAATTACGAAGCTGTAGGTTTTGGATGACGCTGAGTTCAAATATAATATTGTCCTGAATGTGGCACTTCCGGCTATACCGGAAGTAGATGTCAATTTTGTTATTTGAAATGGAACCTAATATTTTCGAGATATTTCGATTTTTTTTAAAATTTTGAAAAAATCCTAGTCCACATTGAATAACGATATCTCCATTAGTAACGAAGCTAGTGACGTGAAATTGTAACCAATAAACAACAAGCGCTTGCCCGTTAACTCCATGTATCCATCTCATTGATATTTCATACAGGGTGTTTTAAACTTAGCCGACAACATGCAGAATTTAAATAATTTATAAGTTGCTTACTTTAAATAGAACACCCTGTATTTTGTTACATTTTCCGCTGTATTTTTTTAGGCCAATTCGTTTGGTATCAGTATTCCCTATACCTAAATCCAACCACTTTTGAGATAATTCATTATCTTAGTCAAAAATAACAACACTTTATTATTTCAACATTAGTAAAGGGTAGGCCATGATTTCCATTATTTAAGGTGATATTTTGTTAAAATATTTTTCATACGTTATTAATTCTGAAAAGTAACCAATAGCCTGAAAGGATTATTAATTGTGGATAACATTAAAAACGTTGGATAGGTATTTTGTGTTAATTTAATTAGATAACTTACAAGAAAAATAGCTAAATGTAATATTAAACAAATAAAGTTTTATAATAAGTGTTCAAAATTAGCACCATCTACTTCTAAACATTTATGAATCCTTTTCATTAAGTTATGTCTTGTAATTCTGGAAATGTAGTCGGGTGTTAGAGAATTAAAAGCAAGTAAGACCTTCTGCATCATATCTTCCTTTGTCGTAACATTTTCCGCTGTATTTTTTTAAGCCAATTCGTTTGGTATCGGTATTCACTATATCTAAATCCAACCACTTTTGAGATATTTCATTATCTTAGTTAAAACATAACAACACTTAATTATTGCAACATTAGTAAAGGGTAGGCCATCGTTGTCAAAGATTTGATAGAATGTTAATTGTTTATGTTGTTTTGACAGTTTTCTTTACCAGTTTGTATTTCATAGTAAATAATGGCAAATGTGTATACAGCGTGAGCCAGATGAATTGTGGGGTTTGTAACTCCGCTATGGTCATATTGCTATCAAAAATGTATTCTAACACTGGAAAGTGTAAGTTGTTTATCAAAACTTTTATCCCTTGTGGTTATGAGCGTGCGTAAATACGTATGTATAACTTGCTTCCTTCTGTTCTTGTCGTTCTATTTGTTTTTTATTGTTCCTGTAATTCACGTAAAATCTATCTTTTTCAAGACAAAAACTGCACATACTTGATTGATTTATGTGGTAAGAAAATAAATACAGAGTTCTGTTTAGAATAAAAATAAAATGCGAATAATTTTTGGGTTATAATTGTTAGTGTCATGTTTTCGGATGAACACAATAAGTTGATCTCGAGGGGTTATTTTCGATCTGGGCAACGTGTTGCTTAGGTATCCTATTTACGATATCGGCTGTTTTAGAACTTCGATCTAACATAGCTTGATACGGATGTCTACCCGTTTGAGTTTATAGATTTTTGCTTTTTATAAAGAACAACGTTTTGTGTTTGAGGGTTGGGTTAGTTTGGAAGAAAGTAAAACCAAATTGTGTTAAACTACTATTGTTTGTTTCCTTATCACTACGGATTAGGATCTGACTCTTAATCGGACCAGTCCTCTTCCTGGACTGCGTTCACTGTATTTATTTTAAATGCACCGCACCTCTTGCTGTATCATGTCCCCTTTCTTGGTTCGAGGGCGATAAAAATATAAACTAAGTGGTTCCCTTTCATGGTTTTGCATATTTCCAGGCCACCCACGCATCCAAGTGCTTTTACCGACCGAATGAGCTTCCGGCTATCTTATGAGTTGCTACGGCACACCCTATACTTTTGGGGAATCACTTTTTATGGGTTGCTAGGGGGGTCGAAGGATTTTCCTGAATTTTTTATTATGTTACAGAGACCACTAAAACTCAATTTTTTTATTATTGCATCAACTTTTATTTGTGATTTAGCGCACAAATTGTAGCGCGTTTAAAGGCCAATGGGCCAAAGGGAAATCATAACAATAAATTAACGAAAATGATTCAAGACACCAACAATAACAAATGGTTCAATAAATTATGTGACCTACACGTCCAATTATGACAGCAGTCATCCGTCTTCCATGGTCATGATGACATAAGCAAGTAACTCTTGAAGGGGATTGTCCCAGATCTCAACAAGAGCTGCTGCAACCCGTAAAAAGTGCCACTGCACTAACTTCAACAAAACCATGTAGTACCCATAATAACTGCGATATCAGAGTAAATAAAAAATGAAAAGGCTCAGAAATGATTAATCTTTAGTTTGGCATTATCAATAATATCAAATTTCATTTGTTCACTCTACAGAGTGTCTCAAAGGTTAACAAAAAGCATTACTGTCTTTTCAGCTCTGTATATGGCATTTCGACCAATTGTTTAAAATCATCAATAGGTCTAACGTATTGTTACAGAATCGAGTCAAAATTAGTGTAAATTTTGCAAGTTCCCCTAATTTTGCCGGTGTATATAACCTAACAGTTCTAATTTTCATTACTTAACAGTGCTACGTAAAGGAAAGTTTACACGTATAGTAGAGAGTTTCGTTTTTCGTGTGTTACATATACACTAGTAGAAAATAGTTATTTATGTATCAAGGCATTAAAGTAATATTTTTTATCACGAATGTGGAAAAAACCACGGGAGTGATAAAAAATTACTATATACTATAATGCCGAGGTGCATATTCAATTTCATTCGCATTTACAAACACTAATAATTATAATTATTTAGTTAAACGTCTTGAATTGCCAGTGTCAATTCAAAAACGTTTTTATTTAGCATAGATCAGATTATGATTATAGATACAATTACGGGTTTTAAAATTTTTTTTTTTAAATCAGTTTTCGATCACGAAGTTGATGCTGTAGGCTCGTATTGTCCCTGGACGATCCTCGTCGCGAGTTCCTGCATCTTAGTTAAAGAAGATTCTACATATCCTCGGCGACGGTTGTACTGTTCCATCTGCTGTGTTGTTTCAAAGAATATCCGAACCTGGGTCTGCCAAGAGGAAGCCAGAAGTTCTTCGAAAAGCATGACCCGCATACTATGTGTATTTGGTATTCTCAAATAAGTGGCATTTTGCTTTGGGATCTTACCAAATGTGTGAATACCTATTGGTTTGAGTAGTTCATTTGCCTAAACGGCAAATAACGAATAAGAATTTATGAAGAGTGTGCGACAGTCTCAATGATCGATATTTTCTATAAATGCCTATTGGGTTTAAATCTTCACACAGTTTGTCTGCCACAGTAAAAGTTCGATTTTATTCTACTCATAGAATCGGGTACATCGTAATTATTAATGTTTTTTTTCTCTTTTACGTACTATTTACGTACCGATAGGCATCGGCGACTCCAAAAATTAAGTACATTTAAAAAATAACCAGGTCAGTATCAACGTTAAATTAAATTAAAATCTCTACCTTCCACATGAGATAGTTTTGATCAGGAGCTTCAATTAAAAACTCGTTTACATATCTAGTAAATTTTGAAAATTTTGATATACTAACATTTTGCCTAATCTGTATCGTAGATTTTAGCATCGAATATATGGTCCAAAGTATTGACGATTTGTATTTTTTTCCTTTTTCTAAGAAATGTGCAACACATTTTCAGTATAAATCTTTACACTATGATTTTCGTACCATGACCGAAATACTTATTGTTTTTTGTATAGACCGGTAGGCTTGCGGGGCAACAAATTTGCCACTGCATTAGACGCCGCTTCCTGTGGATCTGGCGGTGTACATGTTATTTCAACTTGGTAGTTATCTGATATTTTGTTAACATCAGTTGTGTAATAATATATTATCTTCAAATCAATTTGCGTATCAGACGGGGAAATCTATAACGTTAGCACAATGTAAAGTACTAAATCGTTTATACCATGAACTTGCCAAAGGCAATAAAGTTATGGCACTATTTGTGGATTTGAGTAAAGCCTTTGATTTTGTGGATCACCACATTTGACTCAATAACATGGAATATTAAGGTCTAAGAAGAAATTTCAGGAAACTAATGGTAGGAAACAATTTGTTATTAGTATCCGATAAATGCTACGATGGTATGGTTGATGCATTAAAACTAAATTTGCAGTCCTTAAATGGCTATTTGGACGTAAACAATCTAGTTCTTAATCAAACTAAAACTCATTCTGTCCAATTTTATTCATGTAGCCATCTTTATGTAGAGAGTTCACTTACCAAGTTAAAAGATATGCCCGTAAACTGGAAAATACATGTTGACAACCTTTCTAAAACTAGTGCTTAGAATTGCTAGGTAATAAGACGCCTAAACCAGATTTCAAGTACAAATGTAGTGAAAGCTTTTTATCACGCCAATTTTGAATCAAAAATAAGGTCCACCATTGGCTGCTGGGGAGGTTCATCTGCTGCAAAAAGAATATTTATAATATAGAAAAGAGCAATAAGGATGTTGTTTGCACTTACCTTCAGACAATCGTGCAGAACAACATTTATTAAAGAAAATCTATTGACATTTTCTTCATATATATATATATATATATATATATATATATATATATATATATATATATTTGAACTTTTAAAATTGGTTAAAGTGAATATTAAAGATTTTCAAAGTTTTAATCATACATACTCTACAAGGTGTGGAAGCAATTTGTTATTAAATTCTCAACAAACAACTTTTTAAATCAAATCCTTACTATATTGGAGCTATATTATTCAATAAATTGCCACAAGCTTAATTAAAAAGAAGTAGTGTTTAGTATACAAGGGCAATTTAAAAATTGTATCTACTTACGCTTTGTTACAATTAAATTATGTTGCTTGTCACTACACAAATAATTTATAATTATGTTGACATTTATCCGCGTTTATTTGTTACCCACACCCGCTCTCGCCTACTACAAAAAATCGTAATAGAATGCATTACTTCACTATTTCGGCATGTTAATGACGATTAAGAAGTACTTCAAAGACGATTTGGGATAAAATACATTACAATACTATAACGTTTGTGATACATACACTATTTCTCTTCAAATGTTTTTTTTAATATGACGGAAGTAAGACGAATTAATGAGATTGAGTTTTACAGCAGATATGTAGGCTTGCGTCCAAAATATAGCAATCATTCAAGATTGTTCATATTTTATGTGAACAATAAATGTACAGTGCAACCTGTGGTGATCTACAGTTTCTACTAGATGCCGAAAGAAATTTCCCATTATTTGAAATTACCCAACCCAGAGGTTACACTGGACACTGTGCACGTCGAAAGTCAACTACTTCTCCTGCCGATGGTGCAAAGAATATCAACAGGCTCAAAAATCATGGAGGATGGCGATCAAACACGACTCCAGAGAAATATATAGAAGGAAGCATTAACAATGAAATGATGACTTCCAAAATGATTTTTAATCAGCCATCATCGTCAAACAGTAGATGTCAGAATCCATCAGATGTTGTAACGTACTGAATTGTTGAGTTGGCTTCTGAATGTAGCGATTCATCATTTTCTACGTCAAATGGAGTAGTTCATTTTATCAAAATCATCACCATCATTTACACATCGTACAAGCATAAGTTTTTCTAACGTTCAAAGTTGTACGTTTAATATTTATTCCAATAAATAATTAATAATTATTTATAAAAAAATGGTTACTATAAAGAAATTGTTGCTATAAAGAAAAGAGATACTTTTCTTTACGATTTGTAATAAGGAAATATCCATTTCCATTGAGTGTCCGAAAAAGTAATTATGTATGCATTTATCAACCATAGCAACCAATTATGAAGAGTAAAAGTAACCTACCGATCTTAGCGTAGACGTGAAAAATTAAAAACAACGACAGACAGGCCGAACTTTTTTTCTACGCGTTTTTTGGAATGTTGTAAACTTAGTTCCCCGAACAGCGAAAGCTATTAAAACGGCAGTTGGTATTTTAAAACTAAAATAAAATATGACTTAAGTCAAGGTTAACTTTGTTTAATAAATGTCATTTATTTTGAAAGTGCTCCGAAGATAAATTCACGATCTGAAGTGTTTATTTAGAATTTTTAGAGGGCAATCATTTAAGCAACGAATTAAAGTTTTTAATAGCGTTTATTTAACTTTTCGTTTATTTTTCGATAAGTAAATTGATGATAACGATTTGTTAGATAACTAGTTTATTCACAGATGACTAACTTTTTTGATAATTAACGAAATATTTAGTATTTGTGTTGGCGCACATCATTTAAAAGCGTTGGGACCCATAGTAACGTAAAAGTAGGTTAAAGAAGGCCATTGACCCGACAACTGATTTTTTCACATTTGTTTCAGTATTATTTGAAGGTGTGTTGGTATTTTGAAGATTTGTTTTATAGGTAGAAATCCCGAATTAGATTAACGTCACCTGTGGTATAAGCTCCCTTTCAGGTCTGTTTGGTTGACTATATCTGTACGGTGCCTAGGTGAATTTTTCCTATTTTGCTTTAATAACAGTCTGGCGTCCATTGCAAAACTTTATCAAGATTGTGGTTCAACCCTATTTGCGACTTTCGGTAATACGGCAAGCCACCCTAATTATTTAAATTCCGAAGTACGCTACGACTCTATATCTTACCGAGCTAGCCGGCAAACCATTAATTATCTGTTACCTCCCGTGTTAATTCCGTTTTGACCTGTAACACAGTAACATACAAATGGTTAAAGCACTCAAATGCACAGGGGCACAACTTCATAACTTGCTACAGAACCAGTTATGAAAGGTATTAGCTATTCTTTATACGAGTAGTAAGAATTAAAAAAAAAACATAGAACATTGGAAAAAGAAAAGGGAAGGGGAAGCTGAAAAAGAAAATTAGTACAAGTCAATATAGATACACAAAATCAATAATCAAGAACAAAAAAAGGTTGTTTCATTTGAGCCCAAAAATTGATTCAAATTTAAATGTCTACTTGGAAGTACTAGAAAACTTTGCATACAATTTTAAAGGAGTGATAAAACATGTTTTTGTGTATATACAAAGAATAGCAAGGCTTCAGTGATATTACCATGTAAGGAATCAAGGAAACTAAAAAGTAACGGCCACTTTCTGATGTTCGTCAAGCAGGGGTCAGCTTAATAAAAAGGTGGCGATTGAATAAAAATGAAGAGAAAAAACACTTAATAGCATACATGAGCTGATAAATATTGTAGATTCGACTTGTTAGAATACTGTATAATAACAATACAGTAAATTCAGTAGTTTATACGTCAGACGCGGTAAAGGAGAAAGAGCCACGGGCTGCATTTTGTGTTTTTACCGGAAAGCAGATACGTATAATAAACAAACATTAGTTACTCATAAAAAGTTATTCTGGTTTGTTAGTTTAAATGAAAAAAACAAAAGTGCTGGTGTAAAAATAGCATTATAGCATCTTTAAACTTAACATTGATAATCAATAGTAATTAAACATAAAATATTATCATTCTTACAAGAACATTTTTCATTTACAGACACGGCCACCTATTAAAACTGTTTTTGTGTGAACGTACAAAAAGTATTGTATGCAACTCGTGTAAAAAATATTCATTGCATTTGACGTGTTGTACAACTCGGTCTAATGGCTACGTTCAGCAAACGCACCTCGTGTGCAATAAATACTCACTTTTGCATACGTTACATAAATAATTATTATCTTCTAATAAAAACATTTTATGCAGTCTATCTTTAATCATGGCGTCTTTTTCATTTATAATTAATTTTAAAGGACCTCTCGTTGAGAATTCGTCATTGTTGAAATCTGTGAAGTACTTTCCAGGTACCTAAATGTTCTCTTTAAATGTATCATATACACATAAATATCTGTTTAGTTATTGTTTTATTTTATAAATTTCCATTTGTGTAAAGCAAATTAGATCGATGAATATTTTTGTTTGCTACTCAACCACTACTTCAATGGTGCAATGGAAACATTGAAAAAAGTTAATTTAATGACCAGAAGCCCGAATTCATCATCAGACGAAGAGAAAAATATTATAATGAACTATATTATACTATATACTGTTACGTGTATGATTTCTTTGTTTATAAATATGTACATGATTGAGTGCGTGTGAAAACTTACGGTAGAATTACGGTTGAATGATAGAGAGAATGTCAGCGCTTGTTTCTTGATATTAAATTAAACATTTAATAACTGCTTGTTTATGTAAAATATATAAGGATGAGCTTTTGCATTGTTGTATTGATAGAGACCTATACTGAAATCAGAGTTGCAAGTCTTTGTGCCATGTTTTTTTTACATTTTGACATTTAAAATTGTTCATGTGTCTCGTTCTTACTTGTCGTTAAGAGGGAGAAAATTTTTTGTAAAATTTTGAGTTTAATTGCTTTAGTTAGGCTGTTATCTGTAAACTAAATATTAAGTTATGGTCATTCTGATGAAACGAAAAGTCTGAATTTTGAATGACGCGAATCGGTTATGGTTTTCAGCTTTTCTTGTTTAGTGCATGAGATAAAATAAAAAATGGAAGTTTTAATGTGTGGTTTCCATTGTATGCGTTTTAATGTAAACGGGAAGAATTTGTTATTCATAATTAATCAGTTTAGATTTTGAGAGTTCTGAGTTGGGATTTTAAAAATAAAGGTTATGTAACAGGAGTTGTGAGCGATGGTAGAAGCCCGCAGGGGCTTAGTGATGTATTAAAAGGTGTGTGGTGAGTTGATACGGGAGAGAGTGGATTATTATGTTTGAAGAATTTATTTTGGAAATAGTGGAGTTTACGGTTCTTTATTTTGGCTTTGCCTATTTGTATTTTTATGTTTGCTTAATAGTGGAATTGTGTATGTAGAAAAACTTTCGCAGACTCGTATTTTGTTTGAACTATAGAAATCTTTGGACTCAAATCTATGTTAAGTGAATTTTATTTGGTGATGTGAGAATTAATTGCCGATATGCACGAATAGTTGCGCGATAAAGTATATTAACATTGTGTGACAAAAACAGTACATTTGTTGTTTTGAATTTCATTACAAGGTGAAAAATAAAGGGCTAAGGTCTATATAAATGTTTAAATAATTGAAATTGGGTCAATGTTGAATGGAATTCGTCAACGAATCACATAGATTTGGTTATTTTAATGTGAAATTCCGAAGAAGTATTGAATAGTATTTTGAATTTTCGTGCCGTTCATTCTTGCATTATGTTGTGATTAAAGTTAAATTAATTGCTATTTGTGCAGAATATTCTAGAGGTATTTAACCGATCTGTTCCTAATTTGTATTGTTTTATTATGCTTGAAACGCAACAACAGGTAATGAATTCGATTATCTTTTGTTACGGAAGTGGTATTTTCGTATTTGATGCTTTTTGGCGAATCCCTTTGGCATTATCCTTTATATTATGCGTTTAGTGCCTTAAACCGGCACTATTATATTTGATATATATATATATATATATATATATATATATATATATATATATATATATATATATATATATATATATATATATATACATGTTACGTTCATTTTAGTATAGATTTTAAGAATGTTTGTTTGTGAGTTTGGAATTAGAGTAGGTCGAGCTTTTTCCAGATTTAAAACCATTAATGGTTGAGTAATATTTTGCAACTTTTTCAGTAAAAGTTATGAAATCATATTAAGTATAAATTTTTAAGTTATATGAACGATTGCGATGAAATTTTTTATTTTCATGACGAATTTTTCAAGTTAGAATATTTAAACAGATATTACCAGCGTTATTTATGATCCGTATAAAGTTTTAGGTTGTGAAGCTCTTTAGCGTTTTAACGTAAATTTCTGAGCTTAAGTGATCAAATCCAAGATAGTAGTGACAAAATCTAAAAAAAGGGTTTATTTTACAAATTAAAGAGAGGGTTTGCAATACAAAAAAACATGTTTCCAATTATGGTGGTACGATTTTGGTAGATTTTCTAAAAAAAATGCTTCACACCATCATATGAATTCCAGGATTTTCATAATAGAGAATTAGCCAGTTACGCGAGTATATTTTGCAAATGCATACAAGTAAGCAAAGGAAACACGTCAAACATTAAGCACAGAATAATAGTCCCAAATTACATGTAAGAAAATCTAAGCGTACTACAAGTGATGTTACAATTATAGCCACATCTCAAAGCGAACTATAAATTTAGCATAACTGAAAAACAATATAACGTGGTCTTGTTAAGAACAGAACTCGAAGCGATATTTATTTCCAGAAATATGGACGTTAAAGTTGTCGCATATGGTGTGATTTTATAAGACATTTAATTACGCGGAAAATGACGTTTTAGGTTCCGTATTGTTTATTAGCACATTGTGTATTGAAGAAATAGCAACTGAAATGAAAGGGGTTATTATTTGTAAGCCCTTTTATCTTGTTGTTAAGATATTTTAACTTTTAATCAAAAATGTTCAACAAATTTAGTTTTAGATGATTTATGGATAATTCATTTAGATCAAAATAGTTGATGTATAACATTTTAAATATATATGCCTTAAAGAAATATATTTATAATAAAATTATAAAAAGAAAAACGCTTACAAAAAAGAAAATGTAAGAATATCAACTTTTAAAATTCCGGAACGTTGAAGATAATAATGGTTGAAAATACTTCGATAGAAAGCAGTGAAGGGTAAACACTTTCAATAACTGATATCCTTACTTCAAGAAACAAATTTCGGTTTAGTAGGCGCAGGTGCGGATATGAAATCGAACAAAATTATTAGCAATGCGGAACATAAATGTGAAGTGAAAATATTGACTTTGAAAATGACAAGCAATGCTTTAAACGTACTTATGCAAATCGGCTAATTTATTTAAAATGTATATATTTATGTTAGAAAAGGAATAAATCTGTTTCTTTATTATTATAATTTTAAATTAGCATTTATTTTTATATTGAAATGTATGAATTATTTAACACTGAAATGAAGAATCCTTATAAATAAAGCTTATTGAGTACGAAAACGTTTTCAATTGTGATTACAGAAGTGTACAAAAGGAAAAATAAATAGTCACTAATTTACTTACTTACTTAAGTAAGTAAATCAGGTGAAAATTACATATGATTATAAAACTTCGTCATTAATTTAGTCATTAAAGCGGCGTTTACATTGGTCAAGTTACTTGACTCAAGTTTAGCGCGGTACTCGAGCAAGGTACAGGTAGTAGGTTCAAATCCTACTCGAGGTAAACTTTTTATTTATGTGTTTTTATAAAATTAATAATAATTTTTAACTGGACAGTATATTAAAAATTAAAAAAATAATTGCTGCAATTTAATTTTTTTAATTTTGTTTCAGATACCAACTACCACGGAAGAGTGGGAAATAGTGCAACGAAAATTGTGCAGTGGAACTTTCCAAAATGGGTTGGAGCCATTGATGCTAAACACGCGCAGATTCAGTGTGCTGATCAAATTGGTTCTGATTACTACAACTACAAGGGTAAATACAGCATCATATTGTTTGCGTTAGTTGAACACAATTTTTTATACATTGATGTGTAATGGAAAAGCAAATGATGGTGCTGTTTTCAAGCATCTACCTTGAACAATGCTATGGAAAGTAACAGTCTGAAACCTTTCAGCAAACGAAATTTATCAATTTCGGAAAGAATATTTAACTATCGGCTTTCTAGAGCACGCAGAATACCCGAAAATGTTTTTGGTATTTTACTTTCAAGATTTATAATATTTGAACGGCCAATTGCATTGGCACCTGAAACTGCTGATTTGGTCATTAAAAGTACCTGTGCACTACACAACTGGCTTCGTAAGTATTCGGGCCAACATTGCCTTCCTCCTTCATCCGTAGATGCAGAAGACCATGTAACATGCACAATCAGACCAGGTACATGGCGCACCTCTGTCAATACATTAAGTGTCATGAGTACATCGAAACTGACGTCCAGTAATGCGTACAAACGTCAACTGAAACAGTTGAGAGAACAGTACGAAAAATTCTTCTTTTCAAAAGACACCGCCTTAGCAATGGAAATGGATTGGTGCTGAACACCGCCTTAGCAATGGAAATGGATTGGTGCTGAACAACCATTCAACAACAATAATTACTTCTAACTTTTTTAAATGAAACATATATGCTACTATGTTATTTACTATGCAGTTCAATATCTGTCCTAAAGAGCAATCGAATATTATACAGACTGAGCAAACATCAAAAGGGCAAAAGGATTAGACCTAAGACACAAATACAATTATTTATTTTAGAGTATTGAAAATTATTTCAAAACAGGTCAAGCTAAAGGCTACCTTTAGTATGGTCGCACGTAGCCGAGTAGATTGAATATAAGTAATCGATTAGACTGTAGGACAGGTACGGAACTGAAGCCATAATTTATTATTAAATGAAGTTGAGTCAGGGAAAAAGATGTTTTTACTTACCGATGTTGAAGTTGAACGTATGTTGGACAAAGATCCGATTAAAAACCGTGCTGCATTGGTTCATAAAGTTCGTCTGCACCTGCACCAGATTTATTTGATTTCGTGATTTTGAGACTTTCCTGGCTAACGATCGTTTTAATTGACTTAATTTTAGATCTTAGTAGTTCCAAAGTTGCGTTTGGAAAAGTGCTGTGCAATTGATCAACTAAACCTTTAAATGCTGCATCTCTTAAATTTTTATCTTTGTACTCTGTCAAAGAGGAGTTCCACAGTACTGGGTATTTTTCATACATGTCAAGGAATTCAATAAATTGTGCACTGTTCCACTTCATATTTTTTGAAAACTTATTCAAATAATATGCTTTGAATAAACAATAACACAACGTCAACAACAATAGTGATAATGTGACATCAGATTTGTAGGTTACCCTCTCAACAGCTGTTTACTTGAAACAAGTACATATGATCGAACTTGAATGTGGGTTTACACTGGTTAAGTGACCTTCCTACTTGATTCAAGTATATTCAACTTGCCTGAAAAATTCAACATGTTCAATTTTTACATGTTACTTGAATCTAGGGGTCAAGTACTACTTGAACGAGCAATGAATACTTGAAGAAGCGTTTACACGTGTAAAGTTCATTCAAGTTTACACCTTGGTTCAATTTTTAAAAACATCAAAAGTATTGCATAAATAATTACCTAATAATCCCCAAAGGGCCTGTTGTGTACCGAACCTGTTGGGCATGTGGTAACATAATCTACTTAGCGTTCGGGAGGTAATTGCTTCGATCCCCGTCACAGCCTACTTTGTATGAGGTTCTTTCAGCAGGTTTTCCTCATATACATACAGCGACATGATCACTGCGTATACGCACATCATATGCGGCTATTTATCCGAATTTTGGGCTAGTATCTTCCCTCTCGGAACCTTAATTCCATTCCTTCCGATCCTATGCTGGCCGCACCCATCCTTAAACCCACTATGTATATGTATATAATGTATAGGTGTATGTTGGGAATCCATCGCTGTGGTTGAAGGAACGTGGAAAGCTCGAACAGCCCGCCTTTTGGGAAAGAAACACGTTGCTTTTCTTTTCAAATCTGTGATTCACACCTAAAAGTGGTAGGGTAATAGAAAAAATTAAGCCGTGTTTCTGTAATGGTGGAAACGTACGAAGGTCGTTGCAGATTAGGCTGACATAAGGAATGCTAATGGATGATACTCACACTGCCATACTACTAGTATCATTAATTCCTGTACAGTCTACTAAACACTGCTTTTATTTCTTAAAATTGAACTCTAAATATTCTACGAGGTTTAAGTTTATTACCCATTAACCGCAAATTGACTTTAAACCCGCTTTTAGTTCTTCTTTATAGACCTATGATTAATCATGACCTTATTATAGAGTTTGACCTTAACTAAAGTTAAAGTAACGGAATTTAACCTATTGTAATGTTATGATCGTCATGCAGCTGACTGCTTTAAATTAAAATTTTAAAGGGTCCGCAGAATTTTTAGAGGAAGTTGTACAATAATCACAATCACAAACAAAACGTAAATGAAAATTTAATTCTTTATAATAATTTACATAATATGTAACGAGTTCAAACGGCATTAGAACACCGCACAGGCAAATATCCGCAAGGGCCAGCCAGCTCGTCGTTACGGCCGTGAGTTTTACAAATAATTTTAGATACGTTAAACAGTGAATCAAACCGGATAATACCTTTGGTCGGTAAAAGTACGTTAACAAAAAGAAATACACTAATATACAACGGAAAAAAATACGCGAACCTACCCTTTGCAGCCTCCAAATCTTGAAACCATAGAAAAATTGAAACCTTGAAATTTTGAATTCAACGCTTAGTTGCTGCAGTGTAAAAAATGCACGGTTTGGTTTTGAACAATTTTTATTCCATATTACGACATTTCACCACACCACGTAACGTTCAACCAGGTTAGCTTAATCAGTCGATCCCAAGCATCGTTGCATTAATTTTTTTATTCGCTCGCACGATTCGTGTACAAATGACAAATTTGTTGCCAAGTGCAAAATGAATTACTGCATTGGAGATCAAATGACTATAGATGAAATACTAATGCCGTTTCGAGGAGGATGCAGCTTGATCCTAACAAACTGGCCAAATATGGAAAAAGATAGAAACCTAACCTGTGATAATTGGTATACTAGTTACCCACTAGCCAGAGAACTGAAAGATATTGCTGTTATTATCAAAGATAGAAGTTTGTAGTTTTCATATCCACGTACTACTTTGTTGACCTAGATATCACGGCAAAATCGAAAATTTAGTATCTGCTTTTGTTTTCGATTTATAGCTAAATGTCGATATTTCCACACTTTTTTCAAGGTCTTGTACCTCGCTTAATCTGCTATACTGATATACCTCGTCAACGGTGACCAGCAAGATTAGTAGTAAAAGAAAATTAAAATCAGTTAGTGTTATGAGCATTAAAATATTCTAGAATCAAGATAGATGGAAACTGATGTAGAGGGTACTCAACTCTCAAACTGAGGCAATGAAATAAGTCTTGAAAGTTACTATCATTGGGAGACTTATAAATATAACTGTAGAATTTCGCAAATTTAGAAATCAGGAAGCTATTTTTTTTCATCGGAACAAAAATAAAACAACCCGCAAGCTTAGATTTACATTTATTATAAGTTTTGATATGATCGAATAAGTTCAAAGGTAAAAATGTAACTAAAAATTATTATTAATAATTAATAATAATTTTTAATTAGCTTTATACTACTTTTGCACGATTGAGATTTTTCGTTTATTTACCATATCTGTTTGCAAGACAGTAGGATATGTTTACTGGTGGCGAGGCTCAACTCGTCTGTAAGATTTTACTTACCGACGTCTTTTACTTACCAACGTAAAATTATATACGTCACTTTTGACTTTTCGTTTATGTAGTAGAAATTAAGTAAATTCAATTGTGGTAAATTTAATACAATCCTGCAAAAAACAGTGTGAGCATCACGAACATTAAGGGCTGTACCGATCTCCGGTCCAAACATGGCCGTCGACCGGTAAACGTCCCTTACTGTTCTTGATACTCAATATACTATAGTACAGTTTGTACAATGAATACCTTTCGATTTCGGATTAGCGCTTATGTTTATACTAATAGTCTGACGAATAGTCAGACTGTATATTCTTCCCATCCCAACACATGCAATTTGAAGTAGAACGTAGTAATTAACCATTTATTTCACGCTATCACCGGGAGTCTCCACGTCCTACCTCAAACCGCAAATGGTAGAACGAGAAAGTATTTAGAGTAATGAATAATGTATATAAGCGCTAATCCGTGACTGAAAGTTATCCATTTTATGAACTATTCCATTAAATTCACTGATTTTAAACCCCAAGTGTTTAATTATACAGGTATAAACAAAGGTCGCCATAATATTTTTACAGATTCCATCAGGATTGCTACTACTCACCAATATTCTCTAGATTCAAATAAAAATATAACAATCAGCTATTAACAATAAATTAATCATTAAAAGGAGTAAGTTCGTCAAAGGCTCAATTGGCCAACCCTCATAGAAAGATTTTTGTGGTGTACTAGTTATTTATTTGGAGATTCTGGGGCCAAATTGTCGCCCTGTGTGTAAATTTTAAGGATCATACGGTAGATAAATTGTGTTCTATTTTTTTTTCAATTTCGAATTTAAAAGAGTGTAAAGTTTTGCGAGCTTTTATTTGATCATATTTTTTTTGGTTTTGAGACATTTATAAATGGAACGCTTATTTGTAAAATTACGTTTCACTCACAGGTGATAGATATTGCATCATGTGAAGTACGTTCTCTAAAATTAAATTGAGTATAAAATTATTGTTATATAGTACATCTTTTGTGGGTTTAAATTGTAAGCCGTCAGACTGCCGTCTTCTTTTTGATAAGGTTCTGGTTTTAAACAAAGAGCTGGATTTTACATACATTAGTTTAAGGTTCATTATAGTTGAGGTTCGTTGTCATAGGCATATCAGGTTACTTGAGGTACCCTTCAGGCATGCAGTATGTAGCATGATGTAATTGCCTCAGTTCGGCTCACGAGGTCATTCATTATTGGCGCAATTTAGAATTTTAAGTCAATTTTTTTATAATTGGCTATTGAAGATTTAAATAAGATTAAATAAGATGGGGTTGGATAAGTTATTACATACTCGGGGTGTGTATCGAATTATATCCCCGAGATATTTTCTGTATATCGTTTGACTATGCTACAAGTTTTGAACATAGAAGTGGTTTCGTCATTTTAAAAGAAGTTTTAGATTATAAAGTAAAGTGATTACGAAGCAAGTCTGTCGTTTGACCGAACAGCTGTTTGATTTTTATGCGAGGGTTTTGCGAATAGTCGCGAATATATTTTTTTGGAGTTACTTTTTGGTATCGACCAACCGACTGTAGGCATCGGCCTGATTTGCCAAAAGGTAAACAGTTTGTTATTTGTTTGAAAATAAGCTGTATTTTTCGACGAATTTAGGTATTACGTCCTGATTATGGCGTTTTGAGCAGTGATTTTTGGGTATTTGAGCCAATCGTCTTAGCGGTGAATTTATCGAAATATATGGGTTTTATTGTCGCATTTTGCGGACTTTGCGAACTTAGCGTAAATATTTTTGGAGTAGACTTTTTAGTACTAGAGTAGTTTATTTTTGATTGAACGTTTTGGTTTCCTATTAGGTCAATTAAGATCTGTTCATGACGTTTTCCGCTATAAATGTGTTTCACAAGTGGCGCCTTTTTGTCAATTTTTACCCGAATTTGACGTTGTTGGAGTTGTAACGAGTGTCCTTTTACAACATTAAGTACCCCGCCCACACCACTGAGTTATGCCGTGGCACAAATTGCCTTTACGGGCTGGATGCTCTAGTGAGTACTTAGCCTGTAACAAAATTCTAATCGATCAGGGAGTATACCGGTGCCATGAAAGTTGCCTACCGACCAGGGGCCCAAATCTTAAATTTAATAATTACGTTCTCTTTGTTTTAATGAATTAACATTTATTTTAATTTGCAATTTCTTTAGAACAATAGATACCTGTTACAGTTTATGATTTTGTACTACTGTATACAGTGTGGGATTTAGGTGTTTTCCGCTTTAGGCAATCAAATTATACAACCCTTTTAATTAGAGTATTTATGGTTATAACCTAGTACCTACTATATGTCAACGTCATACCTAGGAATCTCATTTTTACGCTAAACGCAAGGGTATACATTATAGCGCAAAATAATTTATTATTTATAATACACTTCTAAAATAATAAAACTTAAAATTTCACAATTGTTTTCCACGTGATTTTTTGCAGCAAAGTCTGTATCCAGTTTATCACAATTTAAACTTTCTGTTCACTTTCTATAGTTAAAATCGTTAATGAATTTAACTGATTTTCTTCCATGCTTGACCGTACATAAGTTTTAAGTCGCTTTAAAATAGAAAATGATCATTCAGCTGAAGATACAGTCACTGCCATTGACACAAAACTTCCTAACACAATTTCTTTATTGGGAAACACTGTTTGTAAATTTTGGGATCGACTTAATTATAATAAGTCGGATATTTTCTTTTTTTTCTGAATTCTCTTCTTTTAAAAATTCACAAAAGTGCAAGAATTATATTGAAAAGGAATTTTCCAAATCATCATTGTAAATTTCTTGGAGATAATCGCATAGCATTTCTATTTCTAAGTTAACGTTTGTTGTTGTTCATTTAAAGAGAAGAGAAATGAAAATTTCTGAAAAACATTTTCATATGCTGCAGCTTTCTTCTCTAGTTTCATCACAACTCGATCCAAAATAGTGTAAAATGTCTCAGTTCTTAATTTGTCTTTTCCCGTTAGAGTAATTTCACTATCTCGGCTTTCATCTGAAAAGAGTTTTAATTTTCGCATTCTTTGCTGTTCATCTTCATGTGATTCTTCAGAGAGAGTCTTCAGATCTTAAGAACTTTACAAACCAAATTAAATATGAAAAGAGATGCTTTATATCGCCGGTATCGATAGCAACGGATTGAAGACATTTATTGGTTTTGTGAAAACGTTCTAATAGCACTTTTGAAAATACACTCATAAAGACGCACACAAACTAATTACGGCATTATGTCGTGAAGACCAGCGTGTCCCATGACCTCGTTTAGGAACTTTTACTTTTGATTGTAAAGTTTCCCATCGACGACTAGAAGCTCAGAAAAAAGTGTATAAATGTTGCAAAGCATCGAAAAATGTAACAGCTACTTTAACATATTCCCCTTCACACACCCCTACTAAATTTAAAGAGTGTGCTGTGCAAGAAAGATAGTAAGCAAGCGGATTGCGTTTCATAATGCGAGCGTGCAAGCTGGTGTAAACCCGTGACATGTTATTAGCGTTGTCATAAGATTGACCACAACAGTTTATTAATTATATGTTAAGATTCTCCAATTTTGATAATAACGCATTTCCTATTTGTCTTGACTTATGACCCACATTCGACAAAAATTCAATGAACCGCTCCACAGGTTTTCCATTTATCTGAATATATCGCATAATGACGTGGGAAATGTAAGGTGTAAAGTCGACAATAATGTAATTTTTTGAATTATGAATTTCTTTAATTGTATAATTTAAGACTTGTGATATCAATTCAATAAATTCATTACAGATTGTTGAGCATAAATAAGACGTCTTGCCACCGCTAGGGTGTCCATATTCTCATATGTGTTTTGCTAAAAAGGGGTCGAACTATGAGATAAGTTCTAAACACATCAAGTAATTTCCATTTTTCAGAGCCCCAAACTTTTCTACGCTTACACTAAAAGCTAAACCTCCCGATGACAACTTTTTTACTACTCAGTTTGACTTTTGATTCGTTCACAAAGTAATGAGTCTATTCTGTACGTACCAGCACTATTTTTTCTACGTAATAATAAAATTTGACATTTCGAGTGCTCGCTTGAAGATTTAGTATTCCATTTACATTGTTCCAGTCATTGACACCTTCTGTTGCTATTTTTGAAGTTCCGCCAAAAAGACGACGTGTGATACAAAATAACTTTTGTTTCGAAGAAGAGTAGGTCAAAAATGTTCGTAACTGTTCTTCACCATTTTTTACTTTTCGACGAAACACACTTTTATTCAAGGTACCATACCTTTAGGATTGCTTGTTACAACAGTTTTTGTTATCGTTGCTGAAATATCATCGAACATTTGCTGATTGATTTCTGGGGATAATAAATAATCAATGCATTGGGTATTTAACTGAACCCATTCAGCGGTTTGGTAACTTACATGCAGTTGCCCTTGATGCTTACCCAAAACAGAAAATGTGCATTGAGCATCTTTTGAAGAACCAATATAATATGTTCCTAACCCATAATTATTACCACTACTACTAGCAGCGCTGACACTTTCAGTTGAAATATGCAGATTTAAAACAGCGTCAGTATCATCATTGTCTAAGATAGTTCCAATGCTAACATCCGGGTTTTCGGGCATATGCAGTCTGTTCAGATTGAGGTTTTGCAGGCGCTTGTGAACTGAAATAGTGTTCTAGTCTTTTAGTTTTATTCAAAACATTTTCTTGTTGTTTGAGTTTTCATCAGTAAGTGTTTTATACTCCTCACTATTTTTTTTTCCGATGTTCACTCATTATTGAATTTAAAAATTAAAAAACTAAAATAGTGTTACGTTTTTAATGACGATGGAAACTTTACGTAATTTATTTAATACAAAGACAAAAGTTAACAAGAAAATTTTATGCACTACGAATAACGATTAAATACAGAACTATAAATAATTAACACTTAAGCTTTTAATTTATCTCAGTACAATTCTAATTTATATTCAATGCTGCACAACGACTAAACTCGCAATGAATCATCTCTGGATCGGTTCCCTATACATATAAACACGCACAGATGGAATAATTTAGAAGAAATAAGCTAGATACTGAGTGACTCATCACTAGACGACTGAACAGACGATAATGGCACGCTTTAATGTTTACCGCGTAGGTTATTTTCAGCATACGGGTAGTTTCTTATCGCGTATGCAAGTGCATTACAATTGTGATACAAATTGTAAGCGTACAAGGCAACGAACAGTACAACGTACAACTGAAATCAGAATCCGGAATATAATATACCTACTGATTCAAAATAAAAAAGAAATCTTTGACTACATAAACTTAATGTGTTCGGATTAATAAAATAAGAGTATTAACTCTCCATGGTACTTCCTCAACACATCGTCGAGACGTCGACACTGTATCGTCTCAATCTAAACTTGCGGCAGTCTCCAGTCGGTTGCTAGGTCGGACGTTTTTCACGTATGAAACCAAACCCAAGCAAAAAAAAGATCAAACATTTTAGTTGGTAATGAATACATTCATAACACAATCAAGGTAAGATAGAACATGAGTACAGTACTTGCCGCCGTGTTTTACACATTAACCAAATTCAATAAAATTGTCAGATTCTTTGGGAAGGTTTATACGTGTGTGTATCCTGTAGTAAGTTTAATGTGTTAGAAAATTTTTTTATAAAGATAAAAAATTAAAGGATTTTGATTTAAAGTTTTATTTACAACAATTAATTTTACGTGATTTAAATGTCCTTGTCATCTATAAATTTTGACGCCCTCTAAAACTTGGCGCTTTACGCACGTGCGTCATTTGCGTAATGGTAAATACGGCACTGACTGTATACAAGCTCTCACGGCCAGTACAACTTAGTTCAGCCGCAAGCAAACTTAGCTTAACTTGACCTTCACGCCATTCCCTTGCGGGATAGGAAAAGAATCCCTCCCTCTTATTTATTTTTCATTCACAATCTTTCTCCATGCTTTCCTATATCCGCATACCTCCCAAGCTTCCGCAAGATACATAGATTGTCTCTGACACGCCCTTTTATTTTTAAAACTTCTTATCTTTCTTTCCTTTCTCATACATTCTACTACATTCAGTCAAGTTTTACGCGGCCCGGCCTGTCCTCTAACCTCACCCACATATATTTGTTTCGTTAATCTTGAGTTGTTCATTCTCTCAATCTGACCAAACCAACGTAATGTACTACTTTTATATCTACCCATCATAGTCTTTTCCTCACCACACTCCGTCACTATGCATTCATTTTTTATCTTGTCCCTTCTCGTTTTACCACATGCGCTCATACCCACGGTATTTATTTTTCTTTCGTGCTTTTTTCGACTTAACCATGTCTCACTTCCGTACAGTGCTGACTGGACGAACACGTCATTATAGATTGTTCGTTTCGCAGCTACACTCATGCTTTCATTTCTCATTATCGTTCACATACTTCCAATCACTTTCCTTCCAGCATTGACCATTCGTCTAATCTCGCCCTTAATTGTACCATCTGCAGTAAACATTTTAACGAGATATACCAGCTCGTCCACTTGCTCCACAATTTCATCTTGCAGAGTAAATACTCTACTCTCCTTTCCATCTTCCCGATTGAAATCCACAATCTTAGCTTTGTCCACATTTACCTTTAGGGCCATGATCTCACAGACTGTATAAAACTTCTTCAGAGCTGTTTACAGCTCATCCGCTCTATCATTTAATAAGGCTGTGTCATCTGCATACACCAGAAGTCGTACATTTACGTCACCAACCATTACACCATTTGTATTGGTACATGCTTGTGTAACACGTTCATCCATGTATACATTGTCGCACTCCTTGCTCAATATTAAAGTATGCACTCACAGCTCCTCTCACCCTAACACATGCCCGACTGCCGTTGTATACTACCCTTATTTCATTTATTAGACCTTTATTTACGCCATATTCATTTAACATTTTCCACAGCTTCTCCCTATTCAGTCTGTCGTATGCTTTCTCCAGATCTACAAACGCATAGTACAACTCCCTCTTTACCCTTAAACACTTTTCGATCACCTGCTGGAGAGCAACCATCTGATCGACACATCCTCACCCTAGCATGAAGCCACCTTGCACATCCCAAATCTTGGTTTGTGTAGTTTCTCGTACTCTATCAATCAGTATTCTTCCAAATACCTTACCAGACACGCTGAGCAAACTTATTCCTCTGTAATTCTTGCAATCACTCTTGTTCTCCTTACCCTTATACAGTGGTACAATGATCGCGCTCTTACAATCCCTCGGCACTTTTCCACACATAAGGCATACATTGAATAATTCACACAATCTTCGTATAAGCTTTGCACCACCATACTTTAGCATTTAACCAGTGATTTCACCTACGCCTGCTGTCTTGCCGTTTCTCAACCTTCCTACCGTTTTCTCTACCTCATTTATCCCTATATCCTTCTCAGTTTCATTCGTCATTCGTTCTATATTCTCCTTATTTAACCCTTCAGTCTTACTTTCCTCACCACTGTACAGCTTTCAGGAGTATTCTTGCCAGCATTTCCTTACTTCACAATCGTCCCACACTAGTATTCATTAATCCTGCAGCGTCCTGCTTTGGGCCACGTTTTGTATTTTTGACCCATTTCCAGAAGAGTTTTTTGTTACCCTCAAAATCATTCTGCATTTTTTTCTCTTTCCACAGCCATCACTTTCTCTTTACTTGTTCTCACTGCCTCCTTCGCTTCTTTGTTCTTAATCTGTACAACTCCTACAATCGCTTTTTCGCAGTCTCATTTTTTTGCAGCAATCATTGCCATGTACGCACCTTTTTTCTTACATACTGCCTTTTTTACCGACTCATTCCACCAAGCACATTTTTTCTGTTTACCTACAGTCGCTCTTCCACATATTCGCACGACACAATTCACAACAGAGTTTTTCAAGCTTATCAATGCCCTTTCAATGTCAGTATCTTTTATTTATTCGTTCCACACTTTCATTCACCATTATCGCACCATTACCCACTAGTTTGTCAACCCTAATTCTGGACGTTCGCACTACGTTTGTTTTCCTTCTCCAGGCCCACTTTTGCCCTAAACACACTCTCGATACAACCAAAAGGTGCTCTGATCCACACTCCGATCCGCGTATTACTTTTGTGTCTTTCACCAGCTTTCTAAGTCGTGCATCATACATTATCTAGTCTATCATACTTTTAGACTCCCCTCTTTCCACGTATACATATGCACATTTTTATTTTTAAACCTCGTATTGGATACAAACAGGCTTCTCTCCACACAGATGTTCGGCAGATGTTCACCATTCTCATTGCCTCTTTGGTTTCCGAACTTTCCTGGAACTCGTTCACATGTTCTCATGCTCCTGATCTCTTTCTCCATTCACCGGTGCATAGCATGCAATAAGAAAAATTGATCGAAACTCCACTTTCATTCTAACCCATATTACCCGAGGAGATACAAATTCGTACCGTTTAACACATCTTTTCGCTCTTTCACTTATGATCACCCCAACTACTTTTGAGCCATGCACTTCATTCTCCACTCCTGACCATAGAGCTAGGCTTCCATCCTCCATCCCCACAGCATCCTTTCCTTTGCGCTTTGTCTTCGATACACATAGAATATCAAGGTGTCTTTCGTACGTTACATTCGTAATTTCAAATTCTTTATCATGCATGCCTCTAGTAATTGTATTGTTCTCTTGAGTACTACCATAGCGTGCAGACCGGTTACTGGCCAAACCGTGCCCCGGATGATGTAGCATTCCCTACTAACGGTATTGTCCTACTATCGGACACTTATTTGTCTACTGCCACGACATGTAAGGAAGTAAGAAGTAGAAATATAAATAGAGTCAAGAAAGATGTAACTAATATAGCGTATGCTTACTGTATGAATCCCAAAATGTACATATATACATGTACATTATTCTCATATATACCCTTTAATCACACCACGTTTCAACCATATTGCTCCCTACGCGATTCCTGGCTCCCCGCAACTCACCGGCTTGCTGTTATTTATTAGCAACCAAATGATTAAATTATTATTATTATTTTTTTTTTAGCTTTCCGAGTTACAGTTATTTCTTTGTCATTTAATATTTGTTTATCAAATCTGTTTTATTATTGTCGCGAACCGTGACAACTTAAATGTTTCCGTCCTCTAGGTTTTTTTTTATTCCATTGAAGGTTACCCATAATGACCCTGTTAATAGTTTACTTTTAGGATTAATTAATCACAGTTAAGATCAAACATAGTAACAAAGGTAAAAGTTAGCTTAAATTTTGAATTTTCAGTCAAGGAAAAGTATAGTATAATACAATATGCAACACAATGTTATAATTAAATTTAAAACCGTACATAGTACCAAAAATAAAAATTGGATCAACCTTCAAATTTAAACAAAGAAAAAATATTTTATTAGTTCTCTATAATTCATTGATATTGCAAAAATGTTTACCAGTTTGAGTTCAATCCTTAGACAAAAGGTTTACGTTTGCTTTATAATTTTGAGTTTTAACAATCACATAGGTTTAAAAGAGCCACATTTTTCGTAACAATTCAATACTGTAGCAATCCTAAATGTTATTTCGCGCCTATTTCAACTAAAGAGCCTTTTACTGGTTAGAAAGTACCTGTAAATTGGTAACTTTATCATCTTTCACTACCCGAAGTGAAAGTGTAACAAACCTTTTTATGTATGTTTAAAATTTACGTTCATATTGGCAACTTAAGTGTATTTCGTGTAGCGTTAGTTGCATACCTTATTGGCGTAAAAAATGTCTTAATAAATTATTTCTATACTTCTGCACATCCCTTTCCGCGCTCGAGTCATTTTCGGTCATTTCGTAGGGTTCCTTTTAGCGTCCTTCATCTATTACTTGAACTACGTGTTTAAGTAGAAGCCATTTTCGCTTTGTTCAATTTTTTATTTGTAGTGCCACATTTATATGTTGACTTTTTAAATTTATCATACAGAAATTTAGACATTTACATTTTACGCAACTCAACCTTTGTTATACTCTTACCACTTATTTTACTTTGGGTTTAACTTTATTTTAACGTTAACGTTGCAAGATGATGCAATTCATACAAAATCAATTCAGTTTGGAGGCTTATAAAGAAATTTTTATAAATTTGGAATTACCAGCATACCAATCTGATGTTTACTTCAACTCCATTAAAATTGCGCAATAAAATTTAAAGTGATGAGTCGACAGTATCTGCTTATCTGCTGAAGTTCCAGTGACGCCAAAAATGAAAAAGAAATTACTCCAGGTATTTCATATTGTTAATTAGTTCCTAATAATTACATTATTTATTTTCAGGTTTGAAGCAACACCTTTTTGTTTGTAAAGCGAAAATATCTAAGTAATTCTATTATTGTTAATAAGCAAAGCAAATGTTATTGAACCTGGACCTATTAATCACCCGACGACCAAAGTGGCATAAAGTCTTCTAGTTATCCATTATTTTCCATAGATAATTATAGCTTTGGGCTAGAAGCATTAATCAAGTGGGTGAATTATTTGTGCGACTCCTGTTAAAGATTACAAAAGAGCTTATAACATGTATCTGACATAGATTATAGTTATTGTTTTTACAGAGCTGCTTATTTTCCTTATTTTCCGGAAAAATAGTTAATGGAATTCTAGAATTTTTTATTCATCAAGCGAGTTGCTAATGGATTCATTCGGCAAAAATGAGGTTATGAAAATTAATATAACTAGATCTAATCGAGGTGGGTTTGCGTGTTGAATCTCCTTTATCGGGGTGCTTACAAATTTACATATTTTTATTTTTCTATGTGAGTTAAGATATAAACCGTGTCCAGTGAAATTGTATAAGCTAATTAATCGGTTAATACCAACGAAAATACTATTTACCTTTTTGCTTACATTGTAAAAAGTATTGATCAATTTATCAATTGTTTGATTACCGTATATCAGGAAGGAATGGAGAGCAAAAAAATCATTAGTTTGGGTGTTATGCACGATAAAACTTTGTTTAAAACAGATGGTTGATATTGAATAGTTTTAACCCATTATTAGAACTTACAAACAGAATCACAAAGTCTTGTTTATTAAAATCGTTATTATTATATTAATTTCATTTGTAACCATTTCGAAGATTATATTTGGTTTTAAGATACTCTGCACTTGGTAGTCTCCACCAAGTAGGTATGGATGTTATCACAGTAGGTAGAGTAGTTTCAAAATGACGTGGCACTCGCCCTTCCATGCGCATATGATTCAAACGCGTCGAAAGTATTCGTCAAATATGCTACTATTCAACTTGTATTCGTACGTTGCCGCTTGAGTTTATTCCTTCTGTTTTATACAAGATCCGTCTTTTTCAAGACACTTTTTATTATTTCATCGTTATTTGTTGCCCAAACTGCCATTTAAAGGTTTTGAACATGAGAGGAGTAGTTTTTCACAGTCAAGCTTGTGAAATTATTTATAAATTGTATGAATTTATGAAGCGAGAAAAAGAATCAATGATTTTATTATCCCTGTCGATCGTGTGTATGAAAGATTAGCAGAAGAAACCGGCATATCCAGAAGAACAATTAAACGCATTACACAGGAAGGCAGATCGAAACCTGAAGGAAGTACATTTGGTTCACCTCGTAAAGCAATAAACAAACCAGCAGCTAGATCAACCATCGACCAGTTTGATGAAGAAGTTGTTAGAAGAATCATTTACAGTTTTGTGTATATCCAAAAGCAAAAACTAACAAAGAAAAATGTGTTCGCAGCTGTCCAACAAGAAGGGATACATTTAAAAGGAAAATTAAGCAGCTTGTGATCGACTGTGAGAAAGATGGATTTCAAATGGCAGCAGACAACAGGAAGGTCTTGGAGGAATTAGGGCGAAAAGAACCACATTTTTAAGAAAAATGAAAAAGCACAGAGAAGAGGGTAGAAACATCATTTGTAGTGACGAATCATCCTTGCACAGTACGAGTTCACATGGATGGTATGACAGCAGTGACAAGGGAGTGAAAGCCCCTGTTTCAAAAGGACAACGCCTAATAATGTTACGTAGTGGTGGTGGTAAAGGATTTGTACCAAATGTGTTGTTGCTGTTTAAATCGGAACTAAAGTCAGGAGATATCATAACGACATGAATTCTAAGAATTATATTAAGTATAGAAACTTATTCCCAATCTCGAGCCTAATTCTGTGTTATTGGTTGATAATGCATCTTATTACAATATATCTACCGAGCCTAATCCAATATGTGCCTGGAATAAAGATGAAATGCATAAATGGTAAACCGAACGTGGGATTGCATTTGAACAAAGTGAGACCAAACCCGAACTCTGAGAAAATTAAACTTCATCGACCAGTTCATAAAAATTATTTAATCGATAAGCTGATGTCTAAACATGGTCATTCTGTGGTAAGGTTGGCACCCTACCATACAGAGCTAAATCCAATTGAAAAGGTATGGGCTCACGTTAAAATTATGTAGGGAGTAATAATATTACGTTTAAATTTGAAGATGTGTGGAAATTAGTAGGGAATAAATTTAAATCAATTGGTCGTGAAGAATGGGAAGCTGTGTGCAAACATACAGAAAAGATTGAACAAGAATATTTTCAAATTACATTTTAAAATGTTTTATCAATTTGTGATTTATTTTACATATTACATTAGAATTTGAAATAGTTCCACAAAAATATTTTCCGATCAAACAAGGAGGGTCGCATTAAGTTGCACACTGCTGTGAAACGCAGTAGTTATTTCAACGTTTGTGTTTTGTCCTCTTATTAGAAGTATTTCAAGTTATAATATTATAATCACATTTAGAAGCTTCATTAAAGTTTTTATAGTACACATTTACACCTACTATTACTTAATCTAAGAATTATCGGACAAATAATTGTTCATATTTTCTAGTCGGCACAATAAACTAATAGTGTAAACTGAGTAAATACTTGTCGTATCTGTAATAACACCTTCTAACACATATTTTAATGTAATGACGCTAGCTGATTGATTCCTGTTGTTGGTTCTTAAAAATATAAATATTTAGACCTGCGACCAACGATGAGTTTTAAGAATTTACCTATTCGATGATTGCTAAGATTAACAATCAAAAATCTTATCAGAAGTTATTCTTATTTTCTGTCTATCTGTTGGGTGTAATTAAAAGTTTATAAAACGTTAAACTTCATTTTTGCAAATCCTTGATAAAAACAGCTGATGTTGATCAGGTTAGGTTATGTTTACTAACTAAAAAAATATTTGAATGCAAATATGAAATAGGTAATCCTAAATTGAAATTGTTACAAATAATCATTCAATAAAAGTGTATTCAGTTACGATATAAATCGTTAAAAAAATCTATAATTACTAAATTTGCCGTATATTTTTAGGATGGCGTTTTTGCTACTCAAGTTTCCCGATTATAACATCGTTTAATTTTTTCAAATTGTAGAAAATTGCACCGCACATCTCGAGTGCCACGACGTTTTGTAACTAATCTACCGTATTGCCTTCCATGACTAACAAAACCAAAACCCTTCTAGTACGCTTTATAAATTTCTTCAGTATTAACATTTTGTTAGTATTACCACATTGCATTTGCAGTCAAGGTCAATGTCAATGGAAACATTTTTACAGCTATCATTTATCTATGAATTACCCGTGAATATTCTCGACAGATAAGTCCGAATCTTCAATTGTGTTACAATATTTGTTATTTGTATCTGTATTAGAGGTCATTATTCTAATCTTTCTTTTACGCACAGTTATCTCCCTTTCAAGTGAGGCTCCTTTTTGCTGTAAAAAGTCGACATACTTGAATTTGCGCTTTTTGCTACATCGCAACAGTTTATCTCTGGCTTCCTTATCCGTTGCATTATGTTGTATTATATATTTATGCAAGATTTGTAAAGCTTTTTTATTAAATCACATTTATTACCTTTCGTTGAGACATTTTTAATTCATGTTTCAGTTCTGCAACTTTTAGATTGGATATTTTAATTTTAGACATTGTAGAAGAATATTATTGTTTATATTTTATACACAAGACTTCCATACTATCCCGTCGCCAACGTCGATACTATTAATTGTTTAAACTAAGCTAATGTTTAATTCTTTTGTAAATTTATACACAGATCTTAAAAACTTTCCGCGACGCCCCGCCCGAAGTGTATCTTTAAAATAGTATATATGGATTAGTATCTGATGTAAAAGACAAATTTTACCACTTGGGGACCTGCGGAAAGGAACTTTTTACATTTGCTAAAGACCGGTGTGAAAGCAGCAACCAAAACTAGCAAGCCAATTTGCCGAAGATATCCGAGGGTGACGTCACAGCTCTAATGTTGTGCCGCAGTAGTGAAGTCAAAGTTTAAATGAACTATTCCTATAGTGACGTCACACACAATTTTTCCCGTAAATGATTGAAAAGCATACAGTGGCGTACCAAATGTTGCACCAAAACCATTTGCTGAAATTATATAGATAATTATAATATAAAACACATTTTCAAACAATAATGTAAAAATTTCCCGTCTAGTAAATGATTGGGAAATGTACAGGGGCGTAGCAAGCTTTACCCTGTCATTCTATCCTTTACATGCAATTCCCATATAGCAGCAGATGGTTGGTGGAATTCTGTTATATAATTATGATATAATAAACATTTTTTAACAATAATGTGAGAATTTCATCTCTCGCAAATGATTAGGAAATATCCAGGGGCGTACCAAATTTTGTACTAAAATCAAACCTTCCTTTACATTCAATATTCATAGAATTGCTGTTGGTTGCTGGAATACAGTTTTACAATTATAATATAAAATACATTTTCAAACAATAACGTGGAAATATCATCTCTCGCAAATGATTGGGAAATGCACAGGCGCGTAGCAAACTTTATCCTGACATTCCATCCTTTACGTGCATCTCATACAGCTGCAGATGGTTACAGGAAAGAGAAAAAGCATCAATTGAACATTAGAGACCAAAGACATAGCGAATTATGGTGGCTTGAAAGAATAAAACGGATATGCTCCTCATAGTTTGGAACAATTTGCAGGGCACGGTCTAGTCAGTATTGTAATAGTGTAATAAAAAGGATTTTAACGGGAAACGCTGCCAGCAGTACTGCAGCACTTCACGGCATACCGTACGAAGACACAGCCCTAAACGCCTACGCCGCACATACAAAAATGGCCCCATTAAGTCGGGATTAGTAGTACACTGCTCGTATCCATTTCTGAAGAAATAAAGATTTTTGGAAGCACCAAATGATTAAAAAGGTTCAAGATTCTTTTATTTTTATGTTTCCGCAAATAGTATCACCGTTAGAAAATATTTCCAGTTAGAACTGCGGTTGCCACTGTGTAATCTTTCAAGGAAATAGAAAGTCCAGTGAAAGAAATTCTTATGGATGATTACTTAAGTTTGATTGGCTTGCCATTCAAACTATCTAATCGAGTTTGTTAGTGATGCGACCTTAGATATAATAAGCAAAGGGGAAAGAATATATAACATAATTCCTAGCTCCTTTGCAAGTCTATTATTCCAAGAGGATTGGCAAGGAAGCAGGATAGATTTTAGACTTAACGGAAAAATTGTGATGCCAATAAACGTTAACGGAAATCATAGTTGTCTTTTGTTTATAAACTCTAATGAAAAATAATTTACCTACATAAGTCCACTTGGAACTACGAAACGTGAAAGTCGGAGATACTTAAAGAAGTTTTTAGAATTCGTTTCCAATGCTTATATCAAGATCAGTGATGATCAGGTACAAACTAATGGATGGTCTATTCAAATACCTCTATACCTAATTCAAAATGATTCCCATAATTGCGGAGTGTATGTTGTATACATTTTTTCCCAAATGGTTAAAAATAATCAGCCACTTTCGATTCCATGTTCAATGGAAAAATACATGGAGGAGATGAAATTTTCAATACTAAGAAATTCTGATAATATGCAAACAAAGTATCTCTATTGTGGGATTAATACCAAAGAAGAAACTCAAACTCAGTGCCAGTTCTGTTTGAGAAGAAGTGCTTAATTTACAGAAAATAAAAGATACTTTAATGTGTACCTTATGCGAATAGTACTCTTTAATAAAAAACTAAACTATTATATTTGTTCATAAAATGTTATGCTTATCTATTCCCATTGTTACCATTGTTACCATTGTTATAATTGTTATCAATGTTATATCAGTGTTATAAGCCTCACAGATGGTTAAGTAGCGTATAATGCATATCCTGGCTTTCATAGCACATCTGGTACTACAGCGATGACAGTTCCAGCAGGAGAGAAAGTTGTACTCCACGCACGATACCGTTTTATCATAAGTACAATTTTAAAGCAGAATTCCAGCAACCATCTGCAGCTGTGTGAGAAATGCATATAAAAGATTTAATGATATGGTAAAGTTTGCGCCCCTACGCAAAGGAAGGTTTGATTTTAGAACAAAATTTGATACACCCCTGTATCTTTCCTAATCATTTTCGAGAGATAAAATTTTCACATCATTGTTAAAAAATGTTTATTATATTATAATTATATAATAGAGTTCCAGCAAACCTATTGCAGTTCTATTAAAATTGCATGTAAATAAAGGTTAGCTTTTAGTATAAAATTTGATACGTCCCTGCATGTTTGCCAATCATTTGCGAGAGATGATATTTCCATATTATTATTTGAAAACGTGTTTTATATTGTAATTATAAAACAGAATTCCAGTAACCAACTGCAGTTCTATGAAAATTGCATGTAAATAAAGGTTTGCCATTAGTACAAAATTTGGTACGCCCCTGTGCGTTTCCCAATCATTTGCAAGAGATGAAAGTTTCACATTATTGTTAAAAAATGTTTATTATATTATAATTATATAATAGAATTCCAACAAACCTACTGCAGTTCTATTAAAATTACATGTAAATGAAGGTTAGCTTTTAGTATAAAATTTGATACGTCCCTGGATGTTTGCCAATCATTTGCGAGAGATGATATTTCCACATTATTGTTTAAAAACGTGTTTTATATTGTAATTATAAAACAGAATTCTAGCAACCAACTGCAGTTCTATGAAAATTACATGTAAATAAAGGTTTGATATTAGTACAAAATTTGGTACGCCCCTGAGCGTTTCCCAATCATTTGCAAGAGATTAAAAAATGTTTATTATATTATAATTATATAACAGAGTTCCAGCAACCTATTGCAGTTCTATTAAAATTGTATGTAAATAAAGGTTAACTTTTAGTATAAAATTTGGTACGTCCCTGGATGTTTCCCAATCATCTGGGAGAGATGATATTTCCACATTATTGTTTGAAAAGGTGTTTTACATTATAATTATAAAACAGAATTTCAGTAACCAACTGCAGTTCTATGAAAATTGCAAGCAAATAAAGGTTTGATTTTAGTATAAAATTTGGTACATTATTGTTAAAAAATGTTTATTGTATTATAACTGTATAACAGAATTTCAGCGACCATCTGCAGCTGTGTGAGAATTTCCTCTAATGAATGGAATGTCAGGATAGGGTTTACTACGCCCATGTGCATTGCCTAATCATTTTCGAGAGATGAAATTTTTTCATTATTGTTTCAAAATGATATTATAATTATACGACAGAATTTCAACAACCATGTGCAGTTGTGTGAGAATTGCATGTAAAGGATACTATGACATTATTGTAAAGTTCGATACGCTTATGTACCGGGTGGCCAGAACAGAATGCAAAGTGCTCGGAAACTATTCGTCGTAGAGAGTTGTGGTAAAAAAATTTATGAATAAAGTGACCAAAAAAAGACCGAAGAAAATATTTTCAAATTTTGCAAGATGAACGCCAGGGGGCGTAACCGCCATTCTAAACTTTTAAAGTGATTTTTTACTGAAATCCACCTAGTAAATGTACCAAAAAATTATATATTTTTTAAAGCTCAGCTTTATTCGAGTAATTTTTGTTTGACGTATTTATTAAAATAAAGTGGTGGGTGTTGATTCAGTGATTTATTAAATAAACAGCTGTAACTCCTAAACGACTGAACTGATTCTAATAAACTTAGTCTCGTTGGAATGAGCATTTATTGCTCAATCAAATCCATCTTACCTGTAATATGTCTAATTTTTAGTGATGCCGCTAGAGCGCGTTTTTTTGATATATCAGAAAATTACAAAATTCTCTAAAAAATTAAATGCAACAATATGACTTTTTTTTCATAAAAATGAGATGAAATCGTCGCTAAATAGGTTAGTGAAAACCGCATCTCGATATCTTATTCATACCCTAAAATATCAAAGAAGGAAGATTTAGGCATTATAAAATTTGAAAAAGTCGATATTACACCGGTATTTATTCTTATTTATTTGTATTTTTCCGAGATTCATTGAAAAATTTCATCATTTTATAATTTTTAAATAATAAAAGTTTTCATAATTTCAAAAATTAAAAAAAAAATGTGGGGGCATAATAATCAATGCATAGAATATGCAAGTGCAGAATAGGCAGAATATTAGGAGTAGGCCATTGAGAAAAAACAAATACCTAAAATCAAGTGTTAAAATTTGTCAGACAGTGTAATTTATGTTCGTTGCACAAGTAAGTACTTAAAACTACCTATAATACCATTTACAAACGATGAAGCTGTTGATATGATATAATACTGGAAGCTTTCGACCAAATTGCGAAGTGACTCGGCTAGAAGAATGAAACAGAATATTGTTAATGTATTAGCATACGTGTCATTGAATCCCCACGTTAGTACGAGAGCAATTTCTCTCGCGTTGGATATGTCACGAACTTACTATTCAAAACATTTTAAAGGATCATAGGTAATTTCTTATGTCACTAAAAATACTACTTTAGGTACATGTTTCACAATGTGTTTGTAATTTCAAATTTATAGAATGCACCCGTATCATATGACTTTACATCAAGCTTTACATCACGAAGACTTTGACCGATGGATAGATTATTGTCATTAGATGTTGGGCGTGATCAGGTAAACTAGAGGATTTTTATCCGAAATTCTTTGGACGGATGAGGCCACTTTTAAAAGTGATGGAAACGTTAATTTTCATAATATGCATTATTGGCCTGACACCAATCCTTACTGGTTCCACGAGGTCCTACATCAAGGTCGTTGGAGTGTTAATGAGTGGTGTGGCATCCTGGAAGGAACTATTATAGGTCCCTATTTCTTTGATGAACCACTAAATGGTGTCGTGTTTCTTGATTTTTTGATAAACCAATTGCCTATTTTATTAGAAGATATGCCCTTGCAATTACGGAAAAATATGTTTTTACAACTAGATGGTTGCCCAGCACATTTTTCAATTAATGTGCGAGAATGCTTAAATTTCATATATCACCAGAGGACGAGGTAGTCTAATCCCTTGGCCACCCCGGCCCCCAGAGTTAACCAGTTTGGAATTTTATCTATGGGGTCGGTTAAAAGATATTGTTTACGTAACTCCACCAACAACGAGAGACGAACTGAAAGTACGAATTCGAGAGGTTTGTCAAGAGCAGAAGTTGAAGCTGCTGTAATATCCACGCATGAGTGGCAGACAATTCGAGCATTTAAGTAGGCATTAAGTAGGTACTTGATGCCTACTTAATTTCTACTTAAGTAGGTATTATTGCACATTCGGTCCTTCTTAGGGCCATAAATAAAGTTAATAAAAAGAATTCCGCAAATTCGGAATAATACCTTTCAAAAATAAATATCATATTATTACATTTAATTTTTGAAAGTATGAAAACTTTTATTAATTAAAAATTATAAAATGATCAAATTTTTCATTGTATCTTGAAAAAAGACAAATAAATAAGAATAAATACCGGTGTGACTTTTTCAAATTTTATAATAACTAAATTTTCTTTCCTCGATATTATAGGGTATGAATAAGATATCAAGATGCGGTTTTGACTAACCTATTTAGGGGTGATTTCATCTCATTTTTATGTAACAAAAGTCATATTGTTGCATTAAAGAACGCGCACTATCGGCATCACTAAAAATTAGACATATTACAGGTAAGATGAATTTGATGGAGCAATGAATGCTCTTTCCAACGAGACTAAGTTTATTAAAATCAGTTCAGTCGTTTAGGAGTTACAGCTGATTATTTAAAAAATCACTGAATCACCCCCCACCAATTTATTTTAATAGATACGCAACACAAAAATTACTCGAATAAAGCTGAGCTTTAAAAAACATATAACTCTTTGGGACATTTACTAGGTGGATTTCAGTAAAAAATCACTTTAAAAGTTTAGAATGGTGGTTACGCCCCGTGGCGCTCATCTTGCAAATTTGAAAATATTTTCCTCGGTCCTTTTTGGCCTCTTTAGTAATACATTTTTTACCGCAACTCTCTAGGACGAATAGTTTCCGAGAAACAGCACTTTGCATTCTTATCTGGCCACCCTAATCGTTTGCGAGAGATGAAATGTTCACAGTATTCTATAGTATAATTAGAAACCAGAAATCCATAAACGATCGTAATCCCTAAGGATGTATGGTATGGTTTCGGTGTAACGTTTGGTCGCCACTGTATGCTTCTCAATCATTTAAGGGAAAGAGTTGTGACGTGACTTCACTATAGGAATAGGCCAGTTAAACTATAACTTCACTATAGTGGTATAACTTTAGAGCTGTCACCCTCGGATATCTTCGGCAAAATGGCTCACTGCTTTTGGTTGCTATTTTCACATCGGTTTGGCAGAGGATAAGAATTGGATTGGACGAATTAAATACAGAAACAAGTGTAAGGACTTCGATTATTGCAGTACTAGAAGAATACTTTTCTATAACCCAAAACGCAGAAATGGTCGATTGTTAATCGTATAAATCATAACCTCAAATCCAATACATTGCTGGTTAGTCACAATTGTCGAAATATATATATATATATATATATATATATATATATATATATATATATATATATTTATATACAAAATTTTTGGGTTTATGAGTAGGTACTACTTGTATGAAGTTTAATAAAAAATCACATTAAAAGTGTTTGTTTTGCTTAAAACTAACGATCAAATTGATTTCGAAAATATACCACTTGTAAAGTTGCTCTTTCAGTACACGTAACTAATTCTCTAAACTTAGAACTTTGCGGACGTTTACAGAACTAATTATTAACCTTATCAAATTAATTAATGTAATTTACTTGTGCTTTAAGGTTCGTTTCGAAGGTCACAAAATAAATGAAAATAGAAGTCAATTTTGTAACGTGTAAAATTATGACAGATGAATTGTGGACATGGGATGTTATAGATAGGAAATAGAAAGGATAACGAACATCTCGGGAGTGACATTGTCGATAAAAATAACACCTAACTTCTTTAGAGTTTTTCTTCACTTATTCAAGTTTCTCCCCCTAACTTCATTTTACTCATTGATGAGAGAAAATTGATGCATTCTATGTTCAATAAACTGCTTTATTTACTTCCTTTAAATTTACCTCAAATATTTATATACATTTTTAGATAAAAATATTTTTTTTCAAACTTTCAATTACGAGTTAATCACGTAATAATTGCAATTTAGCCGCCAGATGTTCTAGGAAAGTTTTTAAGGCTACAACAATTTCGTGAAGACTGCGACAAGGCGACCCTAATAAAACGTGGGTTTTTTTATGTGTAATTTCTGGTTGTGCTTTATATTTATAGAGAAAATTGCGCAACACAGTGCTGTGTTTCAGAAAATATTAAAGATTGGGGCGATGACTTTTCCTGTATTTGATGACGTTATGTATACATGAAACTGCTTTTATCCACTGCTGCCTGCCTTTTCAGCAATATTCAATTTACAGAAATATCATGTATCAAATAGAATCTTCCATAAGCGATTGACGAATCATTTCTTCTGACACATTTTTGTTGCTGAAAAATGTTCGTTGTTACTTCCGCCTGAACACGATTTCTCTTATTTAAATCAAGGTTTCGTTGCGGTATATTCAGTAAAAACCGAAGAGGATAAAAAATTGCATTCGAGCGACAAGCGACAGCTAATGGACTTCCTACATTCACAAAAAAATGATTAATCAACTACATCTGCAGTATATTTACAAGACTTTTACGATGAAAATCGTAAAAAATTGAGGTACTTTTCAAATATACCAAATTGAATGTGCAATAAAACGGTTCAAGTGCACAATTTCCCTGTATTAGATTTTATTTTACAAAGACTGCGGTAAGTTCTAAGTTATTGAATGTGCACAGTTTTTCTCATTATGTGTTCAAGCAAAATAAAATAGTTTCTTAATACTGCATCAATTTGTGAACAGCTTAGGGAACACTATGTACACAATGCTTTAAAATTTATGCTATCAGTATGATTAAAAAACTTCTTTGAAGGCTTGTGTTTTTCCGATAAGTTTTTTAACCGAAACTTTTCATGCTTACAAGTTTTTCTTAAGTTAATGCACTACACAGTCTTCTTTCTAAACAAAAGACCTGTAAACATTATTAAGTTTCCTTATACCCTACAGCAAGAGGATAAGCAGTAGTACTTTATAGGTACAAGTATCTTTCTTGACTAAGTATTCCATGAATCTTAATGCATTCGTAATTCTAGTAGTTGACTACAGTATAAGTTATTAATGGACTAAAAAGTAACACTAGTTAATGAAAAAAATTAAAACAGTGCAACTAATGTAATATTTTTTAATTTTCTTCAAACATTGAAAACTACCGTATCAATTAGAGTGCAAATTCCTTTATACTCTGTTCCATCTCATTTTGCATTAGACCAGGCTATGGAAATCTAAGCATAGTGTGGGAGCACTGTCCAAAGAACAAAAAGTTACTAATGTAGCTTGACTTTTGAAAATTCCAGGTTATATTTTGAAAGTAAAACTAATGCAGCGTTCCCACGTAGTTTTTCACGCAATTTAGATTTTGCATGAAAACCGCTGAATCTCGAGTGACCTATTTAAAAAAAAGGAAATTTTAGTCTTCAGACCTTGAACGCCTATTACCTACATAAAACGGAAATTGTACATTCTTTACTAGTCATAAATGACAACATCGTTAATGTAATGAGAGGTTTTGGTAACCAAATCTACGTAAAGCTAATAAGAATGCTTCTCCTATGTTCACTCTTCCAAAATAAAAAACAGGGGAGAAGTATGCAGGAAGTCCAGAGCGCAATTTCATAAGTAATGTGTAACAAACTTCGAACGTGTTGTAAATAATTCACCTCTATGCAGGCAACTTAGCGTGCATTTCGTGCCATGTGTGTTGCATATATAGTTGCATAAAAATTCATGCGCAAAGACCTTTTGGGAGCGTCGTTTGTGGTTGATGATATTTTTAAGGTGGATGTAAATTCTGACTCCATTAATTACTCATAATAACATTAATTATTCATTAGGTTATAACGTTACTAACATTAGCATTAAGTATTTCTGTTTATAATTAGATATAGGTCGTGTAAATTTTCTTTTAAATTTATTGTATAATGGTTTACTTGTTTATTCTATATTTAAAAACAAGTTGGCGTATTTAACAATTAGTTTCAGGAAGAAGCAACCCCGATTTTAAAGCGAACTTATCAAGGTAAATATTTTTTGGTTAATAAGGCAAATCGATAATTTTATGAACCTTTCCCACTTTAATCTGCGATTGAGCAAAAGGCACCAAATCTTCCATTTATTACCCTGTTAAGTAGCTAAAATTTGTAGCCTTGGGTGTAGAAGTGTACGTATAGAACTTTAGGATTTGTACGCCGACTTTAAGAGCTTTACAAATCCAAGACTTACTTTCTTGATCAAATTTACCTACTGCATTTTTCTCTTTCTTTTGTTGACTATTAAACACGAAGTAGAGGCATATTTATGAGCAAACTTAATTCTCCGGTCGCAAAGTCAATAAATATCCAGAACATCATTTTCCTTATATTTCTCTGTCGTTTGAAATAATCTTTTCCGTGTGTGAACAAAAGTTTTGCCACGTTGCAGGAGAAAATTTGGATTAAACCTCAAGTGATAATTTCTGAATCCTATCTTCCTATGGAGGTTCAGAACTTCTTTGTTTATTGTAATAATTTTTACAAAAAATTCATTCCATTTCAATAGGTTTATATTGACAATGGTAAGAAGGTAATCTTCATACCCATGCTTAATCAATGTATTATCAACTACATAATTCCTCTCTCTGGACTTAAAAGTTTGAATTTTGCTCGCTCAATCTCGAATCCGATCGTAGCCAACCACTCCTGCAGCTGATCCCTTCTATAAAGTGAGATGGCTTATCAAGCTGGCCCGAATAATACGGTGCGTTATCCATAACCACCACAAAACTTCGGGATAGTTTGGACAGCGCAGAAATCAGTTGTTTAATAACCCATTTTGGAACCGGCCCACATTCATAATTTTATGATAATTCCAATCCTCGTTCCCCGAATCGAGTAAATAGTCACAATTTTCCAAAAGCCCGAAATTACACCCCGATTATAAAATGGGATAACTTTTACCTATACTTTTAATTTTGTATGGATAACTTTCACTGTCAGAATGCGCATCTTTGGAGTAATTAATTCTTGTATTTTATTTGTCTTTGTAAAAGTTTAAACGTATCGATAACAATTACAGTTATCGTCCTCAGTAAATGGTAATATCACCAGGAATTACTTGAAGTGTAGAAACAAACTTATGAAATATTACAAATATTTTTTACATTTTTACTGAAATAGCATTACTGCTTTTTTTTACTAATAGTATTCCTGAACAGACTAAGACTTTCCTAACGTGCTAAAGCTCTCAGGAATTCTAGGAAAGGTTAGGGACATTGTTAGTCTGTAGAGAAATGTTTATGAAGGGCTACCTTAAATTTAATTAAGTCAAAGTTTGGAGGAAAAGAGGAACTGGGCAGTTCATTCCACAATTTAGTCGCCGTGTTGAGAAATGTAGATTGCGCCCGTATAGTGTGACAAGATGGAATTTTGAGTGCGTAATAATGGT
The DNA here is from genome assembly GCA_036346205.1 of Vesta saturnalis. NCBI lineage: Eukaryota > Metazoa > Arthropoda > Insecta > Coleoptera > Lampyridae > Vesta > Vesta saturnalis. The sequence goes on from JARFJB010002353.1 coordinate 9,554,834, forward strand.
GTGAATGGGCAAGTGTTTCTAGCGAAGATGACCTGCAAAGGTACTAAGGAGTGTATTTCGGAGGAACTCTTGCCATGGTAATAGCAATAGAACAAGCAAAGAACCGAAACTATTCTTCTATGCTCTGTAGGTCATAAGTCAGAGACGGATCATTTATAAGAATTATAGCTCTTCTAGATGCGGTTTACCATCCCTAACAAAAAAATAGAGTTTGAAAACTTGAGATTTAAGCTATTCATATTTACAGCAGGAAATGATCGGTCTTTCTTCGCGGACACGATTCAACACTGGGTTTTTCGCCGTTGAAATTGAGTAGATCATCCCTTTCCCATTCATGTCACTGTTGATTGAGGCAGCCATTTTTACTTTAACGCCCTGACTAGACTTACTATTGTGGGAAAACTGGGAAGAACTACAATGTAGAGTGCTGTTGTCTGCAAAGAAATGTATCGGGTTAGTTGTTGAGGAAATGAGGCCACTTATGTACAGCAGAAAAAGTGTGGGAGCTATTACTGATCTTTGAGATACACAATACTACTTTCTGGGTGACTTTTACGCATTGTATATGTTTATATGCAGAATTGTCAATATACATCCACTGTTTGTTTTACTTTGTCGTTTATTTGTGTCAATCGCGTGCCTAACTGGTTACACCTTCTGATAAGCGAAATTAGTTTTTGCATATTTTCGAATTTAAGGATCGATTGGAAATTGTGTAATGAGCCAGATCGATCACAAAGTTTCATTTTAGCTTTGAAATGTTAAAGCAGAACAACTACTAACCAAGTACTTACTTTTCTTTCACTATTCAGCGTACATTACTATTTTGAAGTATTAGAGCTTAAACATATTACTGAACGTCTAAATACGATTTTAAAGATAAAGTATTAATAAAATATAACAATTTTATTGATGATACAAGCACTACTCATTCTAATGTTGAAGTATTCAGCAATTAACGAACATTGTTTTTTTTAAGATAATAATTTATTGTTAAACTGATTTTGTTTATTTTGTTTAGAATTTTCTAAATTGGGAACATTTATTTAATTTAAAGTTTTATAACAGTTAGAAATGTAAATTTATAGATATACGAGGGACATTTTAAAAACTACGCAAGTTAACGTTTTATTTCTATGAATTGGAGTTTCTATTTATACAGAGTATGTTTAGTAAGTTATAACAACCCGTGTGTCACTAAATTTTCTGAAGTTTTGAGTTGATTTGTTTGGAAGTGTGTTTGATTTTGAGAAGTTAGTGTATGAATTTACTGAGTAGGCTGCAATCCACAGTCAGATAGGATTAATTTACCATTTCGCCTAAGACGATTTATTCTAGCAAAATTTAAGATTGTGGTAGCGCGAAGAGACATATTTCCCGGACTGAGCTGTGTAAGTTGTGAATTTATGGTAAGTGTAAGGTGTTTGAGCTTGTTATTCAATCATTTTACTCTTATCCCGACCCCGCCCATTTCCACTGTAGCTGGCTTGGCAAACCGCTTATTAATGTAAGCATACGCGACGCCTAGTGCGGATTGGACGTGTAACAGAGCAGGACATACAAGCCTAGACTTCTAAAGATGAATAGCACTTCAGTATATCATGACCCAATATAACATCAACACCTAGATTGTTCATCATGCAAAATTCACAGTTCTCCACTTGATAGCCATTTATAAATGATGAACAGATTTCCTATATTTATGAATCGAGGATGATGCCATAGAAACTTCTTGGTAGAATGATTTAGTTATAATGTTGTCTTTGTCAACACTCTGTTTATTAATAAAACTGGCAGTGCTACCTGTATCAATGAGTGCTGTCATTGGCACAAGCTATACTGGATGAGGTGTACAGATTAAGAAACAAAGAAGCGAAAGATGCGGTGAGAATAAGTAAAGAGGAAGTGATGGATGTGGAAGGAGAGAAAATGCAGAATGATTTTGAGGGAAACAATAAACTCTTCTGGAAATGGGTCAAAAATACAAAACGTGGCCCAAAACAGAGCACTGCAGGAGTGATGAATGCTAGAAATGAAATAGTATGGGACGATTGTGAAGTGAGGAAGTGCCGGCAAGAATATTTCGGAAAGGTGTACAGTAGTGAGGAAAGTAAGACTGAAGAGTTAAATAAGGAGAATATAGAAGAAATGATGGCTGAAACTGAGAAGGATATTGGAATAAATGAGGTAAAGAAAACGGCAGGAATGCTGAAAATCGGCAAGGGAGCAGGCATAGATGAAATCACTGGTGAAATGCTCAAGTATGGTGGTGCAAAGCTTATACGAGGATTGTGTGAATTATTCAATGTATGCCTTATCCGTGGAAAAGTCCCGAGTGATTGGAAGAGCGCGATCATTGTACCATTGCATAAAGGTAAGGGGAACAAGAGTGATTGTAAGAACTACAGAGGAATAAGCGTGCTCAGCGTGCCTGGTAAAGTGTTTGGAAGAATACTGATTGATAGAGCACGAGAAACTACATAAACTAAGATGTGGGATGTGCAAGGTGGATTCATGCCAGGGAGAGGATGTGTCGATCAGATGGTTGCTCTCCAGCAGGTGATCGAAAAGTGTTTAAAGGTAAAAAGGAAGTTGTACTGTGCGTTTGTAGATCTGGAGAAAGCATATGACAGAGTGAATAGGGGGAAGCTGTGGGAAATATTAAATGAATATGGCGTAAATAAAGGTCTAATAAATGAATAAGGTCAGTATACAACGGTAGTCGGGCATGTGTTAGGTTAAGAGGAGGTGTGAGTGAATACTTTAATATTGAGCAAGGAGTGCGGCAAGGCTGTGTGATGTCACCGTGGTTGTTCAATGTATACATGGATAAATGTCTTAGACCAGCATGTACCGATACAAATGGTGTAATGGTTGGTGACGTAAATGTACGACTTCTGGTGTATGCAGATGACACGGTCTTATTAAGTGCAGATGAGCTGCAAACCGTTCTGAGGAAGTTTGATACAGTCTGTGACAGCATGGACCTAAAGGTAAACGTGAACAATACTAAGATTGTGATGTTCAATCGGGAAGGTGGAAAGAAAGTAGAGTAAGTAGAGTATTTACGCTGCAAGATGAAATTGTGGAGCAAGTGGACGAGCTGTTATATCTCGGTAGAATGTTTACTGCAGATGGTACAATTGAAAGCGAGATTGGGCGAAGGGTCAATGCTGGAAGGAAAGTGATTGGAAGTATGTGGAGGATAATGAGATATGAAAGCATGAGCCTAGCTGTGAAACGAGCAATCCATAATAGCGTATTCGTCCCGTCAGTACTGTATGGAAGTGAGACATGGGTATATCAAAAAAAGCACGAAAGAAAAATAAATGCCGTGGGTATGAGATTCCTGAGAAGCGCATGTGGTAAAACGAGAAGGGACAAGATAAAAAATGAATGCATAATGACGGAGTGTGGTGAGGAAAAGACGATGATGGATAGATATAAAAGTTGTACATTACGTTGGTTTGGTCACATTGAGAGAATGAACAACGCAGGATTAACGAAACAAATATATATGGGTGAGGTTAGGCGAGAGGCCGGGCCTGGTAGGTCGCGTAAAACTTGGCTGAATGTAGTAGAATCTATGATAAGGGAAAGAAAGAAACAAAAGGGCATGTCAGAGAATGAATGTATGAATCTTGCGGAAGCTAGGGAGATAGGAAAGCATGGAGAAGGATTGTGAATAAAAAATAAATAAGAGGCAGGGATTGTTTTGCCTACACCGCAAGGGAATGGCGTGAAGGTTAAGTTAAGTTAAGTTAAGGAAATATTTTTCAAAGGGTATAATGCAGATGTAAATGGTTAGTACCTGCTTTTTTAGGTCGTTCAGAAAATCAATACTTTTAAAGGAACATAGACGGCTTGTATTTATACAATATTTATATATAATTTATATATAAGGTTTTATTTAACAAACAATAGTCGTACTAACTAATGTTTAACACTAATTACGAGCAATTAGAATATTTTCTAGTTATGTTTCGTATCGAGTTGGGATTTTAATGCAAGGAGTTTGATGTTGTCTCTGGCCTTTTTATATTTATCAAGACACAATTAGTATTAGAAATTTTGGTGGAGATGGTGGTTGCTGTATTTATAGTTATTTACACAAAGGAATTTAATAATGGATATTCTCGTATTGAATATTTATGTGCGGGAACGCGTAATTCGTTTACTGCTTGTATACGTCGTTCATGACTGGTTTAGCTAGCGATGGTGGTGGTGATAGGCTACCTGGTGGGGGTGAGTCTCTAACTCGGGGGGGGGGGGGGAGGGCATAAGGTTTTTAAACCTACGGGAACGTTCAGTTTACAGGAATATTAATTATATAGGCAGGCGGGATAAACCGAACGGTTTGCGGGCGTTCTTATAAAAGAAGGTTTGATACAGGATGAATTCTCTGATCGGGGTTATATCGCAACGTGCGATCTGGGACAAATACGGTTTCAGAACTTCAAATAAGAAGTAAATTTTTAGAACTGGCAATTACGTTAAGGGAGTTAGAGTTTTAATACTCACTGGTTTTACGTACCCATTGCGGATTCTATCGCAAGGGACCGAAAGTTTGGTGCCCTAAATAATGGTCTAATCTTGGTCTTCCTTGTCACTAAGTAAGTGGAATCATGGACTAATTTAAAAACTCAAGCTTCTTTTCCCACTTCCGTACTATACACTCTTGAAAACCTACCTCTCCGACAGAACATTTCAAATCAAGTATCTAGAAATCTACACTAACCTCTACCTTGTGCAATCCGGAGTTCCCCAAGGAACTATCTTGGAACACACACTTTTCTCACTGTATAGATCACACCTTCCTTAAACTATCTCTACAATCACGGCTATAGACCCTATGACACGACTCGTTTAGCATCACATCACGATCCCATTTCTGCAACCAGAAATCTGCAATCTCATCTGAATCAATTTGAACTCTGATTAAAGCAATGTAGAATGGAAGCTAATCCAATTGGATGCTTGGAAAGGCCTCGAAATTGTCCACTGAAAATAAACTATTATTTATAAAGTTATCCTAATGCTCATTTGGACAAATAGCATCCCGATATGGGACTCTATCTGTAATTCAAACACAAGGGATCCTACAAAGTTTTCAAAATAAAGCTCCACGGACAATTGTCAATGCTCCCTGGTATGGGCCAAATGCACTAATCTATGCTGACGTAAACATACCTACAGTTCGCGAAGAAATTAATAGATTCAGAACTAGTTATAGAAAGAAGCTGACAGTACATCCCAATGAGCTAGCAATCATCCTGCTACATGAAGAGGACGCACCAAGACGGCTTAAACGATTCTAATCTACCTTAGAATATTTCAAACAATTAAAGAAAATCAAATCACGATTTACTGAAATCATTAATTCAAAAGCCGAGATAATATATGAAATAGTTACATAGAGTTAAATGAAAAACTCACAAATGCCATTAATTTATTTCCGGAACCCAAGCACACAGCAACTTTCTCGTAAAAACAACAAAATTTAAATTCAGCGATAGAATTAAACGTAAAAACATTTATGAATATGATCTCGCTCAATACAACTACTATAACCAATGAAGAAAGGTAGTACGGCAGATTTTAAATTCATAGAATCATTTGTAGTGTAAAATTGAAACTAAAATGATCCAAGAAAGTTTTCAACAATGAATGTCAGTGCCCAATGATACCACTAGATATAATTATCCTCTGAAATTTAATCCTACAAAATACAAAGACATTTTTTCAATAGACACTGAAATTACACCGGCCAGATGTACCCATTCTTTGTGTTGCTTCTGACGGACCCTAAAGCCATATACGGCATTTTTGTGTTAGGATTTTTTACTCAAAATAATGCAAGGAAGATCGCCACGTGTGGCTTTTCCACTATTTTCTGGATACCGTATATATACATACAGGGTGACAATTTTTAACTAAATTTCTATGGGTAACTTTGTTACTATAACAGCTACAGAGTTGGTTAAATTACCAATATTGGGCAGAATTTCAAGATTCATCAAATAACGTTTTGAATTTTGAGCAGTGTTGCCAACTTTTGTAATTATTTAGAAAAAACTAAAAATGAGCCAAATTTTCAAACTCAAATATCTATGAAACCCTTGCAAATAAAACTAAAATACAACAGAAGTAATTGATAGATATTTTTACGAATTTTAAAACAAGCCTATTTTTTTATTTATTTTGAACTTCATTTTTGAGATATAACACAAAGTTACTTTTTTTTTAAATGGAACGTATAGTTTATTTTAGTCCTATTAAATAGCATATTTTTTACTGACTTCAAAAATGTATAGTTTACCTTATTTATAACAAGTAGTTTTCTTGTGATTTAATAAAAATTGTCAAGTTAAAATCGAGTATCGGTTTTAAAAAATAGAGCGCCTTGGAATGAAATAAAACAAAAGAAATCTATAACACAATAATCGTCAGTTGTGAAAAACTTACGAGTACGAACTTTATTAATGCTGAAGTTTATAAAATTTCAACCAATCATAAATATTTATAAACAAAAGAAATACCTAAGTACTACATTACAGCTAAATTACAGCAAGATTTCAAAATGACCACCATAGTTTTCAACACATATATCTTTGTAATATATTATTTTGCACTTTTAACAAGGTATTAGGTCTAATTGCTCCAATAGCTGTTCTTATTTTATCTTTTAGATCTTTGACATTATGTGGTTTAGTTTTATAAACGCTGTCTTTAACTGTTCCCCACAAAAAGAAATCCAGAGGGGTTAAATCTGGAGATCTAGGAGGCCATGGAATACTACCACGAGTACCAATCCAGTTATTACATCTTTCTGTTAAGAAGTTTGAAACAACATTTGCATTGTGAGCTGGAGCTCCATCTTGTTGAAAATAACGAAAAGCGCGTATTAAATTTAATGGAACTTCGTCCATCATATTTTTAAATTCATTTCTTAAAAGCATTAAGTAGCGTTCATCATATAAATGTTCAAAAAAATATGGACCAATGATTTTAGTACCTAAAATACCGCACCATACGTTTATTGAGAAAAAATGTTCACCTCGTCTCTCTACAGTTAAATGAGGATTTTGTTGAGCCCAGTAAATGTGATTTTTTCTATTAAATAAACCATTGTTGGTAAACTTGGCTTCGTCCGTAAACAAAATTGATTTCGAAAAGTCATTGTTTCTTCGATGCTCTTCAATAAACCAGGCAGCGTAATTTAATCGTCTTTCAAAGTCTGCAGGATACAATGTATTTCCAACGTGGTGACAGTAAGCTTTGAAGTTATTTTGTTTCAAGATTATGTGTGCTTCTTCTCTTGACGTATTACACTCGAGTCCAATTTCCCGTACAGATGCAGTCGGTTTGATATTATTATAAGCCAGAACATTTACTTCGGTTTCTTCATTAAATTTGTTTTTGCGTCTTTTGGTTTTTTGAACGACCCATATTGCTTTAAATTAGATTCCAGTTTACGAAATAATCTTTTAGCAGGTTGCTTTCTTTCTATGTACCTCTGTAAATACATTTCCAACGTTGTTTTTTCATCACGATTAGAAAACTAATAGCAAAGTAACATATCGTTCTTTTTTTCACCGGAATCCTCCATATTAGTTTTTAGAAAATCACCGTTTTTAAATAAGCAATACTATTTAAATTTTAATTTAATTAAAATAAACATAAATAAATATGCAAGTGTCAAATTTGTTTTGTTTTATTTCATTCCAAGGCGCTCTATTTTTTAAAACTGATACTCGATTTTAACTTCACAGTTTTTATTAAATCACAAGAAAACTACATATTATAAATAAGGTAAACTATACATTTTTGAAATCAGTAAAAATATGCTATTTAATAGGATTAAAATAAACTATACGTTCCATTTAAAAAAAAGTAACTTAGTGTTATATCTCAAAAATGAAATGCAAAATAAATTTAAAAATAGGCTTACCTTGAGTCCGTGCAACTATCTATCAATTACTTTTCTTGTATTTTAGCTTTATTTGCAACGGTTTCAAATATATTTGAGTTTGAAAATTCGGCTCAGTTTTTTCTAAATAACTACGAAAGTTGGCAACACTGGACAAAACTTAAAACGTCATTTGATTGGTCTTGAAATTCTGCACAATATTGCTAATTTAACCGACTCTGTACCTGTTATAATAACAAAGTTACCCATAGAAGCTTAGTTAAAAATTGTCACCCTGTATATATATATATATATATATATATATATATATATATATTCACACGGTTATATAATTTTCTTTAATTTTTATAATTATTTATTTCCAATAATTTGTTTATTATTGTATTTGCTAATTGGTATACTGTATACAGGGTGTGGCGCGAAGAGTTTTGATTAAAAGTAATGGCGGATACAGTTATGTTAAAAATCTGAAATTAGGAAGCTGTAGGTTTTGGATGATGCTGAGTTCAAATATAATATTGTCTTGAATGTGGCACTGCCGGTTATACCGTAAGTAGACGTCAACTTTGTTATTTTAAATGGAACCTAATATTTTTTATTTTATTTTCGAATTCTACATGAAATTCTAGATAATTTGTGCACAATGTCCTATACCAAAAATAAAGTATTTTCGAGATACTTCGATTTTTTTTTTAATTTTGAAAACATCCTAGTCCACATTGAATAACGATATCTCCATTAATAACAAAGCTAGTGACGTGAAATTGTAACCAATAAACAACAAGCGCTTGCCCGTTAACTGCATATACCCATCTCGTTGATATTTCATACAGGGCGTTTTAAACTTAGCCGCCAACATGCACAATTGAAATCATTTATAAGTTGCTTACTTTAAATAGAACACCCCTTATTTTATTACATTTTTCGCTGTATTTTTTTAAGCCAATTCGTTTGGTATCAGTATTCCCTTTACCTAAATCCAACCACTTTTGAGATATTTCATTATCTTAGTTAAAACATAACAACACTTAATTATCTCACCATTAGTAAAGGGTAGGCCATGATTTCCATTATTTAAGGTGATATTTTGTTATTTTTTCATAAGTTATTAATTCTGAAAAGTAACCAATAGCTTGAAAGGATTATTAATTGTGGATATCATTAAAAACGTTGACTAGGTATTTTGTATTAATTTAATTAGATAACTTACAAACAAAAATAACTAAATCTAATATTAAACAAATAAAGTTTTATAGTAAGTGTTCAAAATTAGCACCATCTACTTCTAAACATTTATGAATCCTTTTCATTAAGTTATGTCTTGTAATCCTGGAAATATGGTCGGGTGAGCAAGTAAGACTCTCTGCATCATATCTTCCTTTGTTTTAACTAAGATAATGAAATATCTCAAAAGTGGTTGGATTTATAGGGAATACTGATACCAAACGAATTGGCTTAAAAAAATACAGCGAAAAATGTAATAAAATACATGGTGTTCTATTTAAAGTAAGATTTAAATTGTGCATGTTGGCGGCTAAGTTTAAAACACTCCGTATGAAATATCAATGAGATGGATATATTGAGTTAACGGGCAAGTGCTTGTTGTTTATTGGTTACAATTTCACGTCACTAGCATTGTTATTAATGGAGATATCGTTATTCAATGTGGACTAGGATTTTTTCAAAATTTAAAAAAAAATCGAAATATCTCGAAAATACTTAATGTTTGGTATAGGACGTTGTGCTCAAATTTTATCTAGAATTTCATGTAGAATTCGAGAATAAAATAAAAAATATTAGGTTCCATTTAAAATAACAAAGTTGACGTCTACCTCCGGTATAACCGAAAGTGTCACATTCGGGACAATATTATATATGAACTCACCGTCATCCAAAACCTACAGCTTCGTAATTTCAGATTTTTAACATAACTGTATCCACCATTACTTTTAATCAAAACTCTTCGCGCCACACCCTGTATATTCGATTTGTTCGAAACAGTATTCGTAAAAATAAAAAAAAATTATCTTGTTAAATAATTTATGAATAAAAAATAGTAAGTGTACCGTTGGTAGGTAAACAAGGTAGATATACGAAATAAATGAAATTAAACTTTAATGTTTGGGGTATTATTACAGTTGGTACATATATTTAAAACGTTTTCATATTAAATTTCTTACTGAAAACACTAGTATAATATCACAAGATGTAGGTGGTGCTATTTGCAGCTTTTTTTATATTATTGATAAAGCAGAATAATAGTTAATTAAGTGACAAGATAAAGCCGCCAATAAAGTTAATTAACACATATCACTAAAGTACGTCATCACAGTAGTGCGCTTATTAAGGGCACAAAAAAGTTAATCAAATGAAATGTAGAAAGAAAAAAAGAAGAAAACCTTAGACACATCCGTTTATTTTGGCAGCATGAGAACGTCAATAAAGGAGGTCTTCGACTAAATGTAAAAATTATTCATTCATATTTTATTAAAAGATATTCTTAAAATAGCCCCTTCGAAATTAAATTTTTGATGAGAATCTAAGATATCTACCAAATTTTCAATAGAAAGAAACCCTTTTCAAACAATACGAGAAAAACTTTATGTAAATGTATCCGTTTGCCGTTTGGAATATAAACAATTGTTTTATTTTCTTAAAATTATGTAATTTCATTGAACCTACATATATTGAAGGACCCTCATCTCTTATCGGTAAAGGTAAGAGTCTTTTCCACAACACATCTAAAATTACCTTTTAAGGGTTAGACGACAACGATCTAATAGAGGCTTTTATCGATATCTCAACCTATCTCTTTAAATTAACTAAAACAGCCTCTTATTATCTATTACACCTTTGGCGTTTTCGATCACAAGCTGTTGCTCAGTTAAAGATAAAACAGACAACGTGCACGTACCCAGTGAACGCGAGTTAATCTCTAGTATAATTTTAGGTTAATTTATTGTACATGTAACGCTTACGAATTTGCATCGAAGGTGAACATTTACAATTTCTGACATATCCTTACGGAAATTATCCGTTCAAATACTAATCATCTCATCTAATCATAAATACCGTGAAAAAAAAATTCTAATTAGATGTTTTCCAATTACCGGAGACTTTTGCGGTGCAAAGCAAAATAAAACATTAAAAGACAACATCGCTTTAATGACAAGCTTAACTCCAGTGAAGGTGTTTTCTTAATTAAAATTCACTTAGAGTTTGCAATTCTCATTCCACTTCACTAAAATTATATCTAACAAATAAAGTACCTACCATATTTAACGAAAGTTTCAAATGTAATTTTAAAGCGTTAAATTCATTTAATTGTATTCGTATTTGTAACCATTAATAGAGGAAAAAGTTTTTACTTTTGTTTTTACTTTAACACGACCACATAAAGTTTAAAATTTGTCTCTTGGCACTCTTTCATGATTAACTTTTATGAACTTTGTCTTTAGACTAATTTTACTGAGTTAAGTCGTCGAGTAAAGAATGTCACTTACTTTTTATACGTCAGCTAATATCACAGAAAAATTCATAATTTTATATTATTTAGCTTCCATTTTTATGATGTATATTTAAAAGAAACGTCACTTTATTATTTGATTTCGTAACTGTCATAATAAGTATCAGAATAAACTTCGTTTTTATGTTGTGCATATCAGTTAAATATATTTTCTTCATTAAATTTGATATTGCCATGCAGTATAAACGTTTACATTCCTTTAATATTGGTAACATTTGTTGACAGTCCCCTTCTTCAAACAACCCCTTCAAAGCTTCATATTTTTAAACATTTATCTCCTTTTAACTTAAAAATTTAACTTCTCACCCTCTCTCCTCTCTCTCTTTTAATACTTAAGACCGTTGTTTAATAAATTAGAGTTTCGGTAACTACAATAATTTACTACTTTTTCGAGCGACATTTGTTACGTTCTGAGTTTTCAACACTTTAAGCATATAAAGCATATTGTAAAATTGGAATTGGTCTAGGAATTAATTGTATTAAATTAATTATTTAACCTTACTGCATGGAATGCCATAATTGATAACAATAACGATTCAAATATTTGCAAAATGTTTTATACAAACATTTAGGTAATTCTCAATGCGTTTCAATAGATGTATCATTATCAAGAGAAAATAATATGTAAGTAAAATAACAAACAAGTAGTTATGATAACAAATCATTAAGGTAAAACAGCCAACTTGATGTTAATTGTAACTCTATATTTAAAATGTCTGTAATATCAATCTGTTCGTTCATTAAATGTACTTTCTGGATATATCAAATGCTTATAAGTTATAAGTATAAGTTAGTTGATAAGTTGTACGGATACGGGATAAGAGGAAATTTTTTGATGTGGATTGAGAGTTACCTTGCAAATAGAAAACAGTATGTTAAAATAAATGGAGTGTGCTCTGATCTCAAAGCTATTCATGTGGGTGTGCCCCAAGGGAGTAAGTTAGGCCCTTTATTATTTATTTTATACCTAAATGAGTTACCAAAGATAGTTAAAAATGCTATGGTCCACCTATTCGCTGATGATGCTCTATTGTACATTTCTGGAAATGATTGTGATGAATTAATTATAGATATGAATAATGAATTATTAAATATTGTTAACTGGCTCTGTAAAAATAAATTAAGTTTGAACAGTAAAAAACCAAATGTATGTATTTAGGAAATAAGTTTGTAAATCGTAATTTAGTTATAGGTAATGAAGTTATAGAATGGGTGGATAGTTTTAAGTATTTATGTGTAATAATTGACTGTGATCTTAAGTTTAATAAATTTGTTGAATATATAGAAAAGAAGTTGTCTAAAAAAGTAGGTGTTATATGTAGGTTAAGAAATGTTTTGTCTTTAAATTCTAAAAAGAAAGTCTTCATGTCAATTGTTATGCCTCATGTAAGATTTTGTAATTCATTGTTGTTTTGTGTAAGTAGTAATTTGTTAAATAGATTAAAAGTCATTTGGAATAGAGCGCTTAGGGCAATCTTAAATGTAAACAGATATACCAGAGTTGCCGAAATGTTATCAAAATTAGATTTATTTAGTGTGAGTGATCAAATTTTGTATGATGTCCTAGTCTTTATTTATAAAATTGATACAGAGCAGTTACCAAAATATCTATCTGGTCTAGTCAAAAAAAATAGTGATATACATGAATATAACACTAGAGGATGTACAAATTTTTATAGAGATTTGAAAAATTTAAAGAGTACGCAGAAATCTATTTTTGATACTGGTTTAAAGTTTTATAATATGTTACCAGTAGATTTAAGAAGTAAGAAAAATATTGTAGATTTCAAAACCTCATTAAAAAAAAATGTTGATCTTAGTGCCTTGAAAAGTAAATTATAGTTTTAAAAAAAAAGAAAATAATGTATAAGTATTTTAAATTAAAGATTTGTAAATTAGCTTTAAGCTATTGTTGAATAAATAAATAAATAAATATAAAACACCCTATCTGTTTTCTTGATTACAAATTTGTCACATTTTAGTATTTCTTTGTGAAGTCGTAAGGTTGCTATTCAGTATTATATGTTTGACATAATTTTATTTGTCTGTGCGTTTATATTTGCAACATCTAATGTGTTCTTTGTATCTAATATCAAAGTTCCTAAGTTTGTCCAATATAAGCAGGTTTACAGGATGTGCAGTCTTGTTGAGTCTTTGACATTAAACAATCATTTAAGATGATGGGTATTAGTTTTACAAACTATTCTTGTTCTTGTAATATGTAAGTTACTTTTTGTGATCTTTTTCCAAAATACGAAATTGATATCTGTAAAATATGTTCCTCGTAAAGGCACTTAAACAGTAGTAGTAGTCATTAGTTGTAAATTTTAAAGGAGGAAAGGGCGACCGGTCTCCTTTTCTCCTTATCCTTAATCCATTCTCATCTTATTCCCCCTCTCACCCTCATTGTCTTCCTATTAGATTGAAAGTCCAAAATTAAAAAAAAAGTTGTCTGTAGTTTCTAGAGCAATAAATACAGGAGGTCAAATTGCCACGTGTCTAACCACCACACGGCACAATAGAGGAGAAATTAGTGAGGTCGGCTAGAACTCAATCAAACGGTCCGAAAACCGCAGAGCACTCGGATTGCATGGTTGTTTTGGAGGTAACGATAATATAGTTGGAGTGAGAATTTGGTTAGAGAGGAAAGAGCCGAAATAGATGCCACAAGCTTTAAAGAAAGAAGAAACAGAAAATGGGTTCTTATTCCTTGGGAGAGGGAGAGCATGTAAAGCTTGAAACAGGATGTAAGTAATAGGAATAATAAGTAAGTGAACAATTCCCTCGACAAACGTAAATTTATTTCCTTTCTGTAATTCCCAACAAAGGAGGCAAGAACTCAAATATTATTGTATAGCTATATAAACATGAATAATAAACGAAATAAACCATATACAGTATGTATGTTATTCCCACAATTCACACCAAAAGAAAATAAAATATAATTTAAAATAAGTTTACGAGGGCAAGTCGTGAGCTTGCATTTAGGCCCACAGTAATTAATAGTTTAGAATACCAAAACAAACAATACTCCTTCCAGCCGAGGTAAGGTATTACGTAGCCTAGCCTGAAAATGCCAGTTTAATAAACTTATTAAATCAGTTATTTATAAGAAAGAAATAATTAAATAATTCAGCTCGACGTTCGTTTAACAAAACTGAATACAAACTTCTTTTTGATTAAGTTACATAAATACAATTGGAAAAGCTTGTTCAGTCCCAATTTTATTTCAAGAAACAAAGAAAAATAGTAAGCAATCAATTTAAAATTAGAAACAGAAATTGGTTCGAACGAGCTTATCTATGTTCGAGTAAAGAAAAAAATATTCTATATTTGAGCTACCAAGTAATTTAAACTAGCACGAAATCTCTCGCCAACAGTTAGCAGATTCAGTTACATCTGGTATACATAAATAGTTACATCTGGTATACATAAAAGTGCAGCAATGCTACTGCGCACGACCACATAACCAGTAGTACAAACGTAATTATTCAAAATGGAGGTTATACATTAATGGGTGTGGCATATAAATCCAACTTTAATAAAAGTTATTCAAAATTTTGACTGTTGATTGTGCGTGAAATATTAAAGAACTGTTAATGAACATATAGCAGTTCTACATGAGAGAAATGGTATTAAAATTAGCTACAGGCGGCTCTCCAACTGACACCGAACTTATACTGCATGTATAACAAATACTTATTGATATAACTAATATAAATATATTTAATTTCCTTGTAGGCAATCGTAACCTGCTGAAGGAAATTTAGGTACGAGTGAAATATTTGTTAACGGAACTAAAATAAATGTGCTTCTTTTCGTTGTAGAAATCAATTTATTTATACATACAAGAACAAGGAAAGAACTGATCTGTGTTTGCAAATGCTTATGCGTTTTTCAAGGCAGCAAAGCAACGAGCAAACAATCCCCAGTATGTGAGCTACAGCTGATCGACGTTTATTAGCAAAACAATCCAAACAATAACCCAAAGAGATACAGTTATATAGACACTTCAATAAATGGAAACTTAAATATATGGAAACGTAGGTTTATGGAAACCCAAGTTAGTTGCTAAAACGAAAGTAAATAATGAAAACGATGTTTATTCAGTGATAAGGTGTTACTTCTAAGATCGAATACGAGCAGTGGTTTAAGTGTCTTAAACAATTTGTTACACCTATCTCTTTGAAGAAGTAATGTGAAATTCTTTTGTGTGTAACCTGAAAAAGAAGTTCGAATTACAACGGCTTACCAAAATGTGT
Source organism: Vesta saturnalis (assembly GCA_036346205.1). Lineage (NCBI taxonomy): Eukaryota > Metazoa > Arthropoda > Insecta > Coleoptera > Lampyridae > Vesta > Vesta saturnalis. The sequence continues at coordinate 9,570,552 of JARFJB010002353.1, forward strand.
AGGTGTAGTGAAATATTTCTATTACATCCGCCTTAAATAGCGATTATATCACTTTTATACAACAAAGAGATATTATATAGTAAAAATTTTCTATAAAAATGATGCTTAACATCTAGTGACTGGAAACAAGGAAATTTTCTAGAAACTTTCCACCCTTCTACAGCAGTTTAGAAAAGAAAAGCCAACACCTCAAGAAACAATTTTACAACCTGAAAAATATTTCTTTCAAATCATTATTACCACATTTAAATATATTGTTAACAGATGTTTGTTTTCAAAATAAAGCATGATAAGTAAGATGCAATTATGTAATGGTATCACCATCTAGTGGTGATTTAGCAAAGTGACAGGTACCTATAAAATATAAGAATTTTGAAAATAACCAGAACCTACGTTCATCTCAGAGATGGCGCTATAGGTATTAATTGAAGTTAAATTTTGTAAAAACGGGTAAAGTTTTAAAATACAGAAGTAAATACGAGAGAAATAATTTTCGTATAGCGTAACCGCGTACACGTCCTAAAAGAAAATTGTATGTGAAGTAGAACTTAACTACAGTACCAGGAATGATTTTGTATATCATTTAATCCATCACACTCACTAGTAAATGCGGTAAATATAGAAATTTTAAATCATTTAGTACAGAAAATAGAAACTAGTAAGCTTAAAGCACATTACTAAATGTTTAAGTCGCACATTATTTAAGGTCGCTTTTAGAAACAGTAACCATATAAAATCATACAATCGATCCTATATCGATTTTTGCACGTTACAAAATCCTGTCCTGTTTAGATAGCCAGGAATACAGGACCCAGGTGACCTCCGTCATCAAAAGTGCTCACTTTCTGATCCATTATTACAACATCCGCAATATCAGGTCTAATCCTAATGCTGTTCAGCAACATCTTGAGCAGTTACAGCCTGACATTTTGGTTCTATCTAAAAACAAGTCACCACTGAAAGCTGCGATGCACCCGACTTGCGCTTTCCCCGATACAATCTTCACTCTAACCTCTGGATACAAAGGAGGAGGTATACCTATCTCATCAACAACGTCGTTTTTAAGACGATTTTTTTCTTTGGGGAATAAAAAGTACGACATGATTTGGTTTAAACATTCTGGTCCTAAATTTTTGAAATTCTACTGTTGCATTTATAGGTCTCCTAATAACTTTTAAGGCTTTTTCGATTACATTAGTTGAAAGTTGACTATTTTCTGCCTCAGTTTCCGTCCTGGGATATATCAATTCTGAGACACTTTAATATTCATAATTCTAACTGGTTTCAATTTTTATCTACTACTAATTCTGCTGGTGATAGTGCAGAAACATTTGCTATTTTGTGTGATGTCACCTTAGAATACCTAACCATGCTCCACATCCTCTAGATCTCCTTTTGACATCACACCCACTTGTTTATAAAACGTCAGTTCTGTTTCCACTAGGTCTCTCTGACTATTGTTTAATAGAAATAACTTCTACTGTACCCTATTCATGTTTTTGATTGCAACACTAATAGAAGCTTGTGGTGATTTAAATCAGCTAAATGGAGTGATTTATAGGATTCTTTTGTAGCCTTTCCATGGCATAAATATTGTTTTAAGTCGTCTTCATCTTCGGACATTGCTCTGAGTTATACATTACCAAAATACCTAATCATACAAGGGATACTATTTATGTATTGACAATTGTCAACACTGGTATTGCCAGGTGCAATTTGTCACTGTCATCTTAAAGTTTGACATTTTTGAGGTTATACGTACTCAGAACGTTTTGTCGTGCAAGCACTATTTGTGTTGTTTACAGTAAGTTGAAAATTTCATCTCAGCCAAAATATGGAATTAACTCGTGATAATTTTCGAGCTATGATTTATTATGACTTCCGACGTGGTCTAACTCAAGAACAATGCATCAATCAACTCAATTCAACTTTTGGCGATGAAGCGCCATCCACAGCCACTGTATATCGCTGGTACACTGAATTCAAACGTGAACGTAGTTCGTTCACGGATGAAGTTAAGGAATGTCGTCCAAAATAGTCGTTGTGCCGGAATATATCGATGCTGTGCGAAAACTAATTGAAGAAGATCGTCATGTGACATCACGAAATCGAGAGATGTTTAAGCATTAGTATGACCAGCATACATAAGATTTTGCACGAACATTTGTGTGTTCGGAAGCTGTGTGCACGTTGGATTCCACAATTGTTGAGAGATGCTCAAAAAAATGTTCGTGTCGATTGGTGCCGTAAAATGATTCCAAATACAACTGTGGTGCATCCAAAGCGGTATACAACATCGTCACAGGTGACGAGTCGTGGATTTATTCGTATAAGCCAGAAATAAAAGTCCAGTCCACAGTTTGAGTGTCTCAATGTGAAGCAAAGCCAACAAAAGTTGTTCGTTCTCGAAGCGTTAAGAAGCAAACGGTGGCGTTTTTCTTCACGAAAACCGGTCCTATGGTAACTGTGGCTCTCGAAAATCAAAAGACCGTTAATTCAGCGTGGTACACGACCATTTGTTTGCCTGAAGTTTTCGGTAAATTGAGAGAAACCAACCCAAAACGACGAATCATTTTGCAGCACGACAATGCCAGCTCACACACATCACATGCAACAAACGAGTTTTTGGACACACAAAAGATCGAATTGATGGGTCATCCACCTTACAGCCCCGATTTGGCACTCAATAACTTCTTTTTGTTGCCATTAATCAAATATAAACTGCGTGGACAACGATTTTCATCGCCCGAAGAAGCACTTGAGGCCTTCAAAACCCATGTTTTAGAGCTTCTGACTGGACAAAGTGCTTTGAAGGGTGGTTCAATTGCATGCAAAAGTGTATAGATCTTAAAGGCAATTATTTTGAAAAGCAATAAAAATATATTTCATCAAATTCATTTGTTTATTCTTTCTATTCTCAATACATAAATAGCAACCCTCGTATAAGTCGTTCTCGTTCCCAACACGCTACATGGAAATATAATAAGACGGTTAATGGACATCTAGACTATGTTGTTTGACCAACGAAAATGCAATGAATCAGCTACATCTTTTTTGAGCAGTTGGAAATTTTGGTTTTTACCTAGAGCCATCAGTGAAAATTTTGGTACATTATTATTCTCCCCCACGGCGTTCTTTGATGGATCTGTAGTTGCTGATTCTGTAGACAAAGCCAATCTTTTCTTTGGGGTTTCTTTGCATCAAACTCGGGTCTTAATGATTCTCGAAAATATGTGCTCCTAGTCAGCTCTTCTTCATACGCTATGAAACCAATTCATTTTCGATACAAGAATCAATCATCAGTAGGCTTGATTTGCAATAAGGCGACTGGCCCAGACGGTATCCCAGATTTTGCCTTAAAGAAATGTTTCTTCAAAATAGTACCAGTCCTATCTCACAAACTCCTCAGTGACCACCAATACGGTTTTAGGAAGACTCGTGCAACAGGTGTAGTCGATTTAAATATTTCAAAAGCATTTGACCAAGTTTGGTACAGGGGTTTAGTTGCAAAACTCACTTCGTTTGAGTTAAATGATATACTCATCAACTGTGTTTGTAGTTTTCTTAATAAAAGACGGATACGTGTCATAGGCGATGGTTTCTTTTTAAAATAAGTTTACATCACGGCGGTCTTGCCACAGGGATCAGTTATAGCGCCTACACTTTTTATGATATACATAAATAGTGTTATTTCTTCAACAATTAACCCAGACCCTTACTTTACTGATGACAATACTCTTCATTGTACTTCATCGCAGTCTCCTCACAATGGTAGTCCACCGTTTACCTCAAATCAAGACATTAAAGTTGAAATGGCAATTTTTATCAACAAAGACATTCCTCGTATCCTAGAATGGGAAAGTAATAATCTAGTTAAATTTAATGCTAATAAAACTCAGTGTTGCCTTGTGTCTATCAAAAAAGATCGATCATTTCCTGTTGTAAGTATGAATGTCTCAGATATTAAGTTTTCAGAACTATTACTTTGTTGAGAATGACGGTATCTTCAAATCTATCATGGGTTCAGCATGGTGCTCGGGCTCGAAATAGCGCCTCAGACGATAAAACTTTATTATGCCCATAACACATAAATGACTATTATATAAAGCATTATAAAATTATATTTGAAATATTATGATTATGTAATTGTGTTTTGTATTTTTCCTTGATGAATTTGTTGTAGCATTTCTAATGTATAGATAATGTCATTTAACAACTACAGGAAGCTTGAGTTCTTTTCTCTTATTTGGTATATTGAAGAGGTCCGTGAGTAAGAAGTACATAATCGGCACAAAATGCAGAATAACGCGAGTTGTTTTTGTGCTGAAATTGTACCGAAATGTACCGTAATTAGTTTTTTAGTATTACATAATACTTTTCCGAAGTTTCCACATTTTTTAAACATACTACTAACCTTAATCTTACATATTTTAGATGTACTGTTTTGTCAACAATACATACCGTTCCAAAATTATCAATTTTTTTTTAGATGTACTGTTAACACCACAATTTTTTGGCTGCATAGCACAGTACAATCCGCATTAACTTATACCGGAATTGTGCCGAAATGTACCATAATCAGTTTGTCATCAATACATGCCGTTTTAAGAAGCAATTTTCAGATGAACAGTGTAGCCAGATTTTGAGCAAACTGTAGGTAAGGTACAAGAAGAAGAAGAAGAGATACAAGAATGGATACCATGTATCAGATTTGAAAGGCTCATCAATTGTTTTCCATCTCTTTTCATTTGTTCGCTCTCCAGAATTATCAATTTTTCATATTTGTAAAAATTGTTATAACACGCTTATTTGACGAAATAGAAAATTAAAATATATTGCAAGATTTTTGATTTATTACTTTTTTACCACATCACTTTCTTTTTTTAAGCGACCATTCGTCAATTAAGTAGGTAAACAAATTAAAACCGTCAACACGTTTGGCCGGTAGAAGTTTGTACTACCAACACTGGAATTATGAAGTTGAATACCAAAAATAAACATTTTATAAAGGGGATGTAATCAGGGTATGTCATTGATACTTTGTCTGGTTCTTTAAAATTGTACCAACATTTAGTTGTTTTTCAAGACTGATTTTCGATATGGCAAATAAAGACCCACTGTGGCTACTATAACATAAGCTTTGTTTAATGAAAAAATTATTAAGTTTGGTACTAACAAGATTATCAATACGAACAACAGTGACCGCCATGTTTTAAACAAAATTTCAGATTTAAGATTTGTTTCCCATTTTAGCTCTATTCATATGCTACAATAATCGCATTTTAAACAAATGATTGCCCAATTTTGTAAAAATAAACTCCGACCTTGAAATAACTATAGTGTATTCATACTAGGATTGTTGGTGACCGATTAGCACTTTAATTTAGAAGACACATACTAAAACAAGTTTTGTCCTTTTCTAACTTATATATTAATGTAGAAACCTAAAAGGACCGCTGACATGTTAGAAACCATACAATCTACAAGTGGGAATTCCTAATCACTCACAATCATGAACGAATGCACTGTATATTAAACGATTTAGTTGTTTAAATACCGCTGTGTAGGGAAAAAGATTTTTTTTTAATTTTAGGGGTTAGTTAATGTTTCAAATGCTTTAATCGTATTGTTTTCATAGCAATTACCCACCTAAACGTCCTGCATAATCGCTCATTGGTTACCCAAAAGACTGGCATTGACCTCTTATTTGTTTATGTATTCTGAAACTGCTTCTGCAATTTTCTATTTTACGTTGTCAGTACCTTCATTTGGTAGAACCAATAAATAATTTTTAAGGTTCAGTCACAAATTTCCTAAAAATTCTATTTCAACTTAAAGAGTGGTAGTATGGTTGCAAATAAACCATTTGAACAGAAATTATGTGATGGGTATAGAATTGTACGAGGAATAAGATCCTTATTCTACTTAAGATTATGAGTGAAACTATTTAGCATGATGTATATGAACGGCTGTTACCGAAGTATTATTTAGTTTAGAATATAAAACAAATACATTTATGTTGAACGCCTGCTGGTACTAAGATTATAAGTAAGGTTGGGTTACTCTTAAGGGAATTAAGAATAGAAGGTGAGTTGCCTTTATCGGAAAATTGTCTAGTGGTGGCAATTGTAGTAACTTGGTGCAGTTATATACAAATCGCGTAGGTGGTCAATAAATATTCTTCTTAAAATTTATTTACATATTTTACTAATATCGCTTCTCCCATCTTGTTCCTTAATTGCATTGCGTTTTCGTTATATTCTAACTTTTCTGCTACAGGTTCAACTACATATTCATTCAAAAGCAGTTTGTAAAAATTCAGAATTGAGAATTTTACCATCGAGATATTCTTCCATCTCCGATTTAGACACAAAAAATTACTTTGGTATTGCAGTGTACCCACATATTGTAAATAAATCTGGTTACACTTAAAACACAATGACTTGTGAACATGCATGTTTTTTTTTATGATTATGGACCTGAACAGGCTAAATTTGGCCTATCGTACTAAAGCACTCAGGAACACTTAGGAGGATGGATAGAGGGATAATAATTTGTCAATAGATGCCTATGAACAGCTACCTTAAATTTTCTCACATCATAAGTGAGAGGGAGATCATTCCAGAGTTTAGAAGCCGTGTAGAAAAATGTGGATTGCGCCCGTTTGGTACGACAAGTGGAGATTTGTACTGCATACTGACGATGTGAATGACCGAACCGAGTGCTTCTCGCAAAGATAGCCCGAGATGGTATCAAAGAATATAATTCAGCAGCACAATAGCCGTTGTAATAACGATAATACAAAGAAAGAACTGAAACCATCATTTTATGCTCAAGGGACTGTATGTGAGAAGTTAAGGACGGGTCATTTATAAGCCTAATCCCTCTCTTTTTACACACTATTCCCCAATTAGGACTTGTTTACAAATTATTCGGCTATTGCTTTGGGTACTAAATGTCTATAGTTTCAACCACACATACGTACATTAGGAATGGTATTGCAAAGAACACAGCGTGTATGCATTTAAATACACACGTTCCTTACTATTCTACAAAAAAAAAGAAGATAATATATTAACATCCATATAAAAATGTTTCAATTTAAAAACAAGTTTGAACGAATGCATTAATGTATGTACACAATTCTGTGTACGTAAATCGATACAATATGATACGTTCTCTATGCAAAATCTTATCTGCTCAAGCAACTTGTTGCATTATACAAAAATACATATTTTTATTATTTTATTTAACCTGCGCTCATTGTGATTGGTTTACTAATAAACATTTACCGATAACTCATAATTCGTTTCAGAATTTAACAAGATCACAATTAACACGTAATTCTGAAGTGCATTAATAGTACAAATTAAATTGATTATGTAATTCCATGTACGATGACTTCATTTAGATTTAGTTAATAGCTATTTCCCCATTTCTGTAATTATACGTACCTATACAAAGCTATATCTATACTTTGGAAATATACTGATTTCCGGTTACCGTCAATAAAAAGTTTTAACCAAAGAGTCAATTGTGAAGCTCTTTAAAAAATGTAAAGCAGTAAATCATATTTAATTGATGACAATTAAAATAATTTCTACAATATACAAAAATACCAGCGCTTACAACTGAAAACGTGAAGCCAGTGGAATTTATACGAGCAGTTGTATGCATTTACATACATACAAATGCACCCAATATTTCGCTCGACTGCACGAAAAATTTCATAGTAAACCGACCAATAATATAAAGCAGAATTATTGATATTAAATACACGTACGGTTTTATTTAGGTACGTAAATAGTCATTTAATGTAAAATAGACCGAAATGCCGCTTATTTGAAGAGTATTTTATAATAGTTTTTTGAAGATACTTGTAAACTCATTTTCCTAAAGAAAGCAAGATACGGTGTTTATCGTATCTGAAGGTAAACCTTCTATATGACTGTGCACGTATATTGACGTTCACTATTACAGCACTATATAACATTGACGATTAGAGCCTTGTTTTCTTGATATTATTATTATCTGTAATTTATTCAAAAATAACTGCACCATTGTTGATAGTTTCATTATAGAATACTGAAAACGGGCTATGCACTTACATAGAAATTATATCCGTAAGTTTATTAATAAAAATACAGAAGACAGATCAAATCTCATTTAACGTGTTATTAAATGAACCATTAGGTCCATTAATATTCTGTAAAATGCAAACTCAAATCAATATAATCGTCGTCATAAAAAATTTGGCTTACAACATGGGGCCGAAGCATAAATCAGTCGTTTGTTCTTTTAACGCCTTATTTGTCTATAATAATGCTGAATATATACGTGTATACAGAGGGTGTAATACATGACGTGTTGTAAATGTAAGGGTTAGCAGACACTCATTTAACGTATTGTTAATTTACATATGAACCCTTACGTCCATTGCTATTCTGTTAAATACTAACTCAAATCAATATATTGGTCGTCATAACAAAATTGCCGCCCAACATGGGGCCAAATTAAAAATCAGACGTTTGTCCTTTTAATGCTTTGTTTGTCTATTATCATGCTGAATATATACGTGTATATACAGGGTGTTATACATGACGTGTTGTGAATGTGAAGCTTGGTAAACACATCTCAAATAAATCAATGTAGGTACTTACTCGTACTAAAAACCCTTCTATGGAGGAACAGGAACCTTTTTCAGCAAGTTTGATTTTTTTTTAATTTAGTACATATTAATTACACACTAAAATAGTTAATTCAATATGGCTGTCATAAAAGTATTTACCACATAGTACTGCAATTTTGGATTCGTAGCTCCTATCAATGTTATCGGATAATTAAAATAAAAATTTAATTATATTTGCTGTACGTAGCCGAAAATTTAATTGTACGTAGTATTTTCTACTACGTATTCACTTTCATTTCAAATGTTTGCCGATTCGCATGATTAATAAAAAAATAAAAGCTGTATTTTCCCACAGTGGCTCCAATAACAAGTGATGCAATACAAATTGCTTGTTAATATTACGACATTGTTACACGATCGCACATGCGTGTAATTTTTAGAGGAGCAGGTGTAATATAAAATAAAATACATCCTTGTACAGCCAATTTTTGTTTATTGAGATCGGAGGGTAATAAACAACATAAGATAACATAACATAACCTTCACACCATTCCCTTACGGGGTAAGCAAAACAATCCCTGCCTAATTTAATTTTCATTCACAATCTTTCTCCATGCTTTCCTATCTCTGCATTCCGCAAGATTCATACATTGTCTCTGACATGTCATTTTATTTTTATAACTCTTTATCTTTTATCATACATTCAGCAACGTTTTACGCGGCCTACCAGGCCTGGCCTAACCTCTAACCTTATCTACATATATTTGCTTCGTTAATCTTGCGTTGTTCATTCTCTCAGTGTGACCAAACCAACGTAATGTACTACTTTTATATCTATCCATTATCGTCTTTTCCTCGGCATACTCCGTCATTATACACTCATTCTTTATCTTATCCCTTCTTATCAAATCTTATCATACCTTTCGTCTTACTAACCTTTCGTTTCGCATTATAGTCCATTCAATTCCAATCACTTTCCTTTGAGCATTGAACCTTCGTTCAATCTGGCCATCCATTGTACCATCTGTAGTAAACATTCTACCCAGATATACCAACTCGTCCACTTGATTCACAATTTCATCTTGCAGAGTAAATACTCCACTCTCCTTTCCACCACCCCGATTGAAAACCACAATTTTAGTTTTTGTTCACGTTTACCTTTAGATCCATGCTCTCATAGACTATATCAAACTTCCCCAGATCAGTTTGTAGCTCATCCACTCTGTCACTTAGTAATATTGTGTCATCTGCATATACACCAGATCTCGCACATTTACGTCACCTTTTGTATCGGTACATGCTTGCATAATAGATTTATCCATGTATACATTGAACAACCATAGTTACATCACACAACATTGTCGCACTGCTTGCTCAATATTAAAGTTTTCACTCAAACCTCCTCTCACCCTAACACATGCCAGACTACCGTTGTATACTGTCCTTATTCCGTTTATTAAACCTTTTATTACGCCATACGCATTTAATATTTCCCACAGCTCCTCCCAATTAACTGTCGTATGTTTTATCAAGATCTACAAACGCACAGTTTGCTTCCTGTTTACACTTAAGCACTTTTCGATCACCTACTGGAGAGCAACCACCTGATCAACACATCCACTCCCTGGCATGAAGCCACCCTGCACATTCCAAATCTTAGCTTGTGTAGTTTCTCGTACTCGATCAATCAGTATTCTTCCAAATACTTTCCCAGGTACACTTACCTATTCCTCTGTATATCTTGCAAACACCCTTGTCCCCTTACTCTTATGCAGTGGTACAATGATCGCGCTCTTTCAATTCCGCGGCACTTTTCCACACTTAAGGCATATGTTGAATGATTCGCACAATCTTCGTATAAGTTTTGCACCGCGATACTTTAGCATTTCACCAGTGATTTCATCTATCCCTGCACTTCGACCGTTTTTCAACCTTCCTACCGTTTTATCTATGTAATTTATCCCAATATCTGTCTCAGTTTCATTCACCCTTCCTTCTATATTCTCCTTATTTAACCCTTCAGTCTTACTTTCCTCACTGCTGTACAAATTTACGAAATACTCTTGCCAGCATTTCTTCACTTCACATTCCTCCCATACTATTTTGCTTATATCCATCACTCTTACAGCGTTCTGTTTTGGGCCACGTTTTGTAGTTTTGAACCATTTCCAGAATAGTTTTTTGGTTACTTCCAAAATTGGACTTTAAAGCCGTTGCCAGTTATCAGATGGTCGAGCCGAATTGATGCTATAACACCTTTAAGGTATCAACTAGGCGAAATATACGATGGTATATTTCGCAAAGTTAATATAGTGTCCAAAATTTTACAAACTCAAAATTTTAATATTTTGTAAGCGTGTGCTACTTTAAGTAGTTTGATTGATTTACAAAAAAAAACTGTCTTTCAGATAACAGTTTTAATGATTTATTAAAAGAAGCGATTTTATTAGATATCGATCCAAAATTTTAAAATAAAGGCGTTTTAAGACCTCGAAAAGTTACAAAACAGTTTAGTTACAAAGGTGACCATGAACCAATGCGAAATGAACTATTAAAATTTAAAGTATATTGTCTTTTAATTTGATACGAATTACTACAACATTGCCCATGCGGCAATTTTCTTATCGGATATTTCGGAATTTAACAGTCACTATGAATTGGAACAGCTAGAGTATTGTACAAAACTTGAGGGTATATTAAGTGATAAAAATCGAAATGAATTTGATATAAATGGGATAGAATTTTGAGAAATTACATTGTAACCAATAATTTACAATATTCTTACTTAAACATTTTTGTGGCATTACGAGTTTTATTGACAATGCCATTTTCCACAGCCACAGCGGAAAGATCGTTTTCCAAATTAAAAATCATTAAAAACTATTTACGTTCTACTATGGTACAAGAATGATGGGAAAGTCTTGCCATCATTTCAATTGAGTCCATAACCTATATGGTCATCCGACTGAAATCACGAATCGTTCAAAACAAACGATACTTTATTGAAAAAAAAATACAACAATGACTACACAACGTAGGAAAAGGAACATCCACACATTTCTAATAAATCAGCCCCTGTATACATATGGCCTTTACTTTTTGTTTAAAGCTTGGGCCATTCTTCTTAAAGATATATTATTGTCAGTTTCTCTTAAAACGTGTCGTACCTGAAGTATGTCATTCAAAAGATTATCTTGACCATTTTCAGTTACTCCTTTCTTCCTTTCCAAAGTTCCAATTTCCAAGAACTGTCGTGCACAGGTTAAACCTTATCTGAACGGCGACAATGCCTACATGTTTTTGAAAGTAATGAATCAGGCTTTAAGATGTGTGTAACGGATAAGTATCGTTTCATTAAAAGGAACATTGCAATTTTTTATTGAATTTGGCCCATTCTTATCCATAATTTCCGACAAGACCATAAAGTCGGCAACAATTCCAAAAGAAAACTTTAAGGAAACCTAACGCACACGCATACGCACACGCACACGCGCACGCACACTCACACGCACACGCACACGAACACGCACACGCACACGCACACTCACACGCACACGCACACGCACGCGCACACGCACATGCACACGCACACGCACTTGCACACGCACTTGCACACGCACACGCACACGCACACGCACTGCACACGCACTTGCACACGCACACGCACACGCACACGCACACGCACACGCACACGCACACGCACACGCACACGCCAGCGCACGCGCACCGCACCACACGCACACTCACCGCACACGCACCACACGTCACACGCACACGCTACGCACACGACACGACACGACGCACACGCACGACGACGACACGCACACGCACACGCACGCACACGCACACGCACACGCACGCACGCACGCACCGCACCGACACGACACGCACGCACGCACACGCACACGCACGCACGCGCACCGCAGCGACGCACGCACACGCAGCACGCACACGCCAGCACAGCACTTACACACACGACGACACGCACACGCACACGCAACACGCACAGCACACGCACCGCACATTAGCGTACGCACACGTCACGCACGTCTCACGCATCATTTCCTCACCTATGCACCAGCACTTTTACACACACATGTAGACGTACACGCACTCGCAGACAACTTCGCACAAGCACACGCACTCGCACATTCACAATATTTTCTCTTTGTAATGATTCATGAGAAAGTAAAGGTAGTAATGACAAAACAAAATGTTTTCATGCATAACAAGTTGTTGCTTTTGTATCTCGGCTAGAAGACTTTAGTAGTCAAATTACTGTTTGTTTGGAAGTGGTTTTCCCACAGTATAGTTAAAGGTTAGATTATGAGTGTTTTATTTTTTTTCTTGTATCTTCTTTTCTGTTTGTTTATAATGTTGGGGTTCTTTGTATTGGTCCGCATTATTTGTTCTTGAATGTTAGTTTACTGCACAGTTGACGTCAGAAGATTTGTGGAGTATTCGATAGACTCTGTAGACGTTTATTTCGTTCGGTGACTGTACTTTAAAAATATTTGTGTATTCCAAACGTTATCATATGTAGTTAGACCGTTTTGTACCCGTTTTCCAAAGTGTGTCGCTTTTATTTGGTACACAGTTAATGTATGCATCTGTGCTTTTTAAAAGCCTATCTTTGTTGCTTTTTGTTACCGTAGCTGTTATTTTTTTCATTTCAGGTTTTATTTTCATCCACTGTATCAGGGTTTGCCTCTTCATCCGTCATTCTTAAGTTGTGCATATGTAATTAAATGCTACTTCTTCTTTACTGAATAATGCTAAAAGAAGTAGAGTGTAAGATGAGTATTAGATTTTCAAATAGATTAGTTTTTTTAAGTTCAAGTTGATGAAGGGTAAAAGGATACAGAAATTTGGTCATCGCCAGACAGAAAACTTGCATTTAAAAGTAAAGCAAGCTTTCCTTATGGAAGTCTGTGCATCAAAACAGAAGGGAAGTTTTCCTCCAGAAAAAGTGCTCTTCTATTGTTGTCTAATACTGCCAATATACACTTTATTTCTTGTAAGTTCCATTGTACGTTATTAACTGAAAAAATAACGTATTAAAGCAATACCCGTTTTGTCTGTTAGGCAATCCATTAAGCACGCATTTTATTTTATTTGCAATACACCAGAGGTATACTTAGAAAACACTAAACCTTCCACACAATGTTTTACTTTACAAGTTATTTAACAATAAGTTACAAATGGAGACTAGTTTCGACAAACATTGTCATCTTTAGACCTTGTAATGATTCATTACAGTAATTTTAATATAATATATGAAAAACTAACGAATACTTACAAGTACTTATCTAAATATTTATACTAAACAGCAAAAAACACAAATGAGGCCTTGATGAGGAACTCATAAGAACTTCGACTAGAGATACATAAAGTTAAATCAGCTTCCTGTAATCGAAATTATGTCACGTACTTAAAACCTGTAACTAATATGTTTACCTAGTAATATTAAACGTTAAAATCCCATGACGGGAAGGATTACAAAATTCATACCCATGTTGAAATATAGGAGAGAATAACAATCATAGTGATTTTTTCCATCTTTCAATCCAATATAACTTTTAATTTGAAGATTAATAAACTGTTAAATACGTAACCAAGCACATGTGGTCAACTTCTTGTGACGTTCTGAACTAAATATTCTGTAACTGATTGAACACCATGTTGAGATCGCATATCAGTTTTATTTTTCTCTATTCCATCAATAACTGCATAGACTTAGCTCACTAACTTAAAAATTTTCAGTTGGACGATTCTCACATCATGCTTTCGTTTGACATAGTAAACCTTTCCCTAGTGTTCCTGTCTCAGAATGCTTAGACATTGTTAATAATTACATTAACCAAGCTTAGCTAACAGATACAGAATGTTCTTTCATTGCAGAATGCTTCAAAATTTGCCATGAACAAAACTTTTTTTTAGATTCAATCAGAATATTTATTGTAAAAAAACTGGATTACCTATGGGCAGCAACCTTTCTCCTCTTCTGTCTGAAATTTTCTTATACGAGTTCGAAAAACAATTCTTTTCCAACCCATTCATTAAAGAACGGTTTGTTCTCTATAAAAGATGTGTAGACGGGATCTTGGTAATATTTAATGGGGATGATACAGAACTGAGTCAATATCATGATCTGTTAAATTCTTTCCATTAAAACATTAAATTTATTGTTGAAAAAGGAGCTGGGAATACAATCAATCAATTTTCTTGACTTATCTATCACCAAACACTACAACTTAAACATCAGTGTTTATAGAAAACCTATACTACTACAGACCATGTGATTCCGTATAAGTCCTTTCATCCGTTAAATAACAAACTAGCGGCGTTCAGGTATTTCTTTAATAGAGTCGGCAATTTACCGTTAAATAAAGAAAATTTCGAAACACAGGTTAACACTATTTTTCTCATATCAAAGACTACACCACTTTAGATAATACCACCGAAGAACAATTACAATTCAAAGCTCTTCCATATATTGGACCTTGTTCATTACAATTCTTAAAATTGTTCAAACAATTTAACATAAATATTTCCTTTAGCAACAATCAAAATCTCAAATCTTCTTTAATGAAAACTAAGGACGAGGCGGATAAGTTTTCTTAATCAGGTGTTTATAAATTAAAATGTAATTCATGTAACTGTAATTATATAGGTCAAACGAGACGTTCCTTTAGGAATAGGTTTGCGGAACACATCAATTGCATCAAAAAGAATAACCACATTTCCCAAAGATCAGCCTTCGCTCACCACATCTTATCCACTAACCACAACTTTGATCCCGGAAAATCTGAAATTTTAGATATATGTGATAAAGGGAATAAACCCAACTTTTTGGAAATATTAGAAATTCATAAACAATTAGAAATTAACCCTCAGGACTGTATTAATGAAGTACTCAATTTTAATAAAGATTTTATATCTTTGAATTAAATGTTACGATTTAGGTATATTGGCAACACTTCCTGTAAGTACCTTCAACGACTGTTGTTTCTTTCATTAAAAACTCTTTCTTATAGCACATTTAATTTATTGAATTAAAAAATCTAGATTTAAAATTTTTAAAATTTAGTTCATAACCTCACAAGAAGTTGACCACATGTGCTTGGTTACGTATTTCACAGTTTATTAATTTTCAAATTAAAATTTTTATTGGATTGAAAGATGGATTAAACCGCTATGATTATTAATTCACTCCTATATTTCAACATGGGTGTAAATTTTGTAATCCTTGAACGTTTAATATTACTAGGTAAATATATTAGCTATAGGTTTTCATTTTCATTGTAGGAAGCAGCTTTAACTTTACATATCTCTTTCTTATGAGTTCCTCATCAAAGCCTCATTTGTGTTTTTTGCTGTTTATTGATTAGATTGTTGATAATTTAACTTAATGGTTGAGACTCGGCTTTGATGGAACCTCCGGTAAAAGGGTGTCTCAGAATTTATTTCTCAATATGTTGATCAAAACATATTTTGATATTGTCTGACTCCACACTTTATGCGTTTGAACCAGAATACTGAGATGCATTAATTTGTGTTATTGTGCATTTTAGTATAAATATTTGTATAAGTGCTTGTAAGTATACGTTAGTGTTTCATATATGATATTGAAATTACTGTAGTTTAAGGTCTGAAGATAACAATGTTTGCCGAACCATTTGTAACTTATTGTTAAATAAGTAAAATATCGAGGGGCAGGAGTTGGTGTTTTCTAGATATACCTCTGATTATCACAACCCCATTTAGAGTTTCAAATATGGAGTCCAATAGTGAAAAAATTTAGTGGAAATAGTTGGCAAAACCGAAATGAACTCGCCCATTGGTACCAGCCAAAAACGTTGTCGTTTGACAGATCACCTTTGGTTAACCATTCTGGTCAATCATTCATTCAGATTAACAATTATATCCATAACAGTTGTTGCTTCATACCCTAAGATTTATGCGCTTTCTGTGTAAGAGAAATGCTAAGTGTTCTATAGTTAATGAGATATATTAATTTATACCGGGTGGCCAACTAAGAATGCGAGGTACTGTATCTGGGAAACTATCCATCGTAGAGGCTTGCCCAAAAAGAGTTATTACTATAAATTAATAAGGATTGATAAAATCAGATTAAGTAGTAGTCGTAATGGCTGGAATTATTATGGAATTAAGTTTTATAACAAACTACCAACTTCGATCAGACACTTCCCTAGGAATACATTTTTAAAAATTATAAAAACCTATCTTATCCAAAAGACATTTTATAGCATTGACGAATTTCTTAATGTAAATGTCAACTGTGATTTAAATTATATGTGATACTTGATATCTTTACAACTTGTTATGTACTATGTTGACCTGTGTAAAACTAATGTTATTAACACCAAAAATAAATAATAATAATAATAATATAACGGCCAACACAAAAACCTGGAAAATATTTTCAAGTTTCTGAAATGGCCGCTAGGGGGCGTAACTGCGATCTTGAATCTAAAAAAGTGATGTTTCTGTGAATTCTGCTATATTAACCTAATAAAAAAATAACTGATCTATAAAGTCCAGGATAATCTGAACTTTTTTTGTTTGGCACTTTTTGACGTATGTCTAAAAATAAAGTGGTGGGGGGTATTCAAAGGTTTCCTTAAATAACCCCCTGTATCTTCGAAACGGCTAAGCCGATTTTATCAAGCTTGGGCGCGTTGAAATGAGCTATTCTTGGGCTACAAATGTTATAATACTTGAAGTGTTGTTAGTTTCACATGTCGTCGCTAGAGGGCTTTGTTCGACATTCCTACAGAGACGGTTAATTTTCGCAAAAAAATTAAATGCATTGGTATGACCTTTTTTCATGTGCAAGTAGCTAAATGATGCCTAAACAAGCTCGCGAAAACCGCATCTCGATATCTTGTTACTAACCTAAAATATCGACCAATGAAAACTTTATACAAAAACCCCTTAAATTTGTATTTTTTTTTAACTATATTTTTCTGGAATTGTTTCTATTATGTAAGTTGTCGCCCTAGAACGGATCGATTTAAAGGAGGAAGGTTTTTAATGCCCCGTAAATGCTCGAAATGCTGACCATCACGCTCTATGCATTGCTGAGGCCTCTCATGACTAGACAAAACTGCAGCTTCAATTTCGGCTCTGAATAGGTTACCTAGAAATTGTGATTTTAAGTGTTTGTAAATTTATTCACCATAATAAAATCACCATTTTTGAAATTACTAGAAATTGCGATTTTAAATGTTTGTAAATTTAGTCACCAGAATAAAATCACCCTTTTTGAAATTACTACGGGCAAGTAAGCAATGCTAAAAGTTATATGAAAGGCCTATTTTTTGTTTGTTTAAATGGATATTCACTATGGATATATACGAAAAATACAATTAATAGAAGCAGGCAATGGAAACAGATACCTAAACAAAACATACATAATCCTCAAATTGTCAATAGTTATCAATACCTTCGCGTTGCTTTGAGCAATTTTTGTGCTTTTAAAATGCGTTTTACGATTAATGAAGCTGTTGATATGCTTGTGGTTTATTTTGAATGTCTTCAGAATGCCACAGTAGCTAAAAGGGTTTACGCTGCTCGGTATCCAAACCGGCGTCCTTGCGATGTATGAGTTTTTCCCCGATTAGTGGCGAACTTACGAGCCAATGGTAGTTTTCGGCCTACGTTTCAATGGCAAAGAATTGGAAGGACACAAGAAAATATTAACCGTGTACTGGGCTATATTGAAGGAAATCCTCATGTTAGCACAACAGCATTATCCACTGAGTTGGGAATATCACGGACAACGGTTCAAAATATTTTGAAGCACCATAGGTAAGTTCTAATGGCCATCAAAATATATAGGTATCCGTTTAAACTTTTTTTAATTACTTTAAGAATGCACCCATATCATGTCGTTTTGCATCAGGCCTTGAAAGAGGAAGATTTTGATCGAAGGTTAGACTATTGCCATTGGATGTTAGGCATGATACGCGAAAATAGAGAATTTTTATTTCAAATTCTTTGACGGGAGAGTCAATCTGCACAATATGCATTATTGGTCTGCAGAAAATCCCCATTGGTTGCGTGAAGTTCAGCGCCAAGGACGTTGGAGTTTAAATGTATGGTGTGCATACTGGGAGGCACAATTATTGGGCCATGTTTTTTCGAGCAACCCCTAAATGGCAATGTATTTCTTGACTTTTTGGCCAATCAATTACCGTTGTTGTTGGAAGATGTGCCTCTGGAAACAAGGCAAAAATTGTTTTTGCAGTTGGATGGTTGCCCAGCAAATTTTGCTATTAATGTGATAGAGCATTTTATGCAGTATTTTAACAGCGGTGTATTGGAAGAGGAAGTCTGTTTCCATGGCATCCGCGATCGCCAGACTTAACTTGCCTCGATTTTTATTTATGGGGGCACTTAAAGGACATCGTGTTTCGGACTCAAGCTACTACTAGAGAAGATATGAAAAATCGGATTCGTAACGCAATACGTAACATATCGAGAACCGAAATTGAAGCTGCAGTTTTGTCTAGTCGTGAGTGGCTTCAGCAATGCATAGAGCGTGATGGTCAGCATTTCGAGCATTTACGGGGGCATTAAAAACCTTCCTCCTTCAAATTGGTCCTTTTTAGGGCCACAACTTACATAGTAGAAACAATTCCAGAAAAATATAGTTAAAAAAAAGTACAAATTTAAGGGATTTTCGTATAAAGTTTTCTTTGGTCGATATTTTAGGTTAGGAACAAGATATCGAGATGCGGTTTTCGCGAGCTTGTTTAGACATCATTTAGCTACCTGTTCATGAAAAAAGTCATACCAATGCATTTAACTTTATTGCGAAAATTAACCGTTTCTGTGGGAATGTCGAACAAAGCCCTCTAGCGACGACATGTGAAACTAACAAAACTTCAAATATAATAACATTTGTAGCCCAAGAATAGCACATTTCAACGCGATCATGTTTACTAAAATCGGCTTAGCCGTTTCGAAGATACAGGGGGTTATTTAAGGAAATCTTCGAATACCCCCCACCACTTTATTTTTAGACATACGTCAAAAAGTGTCAAAAAAAAACAAAGTTCAGATTATCCTCGACTTTAAAGATCAGTTATTTTTTTATTAGGTTAATATAGCAGAATTCACAGAAACATCATTTTTTTAGATTCAAGATTGCAGTTACGCCCCCTAGCGGCCATTTCAGAAACTTGAAAATATTTTCCACGTTTTTGTATTGGCCGTTATAGCAATAACTCTTTTTTTGCGCAAGCCTCTACGATGGATAGTTTCCCAGATATAGTACCTCGCATTCTTAGTTGGCCACCCTGTACAAAAAAAATTCCAGCCTCACTAAATGCCTCAAACAAGATTTAACAGTGTTGCTTAGTAATTATCTCATAGTAAATTATGACGTGCAACGGAAATAAAATGAAAAACCCTATACTAACAAGCTTTTATGTGTTATTCACAGCAGACACCATAATTTGTGGGTTTTGCTTTTTAACCATAGAAAACTAGTCTTGATTGTGTGTTAAACTTGAATTTGTCTTTTTGTTATTTTTTTTTTACCTAATACTAACAAAATGTGTAAATTTCTCTTGTTTAGTGATACATCAAATATGGGTTTTATTTAATGAATATTTACAGAAACAATTACATGTTCACCTTCAAATTTAATAATAAATGATATATTCAATATTTTAATAACATGCATATTAATGCAATTTAAAGCAATATCGATAAAGCTTTAATCAGACAACTAAAATATTAAAATTTTATGATAGCGTGGTACAGAAACTGTGTGCTGTTAAGGATAGAGAAGCAAAGGCGTTTGAATCCCACGTGATTTAACTTGTTACATATTGAGTTAAAACTATAACGCAAGCTTATAATTTTGAGCGAGTGGAATAAACTCTAAGTATGGTTCGAACAGTTACAGTATAACTTATCTACTTTATTTTGTTTGAAACTTTAACATTTGTAAAAATACGTTATGCACGATTGTTTTTAATAAAACGTACACAATACACTCAAAAGGAATAAAAGTTTAGGTAAGACCCATTTAGTAACGTTAATGTTCAATAAAGTACCTATAATAAAACTCTTTTTACGACAAATGTTACTATTGTTTAATACTTATCAGGATGAGGTTTACTGTTTGCTGTATTAACTTTTCTATTTTGCGTAGCAGACTTATCCACTTCTTAAATTAATTATTTTGTTGAGTGAATAAACATTATTATAATTCTAATGTTAATTAATTTAGATTGTAATATTGTGGTTTCCAATGGAGAGCCTTGAAAGGTCAAATTCTAGGATCAAACAAAATAAAACTGTTCTCAGTCCCTTCGACGACAAACGAGTTATAACGGCAAACTTTGCGACAACTCACCCTTGGGGTTACAATTCGCTCGTTTAAGAATATTCGCGATAGCGTTTAATTTCTGTATTCTCATTTCAGATCATGATGAGCACCATTTGGAGCATTAGTTCCGAAAACCACATTCCCATGGAGCAGAACCTCGATCATGCTACGCGTGTGATATATACAAAATATTTAGAGTGCTATAATGGATATACAATCAACTAAAAATTATTTTTTTACTAATGCCATCTTTCAAGACATTATTCTACCGGACGAGTACTTCAACTGGTGCATGAAAAGGGGAAATGTGTGCCCGAATAAAATTGTATTGCTGTTCAATAGAACGAGTGAACTTGATAATTTAATTAAGAAAGTTGTAAATATATGTAAGATTGTAAATAGCGAATGTATAACTGCTAATCAACTTGAATCATTTCCCTTACCACCACATATCAAAATGTATATACTTGATTTCAGTAAGCCGTTACTTAATGTTTACAGTACATTAGGTAATTATAAGAATTCGAAGTCGGTGGTGTTGGACGACGCTATTTATACGGCCATTGAATACGCCAACTCTAAGTCTCTGGAAATTCTTTCGAACATGTGCAAGGAGCGGGATATCACGTACACAGCTAGGCCGTCCGATGACCTTCGTGATAAACGAGCCCACGAATAGCTGCTGGAGAATATTTGCAAAGGCGTTGAAAATCCTAAGAACAACACATTTTGGCCATACACTGAACTGAGCGAATACCAAAAGACGTTATCCTTAGTCTCAAAAATGCAAACGTAGGTATTGTTAAAAAATATTTGTATGATGAGATGAAATAGAATGAAATAAAAGTATGTCGAGTTTTTATTTATAGCAAGTAATAACAATAATGTGCGTATAAAACTACTTTGTCATCATCGATCCACGAATACACTTCTGGACACTTAGCCTTTTTTTGCAGTTCCTACCCGTGAAATACACCTAGTATGGGTGACCCTTTATTACTACGGTCCCGGCCACCAGGATCTGGCTTGTCTCAGGATGAGGTAGTCGTTTCCCCCAAGAACTGGTACCAGTATCCCAAATACAGCTAGTCGTTTCCCAAAAACGGGAATCTGTTTCCCAAAAACAGGTCAGAGCACACCAAAAACAGCTCAAAACAGGCAAAAAACGGCAATCCTTTCTCCAAAAAAGGTCAAAACAGCTCAAAAAAAAGCTGTTCTTGTACATGCAATGTAAAGGATATAGTAAGATCCGATTGGAATTTCTCTAATCCCACAATCTATCGTCCTCCTATGAAAAATGTATACAACAGTAGTTAATGGGTTACTGCTAAAATTACTCCATGATAGATTTATATCTTTCTTTATTAGAACTACTAGTATAGCTATTATTGCTACTTGTTTTGGATTCATATATATGTACAGGGGAGACTCACTTATTTGAACACTCAAGTAGGAATTTGAACCTAATTATATTCTTTATTTTATAATCTAAATTTAGATTCATTTATTTGTACAACGAAGTAGGAGTTGGAACCACTAATTATTTTTCTATTTTGTAACCAAAATTTAGGTATTTTAGGCTAACATCAATTCAGTTTCGTGGTTGAACACCCGCTTGGGGAATTTCGGAATTATATTCATTTAGTGGGTTTAAGTTATAATTCGTCTTAATTTATATCATTTGCGTTACAGAATTATTATAAACTTAATTTTTTTACTTTCTTTTTGTAATTATTTGTAATATATAATAGGTTGTTGTGTACACGGTTCATAATGCATTTAATTTATAGTTGTTCGGATTACGTTACACGTAATATTTTTTCCGGTTTGTTCCCTCTGAAACTGAAACAAAGTATGTTGCGTTCCACAGAATTTTTGTTTCTGCGGCGTATAGTATGTCTAGCCGGTGCATTAGTTTGAAGCACTTCACAGCGAAATCGTGATTAACAATTTTGGCGCCCAACGTGAAGTTCAACAGAACTTATGATAGAAGTTTTACATTAATCGGATTTACGTTTTATTACTTACTGTTTGTTCGTTCACTTGATGCTTCAGCTCGGAGGTAATGTGTTGTGTTAGCTGGAAAGACTGCAGGTTATTTTTCTTTTTGTTTATTATTACAGTTTTGCGGTTATGCAAATTTATACCTTTCACATATTAATGTTGCTGATTTTTCCAATTAATTTAATCCGGACAATATCACTTGTCGGAACATGTAGCTTTAATCTAAATTAATAATAAGGGTAATATTAAATAATGAAGATTCTATGAAAAGGGTATTGTGTATATAATGCATGTACCTCAGATTGAATACTCAAGAGTAGGGATTAAGGGTAAATTCCTTAAATATTTAAAGATGTTGAAAACGGTTTCTCTCACAGGGACCTTAGATGCAGAAACAACATTCGAAACGCAGGTCCCACATGTTGAAGAGCTTTAAGCCAAAAAAAGTAACACGAAAAGGCACAAGGAAAGAAGACAGAAGAAAATTAAAAGGTTACACTGAAAATTTTGGCGCCCAACTTGAAGTTCAACAGAACTTATGATAGAAGATGTACATTAATCGGATTTACGTTTTATTACTTACTGTTTGTTCGTTCACTTGATGCTTAAGCTCGGAGGTAATGTGTTGTGTTAGCTGGAAAGACTGCAGGTTATTTTTCTTTTTGTTTATTATTACAGTTTTGCGGTTATGCAAATTTATACCTTTCACATATTAATGTTGCTGATTTTTCCAATTAATTTAATCCGGACAATATCACTTGTCGGAACATGTAGCTTTAATCTAAATTAATAATAAGGGTAATATTAAATAATGAAGATTCTATGAAAAGGGTATTGTGTATATAATGCATGTACCTCAGATTGAATACTCAAGAGTAGGGATTCAGGGTAAATTCCTTAAATATTTAAAGATGTTGAAAACGGTTTCTCTCACAGGGACCTTAGATGCAGAAACAACATTCGAAACGCAGGTCCCACATGTTGAAGAGCTTTAAGCCAAAAAGTAACACGAAAAGGCACAAGGAAAGAAGACAGAAGAAAATTAAAAGGGTACACTGAAAATTTTGGCGCCCAACGTGAAGTTCAACAGAACTTATGATAGAAGTTTTACATTAATCGGATTTACGTTTTATTACTTACTGTTTGTTCGTTCACTTGATGCTTCAGCTCGGAGGTAATGTGTTGTGTTAGCTGGAAAGACTGCAGGTTATTTTTCTTTTTGTTTATTATTACAGTTTTGCGGTTATGCAAATTTATACCTTTCACATATTAATGTTGCTGATTTTTCCAATTAATTTAATCCGGACAATATCACTTGTCGGAACATGTAGCTTTAATCTAAATTAATAATAAGGGTAATATTAAATAATGAAGATTCTATGAAAAGGGTATTGTGTATATAATGCATGTACCTCAGATTGAATACTCAAGAGTAGGGATTCAGGGTAAATTCCTTAAATATTTAAAGATGTTGAAAACGGTTTCTCTCACAGGGACCTTAGATGCAGAAACAACATTCGAAACGCAGGTCCCACATGTTGAAGAGCTTTAAGCCAAAAAAAGTAACACGAAAAGGCACAAGGAAAGAAGACAGAAGAAAATTAAAAGGGTACACTGAAAATTTTGGCGCCCAACGTGAAGTTCAACAGAACTTATGATAGAAGTTTTACATTAATCGGATTTACGTTTTATTACTTACTGTTTGTTCGTTCACTTGATGCTTCAGCTCGGAGGTAATGTGTTGTGTTAGCTGGAAAGACTGCAGGTTATTTTTCTTTTTGTTTATTATTACAGTTTTGCGGTTATGCAAATTTATACCTTTCACATATTAATGTTGCTGATTTTTCCAATTAATTTAATCCGGACAATATCACTTGTCGGAACATGTAGCTTTAATCTAAATTAATAATAAGGGTAATATTAAATAATGAAGATTCTATGAAAAGGGTATTGTGTATATAATGCATGTACCTCAGATTGAATACTCAAGAGTAGGGATTCAGGGTAAATTCCTTAAATATTTAAAGATGTTGAAAACGGTTTCTCTCACAGGGACCTTAGATGCAGAAACAACATTCGAAACGCAGGTCCCACATGTTGAAGAGCTTTAAGCCAAAAAAAGTAACACGAAAAGGCACAAGGAAAGAAGACAGAAGAAAATTAAAAGGGTACACTGAAACAAGATGTCACCAAAGTCCTATTATGTCCAAATAGCGCATAAAAAAGCGTTGAAAAGAAAGGGGTTGAGAAAACTGCCTTAAAAGACAATTTCAAATTTTAGGTCCAACAAGCAAACGGAAACAGAAGAGCGGAAAGCGGAAAATTCGCACGGAAACAAGAGATATGCAACCCGCACAAAGGTATGAAAATCTGGCCCAAAAAGAAAATTATAGAAATAGGTGACAAAAGAAGTCAATAAAAAAGGGCCAACATGTCGAAAGGAGCTGATGATGAAACACGGTTTAAAAAGCAGATAAAACAAATTTAAAGGTTAAAAAGCCATCGCAAAGGAAGCCGATAAGGAAGGGTCATTAGAATGTAATTAAGTGGAGAACCCAGTGTCATTGCAGAGCAATTAAGATGGTCATTATCGATCCATTAGGATAATAGGTTCATTACAAAGCATTTAAATTCTGGTTGCTCCGCTCCTGAGGCTTGGACCAAAACAAATATTTACTGAGAGTTAGACATCTCAAATTATAAATTAGTCAAATTTATGGTTTTTGTTATTTCGATAAAATTATAAGATGAGACTGCACTCAAATTACCCTAAAATGAGCCACCAAAAACCACGGGAGGTTACACATCTAAATATAACTCGTATCAAATGTGAATGAAATCGAAATTCTACTTTTTGAGTTATTACGAACGAAAGAATATAAAACAAGTTATAGAACCCGTGCTCTCCTTTTTCACATGTCGAATACTACAAAAAATCACTGTAGATACTCAGGTATTCAATACGTATGTCAAATAATTTTTGTAAATTTCCAGACATTGCGTACACTGCCACCGTACATGCGCGCATCGCACACATTTTTTACATTATTCAAAAACCACAGAAAATTTCGAAACGGATATTTTTCGGTCAACCCAATTTTAAAAGTTTTTGACCAACGACAATAATATTCCCTTCAGGTGGTAAGCTTAAAGGCGATGTGACGATGATAGCGCTTCATATATATATTGTTTTACTCAGTTATAATAACATAAAGTATTTTACACCAAATGGCCACGGGCATAACTACCGACTCAAAACACAATTCTAAACTTTCTATTTTAGTAGATTTATTTTGAACTTGATTAACATTTATAATTTACTACGACGGCATTTCGTCCACCATCAAGCATTGTATTTTTAGATCTATGAAATGGCCATATCGCCGTTTTGGGCATTCGCGCTTTGGTCATTTGTCGCTTTGGTGATTCGGAGCTTTGGCCATTTGGGCTTTGATCATTGCGTACTTTGTCGGCATAATGGTCCAAAATTGAAATTTATCGGAATCTCCTAGACCCAAT
Source organism: Vesta saturnalis (assembly GCA_036346205.1). Taxonomy (NCBI): domain Eukaryota; kingdom Metazoa; phylum Arthropoda; class Insecta; order Coleoptera; family Lampyridae; genus Vesta; species Vesta saturnalis. Next base: position 9,597,071 of record JARFJB010002353.1, read on the forward strand.
TATTTTAATGTCAGGACTAAAAGTATAATTCGTGTAAACATTTTCTGGACAGAAAATGCGAAAAATAACGTTCATATTTCTTAATCTTGGAATAAAAATAGTCCTAGCGTAACTTACCTAAAGACGCGACAGCTTAGGTAAAACTAATATATAATTTATGGTTCCAAAGTGTTTTCCTAAAAAAAAATCCAGTGTAAAAGTTTAAAGGAAACCTATTTGCTCATGAAAATGTTATTTAAGGAACCTTTGTATCCGAGCCATCGGTGAAATACTTAGCATTAACAGGAACCACTATCCTTCAGATATCATGGTAAACAATTTGGAATCCTCCAAAGGGAGAGAGGTATGTTTGAATAAGTATTAATTGAAATATGGCGGAATAGATTTCATCAGCAGTAATTATTTTACTAAAAGATTTCGGCTTAAAAAAAGGTAAGTAAACAATTATTTTCCGTATTTGCAACCATTATTTTAAAGAAGAATTGATGTACTTGTATATACTGTTAAATGAATAGCTGACATTCAGTGAGGTGCGTATGGGTATACGTTAAACTGGTTGTTTCAAAAAACGTTCCAATAATTTTTGGGATAAATAGAATATTAAATAATAACGTTAGTTTGGTTAATAAACCTGTGTCCGAAAATGCCTCCTTAAGAAGATATGGCCCTGTAAAGTGGTCCCAAAGTTCTTTTTTTTTTGTTATCTCTGAAACGGTTTAAGATACCCAAATGAAATTTAGATCACAAATACCTTTGATTAGGTCATAAAAGATAGCGTTGACAAATTTTTAATATTTTATACAGGGGCGTCGCTAAAGTGGGGCGCCACTTATTTTGCCCCCAAATTTTTTTATGGGGATATTTTAAATTGTTTGGGCAAAAATAATATTTTTTAAACAATTTTCCACAAAAAATGTACTCTTGTTAAAAGGAAAAAACATGACTGGTTTTGGAGTTATTTGAGGTTTTAACATGTTATACCTAAAATAAGAAAATAAAAGAAAAGTTAATTTGATTTACTTGAATTAAGTAGGCTTAGACTGCAGAGTCGCGATTTCTTTTGTTTGACAGATTCGTTTGACACATTGCTGTTGTGTATTAAAAGAACAATTATTGCTCTCGTTTCACTACAGGCAAGTACAAGAATTATTGCCTGAAGATATTTTTTTGAGAAGAGACTTTTGCGAATTATTACAATGAATAATGAGACAGAACCCTGATTTTTTACAAAATATTCTTTTTACCGATGAATCAACTTTTACTAGACAAGGTATGTTTAATAGTCATAACAGTCACTTCTGGGCAGAGGAAAATCCAAAGGTTAAACGTGTAACGCATTATCAACATGATTTTAAGTTGAATGTAGGGGGAGCTTCAATAGGCAACCGCCTCGTTGCATACCATATTTTCGATGGAAATTTAAATGGTGATGTTTTATATGAATTTTTGGATAATCGTTTATTTCCGCTGTTAGAAGATTTGCCTATTGATCTACGAAGAAATATAGTTTTTATGCATGATGGTGCTCCACCTCTTTTCAGTAGACAAGCTAGAAGATGGCTCAACGCACATTTTCCAAATCATTGGAATGGTCGAGGTTCTGATGCTCCTATCCACTGGCCACCAAGGTCACCTGACCTAAATCCCTTGGATTTGTGGAGTTTAGTTAAAGAAAAAGTATATTCAAATAAATTCCATTGAAGAACTTCAAGCAAGATTTGAAAATAATTTAAGAATGTTAATTCAAGAACCGCGGCCATTCCAAAGGATTATGTTTTCACTAAAAAAACGTTTACTATTATGTATTCGTGAAAATGGTGGGCATTTCAAACATTTAATGTAAAAACCCGCATCTACTTATTCAATTTTTTTTTCTGCTTGTTTTGTGTTATTCGTTGTTTTTTTTAATTGTTTCTTTTGTCTGTTCTGTGTTAATGTCACACAACTAAAACCTTTTTTAAGTTCTAAATAATTTACAACATTTTTACCTCATAGTTGTTTCTGAAACACTCATTATTACCTGAGGTGGTTCTTTCTCGCGCATGAAAATTATTAATTGTTTCATTTTAAAATAATTTATTAATTCGGTCAGCATTACTGGCTAATACCTCAAACAACTCCAAAACTAGTAGTAGTGACTATCAACAAGAGTATCTTTTTTGTGGCAAATTGTTTAAAAAATGCTATTTTTGTCCAAAGAATTAAAAATATCCCCATAAAAAAAGTTTGGGGGCAAAATAAGTGGCACCCCCTTTTATCGACGCTTCTATACAAAATGTTAAAAATTTGTGACCTCGTCAAAGGTATTTGTGGTCCAAATTTCATTTAGGTATCTTAAACCGTTTCAGTGATAATAAAAAAAAAAGGATCTTTGGGGCCACCTTTACAGGGCCGTATATTCTTAAGGAGGCATTTTAAGACACATGCTTATGAACTAACGTTATTTCTTAATATTCTATTTACCCCACACACTCTGTTTAAAGATCTATGGAGTATAATAGAGAAAATCATTAGTTAGAAATTCACAGCTAAAGCAGAAACGAGAAAACATTTTTTTAGGTACGACATCGATTTTAGAGCTCGAGGCGTTAACCGAGATGAAAGACCGGATACCTTTACCGAGTTACGGAAGTCATCTTTAATGTTCCAAAGGACAATATTTTATTCTCATAATAATATCATACAAACACCGATTACCAACCAATAATAGATTCTATTAAATAAATATATTATTATACAAAATATGATATCGTGCTTATGTCCAAAAGTTCTATGAATGTCTAATCTTGTTTAATCCCAAAATACAAACAAACAATACATTTATTTAATGCCGAATTAATGTTAAGATATAGTTAGTTAATTACTTGTATTGTAATAAACCAGTTGTATTTTTGTAAAAATTAAATCTTGTTAGTTTTAAAAACTTCTAATTTCATTCCACAAACTTAACTGGCGCAGTCGGTAGGATGAGACAAGGAGATTACAACCCGAGAAAACTTTCATCGTAAGTTTCTACTCTTCACGGCCAAAAGAACCATCAGATTTATAACAAGAAGAACAATACCAAAAACACTGAAGAAAACAATATTATAGGTAAGAGCCATCTTCTCTAGCCCACTTAGTTTAAGTAAGTGACAAAAAAATATTTTTTGAACCTATAAATAGGATTTAATACAATTTTCAGAAAATTAGGAAGTAAAGTACTTAATTAATTATCACAGAGAAGGAAAAGGAATTCACAATTGACATTGAAAATATAATTAATCAATTAAAAAGCTTAAACCTAGAAAACAATAGTATGACACAATCAAACAGTGTAAATTTTAATATGTTAAAATTATTTATTGATACGATTCCACATTTTGATGAAGATTCTAAAACGTTAGAAATCTTCATTGAACGTTGTGAACAATTAATAAAACCTACCAAAATGAGACGGAAACTGACCCAATAAATAGTTTTTTTAATAAGGGCCGTAATTAGCAAACTTACCGGGCATGCTTTAGTAGTTGTGGGTAGTCGTCGGGAAATTAGAAATTGGGTAGAATTAAAATCATTGTTAAGATTAAGTTTTGGTGATCAAAGCGCTTTAGATTGTCTAGTACAAGACTTGTTAGTAATAAAACCGCAAAGAAACGAATCATATTTAACTTTTGGTCAAAACATACAAAATTGTGGTAGTGCTATAGCTTCTAAATTAATGTGTGGAAATTTAACCATCGCGGAAAGACGATTTCAAATGAAAAACTATGATCAATTGGCACTAAAAACATTTGTTACGGGTTTACAAGGTCATATACAAGATATGATACGATTAAGAAACCCAGATTAATTAGAGAAAGCAATTTAATATGTGTTAGAGGAAGAGAATTTTATCCATTATCAAGGGCAAAATAGCAATAGTTATAAGAATTCTAATTTACTGCACTCAAAAACAAATTTCTTAAACCTACTAGTTTTCACAACCTTCAAACAAAAGTTTTGACAACCTGAACCAATGTCAACTTCTACACGAAATGCAACGTATTCATGGTGCTGACTAGTAAATTTGTTTTCTTCGAAATTAAGCAATTGATTTATGCGAGGTTTAGAAAAATTTGTATTCCTCGTGAAAGTTGACATTTGTGAAGGGAAATTTGCATTTCGTGTAGAAGTTGACATTGGTTCAGGTTGTGAAAAAGTTCTGTTTGAAGGTGGAAAAAAATTCTAGGTTTACCAAACACTTGCTGATTTGTGAAATATTCTTTAGCACCTAATCGATTTCGATTTGGCTGGACATTTATCGGTTCTGACAGAAAGGATGAGTTAAGGTTATCATGCCTTAAATTTAAGAAGAGGAAGAGAATTTTATCCATTATCAAAAGCAAAATAGCAAAAGGTATAACAATTACTAAGTTACTACACTCAAAAACAAATTCTCAAACCTAGTAGTTTTCACAACCCTTCATTCTTAAATTCAAGCCATGATAACCTTAACTCATCCTTTCCGTCAGAACCGATAAATGTCCAGCCAAATCGAAATATTGCACCTAAAGAATATTTCACAAATCAGCAAGTGTTTGGTAAACATAGAATTTTTTTCCACCTTCAAACTGAACTTTTTCAAACCCTGAACCAATGTCAACTTCTACACACAATGCAAATTTCCCCTCACAACTGTCAACTTCCACGAGGAATACAAATTTTTCTAAACCTCGCATAAATCAATTGCATAATTTCGAAGAAAACAAATTTACTAGTCAGCACGATGAATACGTTGCATTTCGTGTAGAAGTTGACATTGATTCAGGTTGTCAAAGCTTTTGTTTGAAGGTTGTGAAAACTACTAGGTTTAAGAAATTTGTTTTTGAGTGTAGTAAATTAGAATAGTTATAACTATTGCTATTTTACCTTTGATAATGGATAAAATTTTCTTCCTCTAACACATATGAAATTGCTTGCTCTAATTTATCTGGGTTTCTCAATCGTATCATATCTTGTATACTGCACAATTAATCCAGAAGTATGCAAAAGATGCTATCCGAATAGCATTTTCAACGACAATTTTAATATTCAAACATCACATGGTGTCACATTTAATAATGAAGTAGCCATTATACCCGTTTGCGATATATTTAAAGTGAATGAAAATCACAAATTTTACCTTTTCAAATTTAGTAGTAAATATGATGGATCAATAGGAGTAGACCTATTGTCTCAATTAAAAGCTAAAATAGATATGTTATTAACCACACCTGAACCTAATATTTCCCTAAATTTTGATAATAATGTAACACAAGCAATTGGGAAAATGAATTATACAATTATTATGCCGGCAAAAATTGAAAAAGTTGTTAAAATTCCAGTTAATCATAAAGAAGGAACAGGAGTAATTAATCATAATAAATTTAATGATTTTTTAGAAATGCCTTGTGCAATAATGAACATACAAAACCATTTTGCTCTAATAAAAATTACTAATTCAGGAGAAGAGTTGAAAATAGTTTTTTCTAAACCTTTTAAAATTGATATAATTGACGTAAATTATTTGAATGAATTTAAAGTTACTAACAACTTGGATATTAGCAAAGAAAATCTTTTCAAAGAAAACTTAAATAAAACCCGATTAGAACATTGCAATGAGGAGGAGAGTAAAGAAATAAAAAATTTATGGTACAATTATAAGGACATATTTTACTATGAAGATGTCCCACTTAGTTTTACCAATCAAATGTTATAAAATCCGTCTTTCCGATGAAAAACCAATCTTCACTGAATCTTATAGATTTCCAGAAGTACATAAACAAGATGTCAGAGCACAAATTAATAAAATGTTAAATAAAAAAATAATTCAACCATCAACTTCTCCATGGAGAAGTCCCATATGGGTTGTACCGAAAAACAAACGTGGGGGATAGTCATAGATTATAGGAAATTAAATGAAAATACAATACATGACAAGTACCCTCTTCCTAATATCACAGACGTCTTAGGTAAATTAGGCAGGGCAAACTGTGTTTCAACGTTAGATTTAGCTTCGGGACTTCACCAAAGATAAAATGGTTGTACCTAAAACCGCGTTTTCTACATTGAACCGGCATTATGAATTTGTACGTATGCCAGTTGGATTAAAAAATGCCCCTAGTACGTTCCAAACAGTTATGGATAATGTGTTAAGAGGTCTTAACAATGAAATTTGCCTTGTATATCTAGATGACATTATTATATTTAGCACATTCCTACAAGAACACATAACAAGGCTAAAACTTGTGTTTAATAGATTGATAGAAGCTAACTTCAAAGTTCAACTAGATAAATACGAATTATTCTTATACAAAAATTGCGTCTCATTTAGGTCATATTATTACTCCAAATAATGTAAAACCCCACTCTGATAAGATAACAGCAATGAAAAAATTTTCTATTTCTAAGACCCTCAAAGAAAATAAATCATTCCTTGGACTATTAGGCTATTACAGAAAATTGATTAAAGACTTTGCAAAGCTTACAAAACCAACGACAATTTGCTTAAAAAAAGAATGCAAAGATTGTTCATAATCAAGATTTTATAGATTGTTTTAATCTGTGCAAAAACATTCCCTGTAATGACCCAATTCTACAGTACCTTGATTTTGATAAAGAATTCATCTTAACAACAGATGCATCCAATATTGCCTTAGGTAGAGTTTTATCACAAGTTACTATAGGACAAGATAAACCAGTAGAGAAAGAATTACTAGCCATAATATGGTCATACAAATATTTTAGACCTTATATGTTTGGTAGGAAATTCACAATAGTTACTGACCATCGTCGTCTCCTTTGGTTGTTTAACGTAAAGGAACCAAATTCAAATTAACACGATGGCGATTAAAACTTCAAGAGTTCGATTTTAGAATCATATATAAGAAAGGAAAATTAAATATCAATGCGGATGCTTTACATAGAATTCAAATTAATACCATACAAGATACAGATTCCTTATTAAACCATCCTGGCGATATAAATGAGGACACATTCGAATTTTTACGTGAATCATTTGATCTCCCCAATAATGAAGTCGCATTTGAAGAATTAATTGATAAATTATTACTTTATTCAGATATCCCTAAGCAAATTAGGTACGAAAATTCCATTAAACAATACCAATCGAAAAATATTAAATCTACAGGAAAAATAAATGAGGTCTGATAAAATATGTAAATGATAATATTGCCATTGCATAAGTAATGATAAGAAAATGTCAAAAGGACCAGCCTTTGAAATACGTAAAGTAATTCATAATTACTCTGAATTATTAAGTACCAATTCCAATTTACATGACATATTAGAATCTGAAAATAAAGGTTTTATAATATTTCATTTAGTCACAAAACAAAAATTTTGGGAAAAATCCCGGCTGTAAAGATTTATTTTCAACGCTTGATAAATTTCAAAAAAATAATTTTAGGTAGGAATATAAGATCACTATCAATCCCAAAAATAGGATGTGGATTTGATCAATTAGAATGGACTGAAATTAAATTAATGACGCAATGTATATTTTTTAATACCCCTGTCAACATAACTATTTATTTAAATGAAATAATGACACCAAAACATCAAAAAATAATAATCGTATACATTCCGGTTCATTCTAATCTAGATTATATTTTGAAACAATTAAAATATTATTTGAAACCATATTTATTTTAATGACCCTGAATTTATTAGTGACTTCACAAACTTATATTTCAATCATTTCACCAAAGACCTTCTCATTCTAGTTAGGTGTACTAAACTAATTAATACTATAAGAGATAAGGAAGAACAAATACTAATGATAAAAAATCATTATGAGGGTAAAACTAATCACCGCGGTATAAACGAAACTCTCGAATATTTGAAAAGAAATTATTATGAAATTAACTATAACAAATTATATAAACTCCTGTGATGTTTGCCAAAGAACTAAATATGGTAGGTAACCACCTTATGTACCCCTAGCCTTGACAGCAACACCATCAAAGCCTTTTGAAATTTGTCCTGTCCATATATTTTTCTACGACTCGAAAAGCTACCTTACTTAATAGATGTTTTTTTTCAAAATTCGCTCAAGCAATAGATATATCAAATAAAACGGCCGTAAATGTTTGTGATGCGTTGGTCGAATACTTTTCAAAATTTGGGGTACCCAATAAAATCATTCTAGATTTCGGGAAAGAACTTAATAACGGAATAGTAAAAGAACTTCTACGAATGCATAAAATTAATATACATTTTACAAACCCCGGACACCACGTATTTAAGTATATTTGATTCAAATGCATTTTATTCAGACTATGTCGAGAACCATAAGAGGATATTGTGAATAACCGGGTAAAATAAAAACTTAAAGTTGCTAAACAAAAAGTTTTAAATAAAGTTAATGGATCTAGGAGAAGTAAACCTTAGATTTAAAGTCAATCAAATAGTGTATAAAAAGAATCCATTAAACAGAACTAAAAAGAACAATAAGTTTATAGGACCGTATACAATCGTTGAGATATTAGAAAATAACAAAGTTAAGATAAAAAATAGTAAAAATAGATTTGAAATACTACACATAAAAGAACTAAAAAATCCTTGTTTGTTACAGAATGATGAAGCTAATAGTAACCCTGAGTGTATTGATATGGATAAATGCACAGAACATAAAAATCAATAAACTTAATAACTCACCAGGCAAACTACCATTTAAGCTAGTTATAAGTCAGATGGTAACTAACAGACACATATTCTTATACGACATTAGTTTAGACACTCTGAACAATGAAATCTTAACATTTTTGGAAAGCTATAGAACGACTAATTTTAACATGTTCGGAAATAATAGTATTATTATTAGAAGTCTAAAAACTAATTATGAAAATCTAAATTCTATCATGTTAGAAATAAAGCAAAAATATAATAATATTCAGTCAAATCAAATAAATAGTAGGGTTAAACGTGGATTGTTAAATATTGGAGGAACTATTTGACTTTAGATTCTGAAGATGGCGAAAAGTACAACAACGACATAAAAAATCTAAAACAAAATCAGTTGAAAATATCAATAATCATTTATCGTTATCTAAAGAGTTGGTAAAGAATTATTCGAACACTGTAAACACTATTGTTTCTAATCAAAGGAAACTATTTTATTATCTAAACCAATTTTATAATTCCTTCAAAAATATCTTTCTACAATCAATAATAAATCAATTCCACATTAATTCAAACATAATAATTAAATTTTTAGGCAATTTAGAACACGCAGTGACCTTTTCAAAACTGTGCACAACACACCCAGATACTTTAACTCGAAATGAATTACAGAACATCATTCTTGAATTGTCTAATTTGCATGACAAAGATGCAATTCTAAGCATTAAATCCGATTCATGGTATTCAATAGTTAGATCTGGCTGTCACATAACAAAAAATAGTATCCTGTTTACCTTAGAATTCCCAACAGTTTTCCCTAAATTATTCCAATACTATAAACTGCTTCCAATACCCACGAAGAAGAATATTATTATAATTCCACCTAAACCTTTTTTGGCTCTGGAAGACAATGCGCTACCATATATGGATCAACAGTGTGAATCAATGGAAAAAATATTTTTGTGTAAAAGTGAGGATTTAAAATTTAATAGTGAAGACTGTATTACAAACTTGATACAACAAAAGCGAGTGATATGTAATGAAACCATAGTTGAAAGTCCAGAACTAATAATCCACATAATAAATAGTGAATATCTAGTGATTATAACAAGAAGTGAAATTCAATTTAATAAACAATACCCCCACGAACAATACGCACTCCTCCAGTAATTTAAAAAAACTTCCACTAAATTTAAATTCAAAAAACGGAGTTCCACTTATGTTACCAAGTATAAAATAAGAAAAACTACTAAATACAGTTAATGGAAAACCATCAAAATTAGAAATAGTTCGTCTAGAAGAAACCACTAAGACAACGTGCAATTAATTAACCCAGAATACAGCGAGGAACAATTTAAGAATTGTACATTACAATGTTCATGTGTTTCATTCTAATAAGTATTTAGATTCTATATAAATATAAGAAGAACAATCTTGAACGTTGCCGGAAGAAGACCTCAACTTTATCGTCTTCAGTTTCTTCAAACCCGAACCCTTCGTCTGATGGGGGAGAAGTTACGGGAGCCACCTTTAATGTTTGAAAGGACAATATTTTATTCTCATAATAATAAATACCATAGCAAATACCGATTACCAATCAATAATAGATTATATTAAATAAATATATTATTATACAAAACATGCTATCATGTTCATGTCCAACAGTTCTATGAATGTCTAATCTTGTTTAATCCCAAAATACAAGGAAACAATAAGTTTATTTAATGCCGCATTAATGTTAAGATAAAGTTAGTTAATTACTTGTATTGTAATAAACCAGTTGCATTTTTGTAAAAATAAAATTGTCAGTTTTAAAAACTAGATATATCACATAGCTTTTAAAAAAGGTGCTCATTAATGTAGCTCATTTTAATTAGTCTTCCTCTATTATTACATAGGTAAAAACAATATAAGCTAAAGTATACTGAATGTAAATCTATCCAAAACTTAAATTAATGGGATTAAACACATTATTAATCTAATGCCGCAATTCTTGCACAAGCTAAAATTAGATATAAAGTAAAATACTGATAATACGATAAAATCGCAAACTAGCTCACATTTATAAAATTAAAAGTTAAATTGAGCAAATCCGAAGGTAATTAGGAGAATTACATCTATAAATCTAATACCCAATTCTAATTATTATTCAATTAAATTAATACTTAACTTTAGAAATTAAGCAGGTAAATAATAGTAACAAAAATGTTAACTTTGGAAAATTAGTGTTATCACGTTTAATTTAAATAACGAAGGTCGTCCTTGTGAAATTAATCCTAAATAAACGTATTGATTATGTTTTCTATATACTTTATTTACTTTTATCTGAGAAATTGTATTTAAACACAATTAGTTTATTCTGTATTATGTTTTAGTTTAGTTTAATGGTCATTAGAGGAAAATATGCAGGACAATCTAGTACATGGCCGTACCACTTCATGGAGAAAGAAAAGAAATACTTCTCAATTGGATAAATAGGACCCCTTTTCAATCGATTGTTTATACACTAAAATTATTTATTGTGTCAAACTGTTCGGCTGCTTTGATTCGGCATTTAACCGATCAATCATGAAAACAAACGCAAAGAAAAGATTTACGAAACACCTCGGGTTCGCTTCAAGCGAATGCATGTCCTAAAGTATTTTTTATTGATTAACATAAACCTTCGTATACTGAGATATCATCTTAATTATGATTAGACAGCATCCAAATACAATAGAGCAAAAATTGTAATTTTAAATTACGTTTAACACTCCGGTAGGCGCATCTGATCTGTGAGATAGATTGCGCTTTGTCTTGCCTACCACATAAACATGCCATGATGGGCGGGGATAGCGCTGCATCTATTCCTAACCAGAGATCAGGGAGAAGGGGATTGGAAGCGTAGCGACTATAATGTTTACAAGCGCTATCTTTAGTGTCAAATGTTAACTACGTAGAGGCAGTGGCTCGGTCGCGTAGTGTTGCCGCCTGCAGTATCTCATAGATAATTAATTACCTCATTACCTGTCGTCGTCAGGTGTCATTGTTTTCACTTCAATAACTGTTTAAGTAACGTGACTTTTTTATGTGGTTTAGTGTGTTTTTTGCTATTAGTGTTACAAAAGGTACTTTCTATTTTTATTTTTGGACTGCATATTTTATATCATTAGAACGTTAGTAGGTATTAGTTTAGTGATTACTTTTAGTTTAGTGATAAGTTATAGTTTTATATAACTAACATTATGAGTCGTGGATCGTACTGTATTAGTTCATCGTGTATTATGAATAAATTGGATAATCCAGATGTGGCGTTTTTCAATCTGCCAAAAGACCTTTTGCTGTAAGTATATCTACAAATGATCATGCTATGAAATATATACGATTTTATCTTCAGTGCTAAGGAATGGATTGAGCAGATAGGTAGCAACGATTTACAGTGTAACAATAAATACTTAACATCTCACTACCAAATTTGCAGTATGCATTTTACTACTGAGCAGTTTAAGAAGACATATCCAAGAATAACTCTTAAACCAGGATCTGTACCCTCAATTAATACAAATGTATTACCTGTAAATGTGACAAATGAACATTGTTATTGTAGACCAATTGAGAGAAACAATTTGAAAATCGCCAGGAGGAGATTGTTTAAGTAATTATTGATTTTTGTATATGTACTTGGGAAAATAAGTCATACTACGGAGGACAGGGATCAGAGGGTGGAGATGCAAGATTCGGTAACAGAAAGAAATTATGTTGAACTGATGAATTTAATGAGGTACTGTAATGGTAAGTTTCCAAATTAACTTTAACTATTGTATAAAAAAATTTAATTTTTGTAGATTCAGAAATTCACAATGAACTTGCAACAAATTATGTTTCAAGAACACCAGTAAAGAAACGACTAATAACTAAACAATATACCTACCTCTAAAACAAAAAAGAAAACTGCACAGTTGAAGGTTGAGAAAAACAAAGTTAAGTGCAAGTTATTTAGACAGAAAAAACTTTCGACATGTTTTTGTTCTGTGACCACAAAAGGAAAAAGTTCGACAAATCAAGATTCTGTTCTTTAATTAAAGAATCCAAGCATTTTCTGATAAAGGATGCACATACATTAGTCACAAATGAATTGAAATCAGCATTTGTTAGTAAGCATAGTCGAAGATACACTGACGATATGTAGCAATTATGTATGAATTGGTATTATTCATCACCAAAAGGTTACAGAAAGGCTGCTTTAGCACTGAATTTACCTACACCTTGAAGTATAAGGAACTATCAGTCTTTTCTACAAATAGAACCAGGTTTAAATAGTGCTGTCTGTCATTCAATAAAAAGCCATTTACTTCAGTCTAAAAATAATTTACTGAAATTAGCATCTTTATTATTCGATGAAATCAATATAAAAAAAGAAATACAATATGATATAGTAAAAGATAAAATAATTCGTGTTGTGGATGATGGTCAGAATTGTACAAATGAAAGAGTAAAATCAGTTTTAATATGTATGGCAACAGGCATTACACATACTTGGAAACATTTCCTTGGGTACTGGTTTTTAGGTGCCAAACAGTCCCCTATTCACATACGGAATATTGTGTTGAATTGATTTGATGCCGCTATTGAAACAGGATTAGTGGTAAAAACCATTATTTGTGACCAAAGCCCCCATAATCAAGGACTAGCCAGGGAGTTAAAAGTATCTAAAGAGAAGCCTTACTTTGTCCACAATAAGTAAAAAAATTATTTTATTTATGATGTGCCCCACCTAATCAAATCTTTTAGAAACAACCTTTCTAAATACGATTTAATGTGGGATGGGAAAATGGTTAGCTGGCAGTACATCAAAACGGCTGTGGAATCACAACATCCAATCCGTGTGCGATTGCTACCTAAAATTGGATACCACCATCTCAATGTAAGCAATTTCAACAGCATGAAAGTGAAGTATGCAACACAAATTTTTAGCGGTTCCATGAGCGTGGCTCTTTCAGTTATAAACCATCTTCAAATTTTGGAATTGGGTTCTGAAGCTACTTCATCTTTTATAAAAGATATACACTGTTTTTGATTGTCTGAACAGTATTCAGTTAAAAACAAACAAGATTAAAATGAGATATGCGATATCGGAACATTCTCCTCATGTGAATTACATGAAAAATATTCATAATAAGTTTGAAAATGCTAGCTTTATAGGAGCTAGAAGACTTAGACCTCTTTGCCTAAATGGTTGGTAAGTTACCATCAATAGTGTGCTGTTACTATCAAGTGAGCTAAGAGAAGAGTATGGCATCCATAGCCTATTAACTCGCCTCCTCAATCAGGATGCGCTTGAAAATTCGTTTTCTGTTGTTAGGCAGCAACATGGTTCCCGTAAAAACCCAAGCGCTCGACAATTTCAAAAACTAAAGCGTATGTACATTACCAGCATTTCCAGATTGTCTAGGAATTCTAATTGTCGGTCTGATTACAATGTAATGTTAACTAGTTTAAAAAACATGTCAACATATCAAAATGAAGTTTATGCTGGAAATCGTATCACATGTGATGTACCATATAAGCAAACTACATCTACTTCTGAAACAACATCTATCACAGAAAGTACAATTATTGAATTAGTTGAAAGTGTATCAACGTTAGACGAAAATGCTATTTATTACGTCTCAGGTTATGTTTGTCCAAAATTTTTAAAATTACACAATAGTGATATATGTAAATCTACAATTTTGGACAAAGATAAACTTCTTTACCTATTTCAGGCAAAGTGATGCTCTAGATTATATTAAAGAAGGGTTGTAGTTTCCTTCCAATGAACTATATCAATTACTAAAAATAATTGAATTAATCCATGACAACTTCAACACCTTATTAAAAAGTAAGTCCTTAACTGAAGAATTTATAAATCTCATTCAAAAGTTATCTATTCTCCCCTGTAATTAAATTATGTAACGAGGAAAAACTTATTTTATTTGTAAAAACTTCTGTAAACATGAGAAATCATTGGGCAGCTCGTTTAGAAAACAAGAAAAGAGCTAGTAGAGTAGCTAGTAATAATCAAAAATTAAGAAATATTTGTAAGGAATGAATTATTAACTGTCTTCTATCGAAGAATGTATGGTTTTTTAACTAACAACATTTTTGTATGATCAATTGTTGGAAATTAATTTATTGATAATAAATGCATTATTTACACAATACATATTTATATTGTTCCTTTGTCTAAATAATCAATGCTGGGCATAGTTAGTCCTTCGGTAAAAACTAGAGATTTAGTCAATGGTTAAGGTAAAGAAATGATAGGTGTTTGAATTTACCGCCATATTACGTTTAAGAAATCGACTAGAACGCCAAATACGGGTCAAATGTTAACTGGTTAAATACGGGTCACTTTTATGTACAGGTTCTTTACGAATGTTTCCAATCTTCTTCTCCCTGATCCCTGTTCCTAACCAAACATCACTTCTGTTGATTAGTCAAGGTGTGGCGTTCGCGCGTGTTTGTTGTGCACTATAAAGACCTCTTTGTATCTGAGAGATACAAAGCCATCAAACCCGTAAGTACCGTGAATATTGCAAATTATAATATTTATTGATTTTGAAGTGATCATTATTATTTATCTATTGTCAATTACTTCACAAATTTAAAGATAAGTAATAAAAAAAAACGATTTTGCGCCCTTGTATGTACTAGATACACTGCGACTCTCGCAAATATTCGTTATTATAGGTACGTGCTTTTTACTTATTCCTATCCAATATTTTTATTACGAGTTGATAAAATCTATAAAAAGCCTTATAAGGAGCCGTTTTAATAAAGATGTATTTTCTAGATGATGGGAGACAATAGAATATATTAAAAATTATTATTGATTTTATTAAATACATAAATAAAAAGTTTACCTCGAGTAGGATTTGAACCTACAACCTGTACTTTGCTAGAGTACAGCGCTACCAACTGCGCCACCAAGGTTCAAGCCCCAATCGATGTAAATTTTGTCTTTATATATGTAGAACTGATGTAAATTCTAAATATAATTGGGGCTTGAACCTTGGTGGCGCAGTTGGTAGCGCAGTACTCTAGCAAAGTACAGGTCGTAGGTTCAAATCCTACTCAAGGTAAACTTTTTATTTATGTATTTAATAAAATTAATAATAATTTTTAATTACATATTTACCTTTGAACTTATTCGTTCATAACAAAAACTTATAATAATAGAATATATTATTTCAATAATCCTAGAGATCTCAAGAAAATTGAGAGACTTCTATTAGCTGATTCTGACAATGAGAGTGAAGAAAGTTTTGGAGAGGAAGTGGAAAATGAAGACGATGCTATAAGTCAGAGGGAAGGCGATTCAGAATCAGAAGAAGATGGCGAGTCCGGTGACGATGAGACTGAAAATGATCGTTTCATTGGAAAAGATAAAGTTACATTCTGGAACAAAAAGAAACCGGCTCCTAGAAAGATAGGCAAAGAAAAATTATTGTTCATTTTTTCAACGAAAATAACATTTTCAGTAGTATATTGATACATTAAACTCTTGAAAGTGTTGTTTTCTATTGGACGAGTGAATAAAGTGTTACATATGATAAATCGATACAATTTTCAGGGAAAGAAAATATTGTGACACATCTACCTGGAATAAGAAGGAAGGCAATTGGCGTTAGGGGAGCTCTCAACACGAGGAAATGCCTTTTTGGCGAAACTATGCCTGCTATTATAGTAATGTACAGCAATCAATACGTGTAGAAAATCAAAGATAATTACACAAGGAATTAGAGATGCAGAACTAACCGACATTGTATAAATGAAAGCATACATTGGATTGCTGTATTTAGCTGGTGTCTACAGAAGTAACAGACTGAATTTAGAAGAGCTGTGGGCATCTGGTGGAGAAGGTATAGAAAAATTTCGACTTACAATGTCTTTGAATAGGTTCATATTTTTAACGCGATGTGTTCGCTTTGACGATGGTTCTACAAGATAAGAGAGAAAGAAAATTGACAATTTAGTACCGGTGCGTAACATATTCGAAAAGTTCACCAGAAATTGCTTGGAATGCTACTACCCAAGTGAATATGTCACGCTCAATAAAAAGTTAGAAGCATCCAGAGGGAGATGGAGGTTTCGCCAATACATACCTTCGAAACCTGCTCAATACGGGCTAAAAATATTTGCATTGGTAGATGACAATCTTTTCTATTGCTACAATCTTGAAATATAAGCTGGGAAACAGAAGGAAGGTCTTTACCAACAAAGTAATAAACCTGTTGATGTCGTCAAGCGCTTAGTTGTACCTATTCAAAAAACGGGTCGCAATGTTACAGCACATAACTGGTTTTTCGACGTAAATCTTATCAGCGAATTGAAAATGTATAAAATAAGTCATGTGGGCACAATAAAAAAAAACCTCAAATACCTCCTGAGTTTGTCAATACTAGAAAACGTGCACAAACATCTAGTCCCTTCGCATATGGGGAAAACTGTACACTACTCTCCTACGTTCCGAAACAATATAAAAACGTATTGCTTGTTGCCAGTCTGCACAAGGACGATGCAATTGACTTGTCGACGGGAGAAAAAAACAAACCTGAATTGTTAACATTCTATAACGACGCAAAGTGCGGCGTCCATACAGTCGACAAGACGTGTGGCACATATAATGTTGCCGAAACACCAAATGATGGCCAATGGTGATATTTTTTTCAATGCTGAATATGGCCGCCATAAACACGAGGATTATTCATATGGGCAATAATAATCCACAGATTACAAGATGGAAGTTTCTGCGGCAACTTGTCAATGAGCTAACTCTGGAACATGTACAACGAAGATCAACGAGAACGAATGGAATGCCATTGGAACTACAAAAAAGTTTGGAGAGATTCAAACCTATTCTACATGAGGAGAACGAAAATATCGACGCGGGTTCTTCACAAAAAAGGAAGCGTTGCAGTACCTGTTATGCGAATAAAGAAACGAGATTGAGCAAATACTCGTGCGGTACTTGCAATCAAGTCTTGCGCCTCCAATATTGTATAACATTTTGCGAGAAATGTGCTAAACTTTTCTGTAATATAATTAAAAATTATTATTAATTTTATTAAATACATAAATAAAAAGTTTACCTCGAGTAGGATTTGAACCTACGACCTGTACTTTGCTAGAGTACCGCGCTACCAACTGCGCCACCAAGGTTCAAGCCCCAATCGATGTAAATTTTGTCTTTATGTATGTAGAACTGATGTAAATTCTAAATATAATGAGATTACAATCAAATTACTTATATTAATGGAATGTGAGCCTGCAATATCGCAAGGATTCACACATTCCAAAGCAACTTGACTAATATTAATAATAATTTTCTGTAATATGTCATGTTTATTTCGAAAACGTAATATGTAAGGAATAAAGTATAAAGACATATCATACATATGAAAAAAAGGATGTATCTCTCAGATACATTGCGACTATTAATGTTCAGAGAAAAGTTGCGACTACTGGAGTGTTAAGAGGCGACCTTTGTATCGAAGTGTACACATATAATTAGGTATTAATTTTAAGTCTGTTTCTGACTTGTGATGGTCGTTAGTGCTTTGTTATTGTCCCTTACTGCTTCGTAGCATGAACCATATGAAACTGTTGTTTGCAAGAAGTCATTGCTGAAGTTCTACCCGTATTGAAAGAACTAACGCCAGAACCTGATCATACCGTTAGTGCATTCTTGTTCTTTACAGATTGCAACTGTACAACTGGCCGTTTCCGAGAAAGTGATATCTTTTGAAGTGATGGGGTTCTATGACCATTGAAAACAATAGCAACGCGACCGGGTCATATCGTTAGTGTTTAGTTATTTATTTTTAGCGCGTTAGCACAAATAGCAGCATACGACAAAACGGCATCCTTTCATACAGCGCTGGTCTACCACATTCATTTGAAACACTAACAAAGGTATATGTGAACAATTTTAATGCATCATTAATGCACTTTAGTGCATTAAGGATAATATCAGCACGACTAACCAATTTTATTCTTTTTAGAAGAAATATAGGACTATTGTTCATTGTTCGTGCTTTGTTTATGAGTTGTAGTGTTTTACTTACCGGAAGAATTAACCGGCTCCGTCGTAAATTACTAAGTGAGACTAAAGTGCACCGAGTGCTTCCAATAAAGTTATGACGCGATTACCTGCAAAAGCACGTGGAAAGTTGTGCAATATGTAATACGCTAGGCAAGATTAACAAATTACACCAGTTTTATTACTAGTGCTACCAATAAGCATATGACGCCATGCCATTTCCTGGAAGCAAGAACATGTAGTTATAACATGTTGCACGTGGCCAAACTTTTATTAGTCCTAAATGAAACATAAATACAAATAAAATAGAATTTACATTAAAATTCTTTATACATAATTCTAATTAACGTGGAGATACCAACGGCATTTACAAGCTATAAGGGTCACTGATATACTTTTTTTCAATGTAAACTGCTAGCTAAAGCAAATAGGTAAACAGTGGATAAAATTTATTATATATGTTACACACATATATGGATATAAAATATAAGTAAATTTTATAAATATAACTGGTTCAATTAATCAACTCTCGATATTGTAGATAATCGTACAACTAAACCACAGTGTATAGCTACAAAATTTCCACTTGTGAAAACAGGCAGTGATTGGTGTATATAATTAGTTATCATGCATTGATTGCTTCGAAAACCAGCTGAAATGAGTTAATTGTAGACTAACCTTTTTCGATGATCTCAAAGCCAAAGGTATACCGTAGTATGCAGACAATAGAATTACTAGTTACAGTAACGTGACCATGTAATCATAATAAGAATCGTAGAAGTTATTTTACGAAGTAATCACTATGACATGACCAGAATGTTGATAACAACAGTAGTACAGAAAATAAAAAGTAAAAGTCCACATCGACATATGTTGCTATAAAAAATTTTACCTAACTTTACGCGCTAAGTTGAAAAAAGGAATACATAGTAACTCTTTCTTATTTAATATAAACGCTGCGTTGGGTTATACCCCAATTACCTTCGGTTGTTTAATTAAAAATTAAACAGAGAATTGTAATGCTAAATTCAATACATTTTTGGAAAGATTATCTCCTCAAATTAGGCTCTAATTTTACCACTAAACGTCGTAAACTATTATATTTACGTAAGTATGGTTAAAATTGTTAAATTAGTTAGATGACAACCCGGTCAGAATTAATACTACTTGACAAAAAAGAAGGAAGTAGCAACAGTGGAATGGGTAAAAAAAAGGTTATAGCGTAGAATTTGTATGCATGTTAAAAATTCCATATATTTTTCTTCTTATTAAAGTAAATTATTTTTGGAACAATACAACTATTTCTTTCACATTTTTGTAACATTGGTTATGGGCCCAAAATAGTTGTGCTAATTGTTTCAAAAGGTGAAAAGTATTTTGAGGTTAAAAACACATTTTTTCTTAAACGTCAAAAATGGAAATGAATCGTGGCTAGTTGACAATAGTTATGGTATACTTCCATTTAGTGGTGATAATTTTGATAATTGGAGATTTAGACAGAAATTTGTATTGATGGCCGTTGATGTACATAGTGTATTAGAAGACACTAAGAATGAAAAGGATGCTGAATGGGTAAAAAAGAATGATAAAGCAAGAAACATAATTCAAAGTGTAGAAGATTCACATTTTGAATACGTTAAGAACATTGGAAGTGTTGTTGAAGTGATGGCAAAATTGGAAACTGTATTTGCTAAAAAAGGTACATGTTCAAAGTTTTTTTTGTTAAAAGAGCTGGTTAGTTTAAGATAAAGAGAACTGAAAAGTTTAGGTGCTGAATTCTCGGAGTCCGATATGACCTATTTTCTGTTGTTGTCGATGCCTGTTGATTATGAAAATGTTGTGACAGCTCTAGGAACGAAGTCCGATGACGATTTGAAACTGGTAACAGTTAAGAAAAGATTATTAGAATTGAAGGATACCAAAGGAGATACGAGCAAAACAAAAATTAATAGGGCATCTACATCGTTTGTTGCTTCAAAATCGAGCGTAACTGTTAAATGTTATCGCTGTGGGAAAGTTGGTCACACACAGAATGCTTATGGCATAAAATGTTTTTTGTATCATAAATTTCGGCATAAAGCAACATCGTGCCTATATAATAAAAATGGGAATGGTAACGTTCAAGAAAATTATTCAAAGGCAATTTCATCTGAGGGCACAGAAGAAGTAAATGTAGCCTTTTATACAGGTGATAGTGGTAATGATGAAAATTGTTTATGGTGGTATGCTGATTCAGGGACGACTCATCACTATATCGATAAGGAAGAAGTTCTGACAAACAAAAAATATTTTCAAGTTAATCCAATTAGCCGAAAAAGGAAAATCGATGCTTGCAACATGCAATGGTGTTGTGAAAGTGACAAGTGTGGTGGATGGCAATCAAATAAAAATTACAATTGAAGAAGTTTATTGTGTTCCAGACCTCAGGGTAAATTTGTTGTCAGTATCAAGAATAGAGAAGGTAGGATTTGAAATTGTTTGTTCTGCTGGTACTATCTGTATTAAAAAGAAAAACGTTTTATATGCCAAAGGTGAAAGGATTAACAATCTTTATTAATTAAAATTTAAAGTTGTAGATGATGGAGCCAGCAATGCAAACTTAGCTGTACACTTAGATAGTGATCTTTTCCATAAAAGATATGGCCATTTGAGTTATGATTGTTTGGCTAGGATAAATAACTTTAGTTTAGTCGATGGCTTAAAAGTTAAAAATAATAATAGAAATGTACTATGTGAGATATGTGTAATAGCCAAACTAAAAATGTTTCCCTATTATTCAAAAGCTGTAAGGTCAGTTGATTCACACAGATGTATGTGGGTCAATTACACCTGTTTCACATACGGTCTAGGACAACTGGCCGCCGCCAACTGGCCGGCGCCAACTGGCCGCGGCTAACTGACCGTGAGACAAGTGGCCGACAGGACAACTGGCTACCGAACCAACTGGCCGCCGACTGCTTATAATCGAATATTGTAGATTTAGCCACTTTGTATTTTATTAGAGGTAACCTTAATTAGCGGGGTTTCCAAGAAATTTGTGAAAATTTAACAAAGAACGGAATTTGCCCCTTTAGAAATTAGTCAACGACAATAAACATGCCATTAACATTCTAGAATAATGGCATACCGATCCCACAAACTACTTATTTGTGAAGATCTTCAAGTAACTTCCTATAATCGAATATTGTAGATTTATCCACTTTGTATTTTATTAGAGTTATTACTTCACTATCAGTTTGTTTGTTTTCAATAAATGAAATTAGCCATTTATTTATTTGAGGTCAAGTTGTACCTACTTACAGCCACGCGACGGCCACTTGTCCCGGCGGTTACTTGTCTCGGCGGCCAGTTCTCCCAGCGGCCAGTTGTCCCAGCGGCCAGTTGTTCCGGCGGCCAGTTGGCCGCGGCCATTCGGCAGTGGCCAGTAGGCGGCGGCCAGTTGTCCCATTCCGTTTCACATAATGGGAACCGTTACTTTGTAATATTTACTGACGATTATTCGAGATTTGTAATCGTCTACGTCATTGCTTACAAAGATGAAGTCGTTCAATGTTTTAAAAATTATGTAGCCAGGGTAACTGCATTGTTCTGTGAGAGGAAGGTAGCTAAATTTAGATGCGATAATGGGAGTGAATATACCTTTACCTCCTTTAAAGATTTTTGTGAGAAAAAGGGGATTCAGAACTCGTATACTCCCCCATTACCCCCGAATTAAATGGCGTTGCAGAACGCATGAATCAAACTTTATTGAATATGGCAAGAGAAATGATACTGCAAGCTGAAATTCAAAAACGTCATATGAAATGTGATTAAAAAGAAAGCCTAATGTAATCAATATTCGAGTGTTGTGTAGCCTACACTACAATGCCAGATACGTTGCGGACAAAATTATGTGATGAAGGTGTTAAGTGTAGATTTATAGGTTACACCGAGAATGGTTACAGGTTATGATATGAGGAAGAGAATAAGATTCTGCATAGCAGAAACGTAATTTTCGACGAAGGAAATTTCTCTATTGAGAATGAAGATTGCAAGGTAGTCCAAAAGAAGATGAATAGAGATGAAGAAATGGATAAAGAAGTAAATGAGATTGAACATGAAGGAAATGACAATAAGGAAGACCATGGCAATAAAGATGAAAACGAAGTTCACGAAAATAGGGGAGATCAAATGTTACGGCAGGATTCTACTAATGAACTAGACAGGAATGTTGTAAACAGACCGACAAGAATCAGAAAATTGCTCACATATTTGGAAGATTATGGGCGTTTGGCACTGTTGAGTGAATTTCATGACACACCAAAGTCATATGAAGAAGGTGAAAAGTGTTCAAAGAAGGAGCAGTGGGATAAAGCAGTCATAGAAGAACTAAATCCACTAGAAGATAATCAATCCTGGGAGATAGCCAATAAACCAAAAAACAAGGAAGTTATTGGTAATAGATGGGTTTTTAAAGAGAAAGAAAATGAAGGCAGTGTATTGTATAAAGAAAGCAAGATTAGTCGCTAGAGGATTTGAACAAGAAATTGCAGATTTCTTTCAAATACATACACCAGTGGCAAGACTGTCAACATTCAGAATACTATTATCAATTTGTGTCAATTATGACCTGTGTTTATATGTAAATGAAGAGAATAAGACAAAGTGTGTAAACTGAAGGAGGCCATCTACGGTCTCAAACAAACTCCAAACATCTGAAATGGAAAGTTCAACGACTTCAAACGTTCAAAAGCGGATTATTGTTTGTATACTTACCTTGAGCAGAACATAAGATGTCATTACTCTATGTTGATGATATTTGGTACCTTGAAATGACAAAGACTTTTCAATATATGTAAAATTAAAATTATGTGAAAACTTCAAGATGAAAGAACCAAACAATGTAAATAATTTTCTAGGTATAAGTGTTAGTAGAAATTTTGTTCAGAAAATTATAACAATAGATCAAGCCTTTGCTATTGAAAGCTTAGTGAAAAGGTTTAATGTAGACGATTGTAAGATTTATAGAACGCCCATTGAAAAGAATTTAAATTTAGAGAAAAACACAAATGAAAAATTAAAAACCGTTTAACCATTTAGAGAATTGTTAGGTTGTTTGATGTACATTATGATGGGTACTAGGCTAGATATTTGCTATTGTATAAGTTACTTTGGTCAATTTTTAGATTGTGCGACGAATAAACATTTTAAGTACTTACTAAGGGCCTTAAAATGTTTAAAGTCAACAATTAACCCAAAGTTAAAATTTGGCGTTTCAAATAAAAATTGAATTGGGTACACCGATGCCGACTGGAGTAAAATATACTTGATAAAAAGTCAATGAGTGGTTTTTGTTTTAAACTACATAATTTAATGTCGTGGGGCTCTAAAAAGCAATCGATTGTCAAGTACCGAATCTGAATTTGTAGCTGCTTTTATAGTTAGCTGCAAATTACTGTATATTAAGAATTTTCTAGATGATTTAAGATCTAGTTATGCATTGCCTATAACTTTATATGCGGACAATCAAAGTAGTATAAAGTTGCTTAAAATTTTCGAAAATAACAAGAGATGTAAACATATAGATGTTAAGTTTCATTTCATTGATGATCTATTGCATAAGGGAATTATATATGTAACCTTTGTTAGTACGAATGATCAATTAGCTGACATATTCACCAAGCCATTGGGACCAGAGAAATTCAGAAATTTAATTTTAATGTTAAGTTTAGTTTAGTAAAGAATTCTGCAGGATTGAGGGAGGGTGTTAGTTAGATGACAATCCTGTCAGAATTAATACTACTTGACAAAAAAAAACCTATTCCACAACAGTGGAAGAGGTAAAAAAAAGGTTATAACGTAGAGTTTGTATGCATGTTAAAAATTCAGTTTATTTTTCTTCTTATTAAAGCTAATTATTTTTGGGACAATACAACTATTTCTTTCACATTTTTCTAACTAGTATAACTCATTAAGTTAATGTCAATGTAGAAATAATAAAATAAAGATGCATAACCATGAGTTAAATAATTATTTATACTCACAAAGTACAAAATTACAATTTAATTATAGAATACACAATAAGATGATATACAAGAGTCAATGGCGTAACATAGGGGCTTTACTTAAGGCAAAATTATTATGTATATTACACAAAATTTACCAAAAAAAATTGTTAATGTAAGCGATCAAATTACGCACGACACATAAGCAAGAATGATTGAAACTAGGAGGCACCTACAGAGTAAAAAACTTTGCCACAGCATTTTTGTGCGTGGTACTAGAAGAGTCGTGGAAGAGACTAAGCAGCCTCTTCGAATAAAGGGCCGTCATGGATTTACATAAAATCAAGTTTAATTTATATATTTCATTAAATGAAGAAAGTTAAACTAACGCAATTTTATTTCTGCAGAAAGCAACCGTACATCGTTTAAAAAAAATGCTTGGCGCTACTTTAATCAACCATAACGGAACTAGGTGCTCAGATCTCTATTTAAGACAATTAACATTAAAAAAATGATTATGATGCAAGTTTTGCCGTTTAATAAAATACAAAATCTTTTGTCTTATTCCTTATTAAATGATATATTTTAAATATTTTCATTTGAACGCTATGTCACCTGTCTTCAACTTTGTAGATTTAAGGATAAGTAAGGATTATCATTTTTTAAGACTAACCAAAACCTGGTTAAATAACTTAGTTCCTTCTAGCTGTATTTTATTAATAGGTATACACTAGTACAAGGCGATAGATTTCTGATGGAGTGGTATGGGTTTTTATATTGAATCAAACTATTTTTATAAAGTAGTAGGTAGAAATGGTATGATTGAACAATTCTCGAGCTTATAAAGCAAGTTATGCTTTTGGGGTTGTGTATAAATCATCGAAGTGTAACTATGTAGACTTTCTACATAATCTAGAAGATAGCTCGTCGACAATTTGCTGTGTAACTTAATTCTGTGCTGGATACCTTTGATATGCTGAATAACAACAGTAAATTAACATTAAATTTTGCAATGAATTAAGTTTAAAACAAGTTATTGCTCAAGCAACTCAGATGACCAATATATCAGTGAGCTTATTCGATCTCTCGTTAACAAGAAACGAAAAGTCATTACGTTTCGGAACACGAATTAATGTATTGTGAACTGTGTGTTAGCATTCCAACATAGCCTCTAGTTTTTAAAACACCGCGATTTTAAGAATTTTGATTACTGTAAATTGGACCCCTTAACCCTTGGACGCCCAAACGTGAAATTCCAAAACCGGGTCAAATTTGACTCTCATATTTTTGTATCGGAAATTGCTTTATATGGAATGAAAATGATAACCACAGCCAACTGTATTATTTTACTTCAAAAACAACGTACTCGGCATCCTGAAACAGAAAAATAAAAATTTTAACAAAAATTATAGAAAAACGACGCTATATACAAGAGACTTAATTATGGGAAACTTCTTATTTGGTAGTATATATGTATTATGGTATATATTTATTTATTATTATAGTATTCAGAGTCATCAGCTGTGGCGTAGGTAGCACAAGTTACAGATTTCGGCGTGGTGCTGGGTAAATTACAAACAAATGGATGGCATAGGTTGCATTCGCTGGAATGTTTATTTTCATTGCCCCTGCAGACATCCTTTATTTCTGCTAGTATCGGATATCTTTACCTTGAGTTTTCTGCATTTACTTTCTATAGCTCTTGCTATGCTAGCTTGATATCTACGTCCATCACTTTCTATCTGTTGAGCTCTTATCTTGATATTTGGTTACACTACACAGTTTGCAAGCTCTTCAATAAAATAATATCCTTCTTTCATTTTTATTTCATGTCGTTGAGCTCCACTTAGGATTTTTTGCCATCCAAACCAAGAACGAATTATAAACCGCAATGTCGAAATAATTGAAAATAATCTAAGGGTCCATCTACGCGTACCTCTGTGACAAGCATATTCGCGTATGAGCTTGAATAGTACATTTATCCCACTTTCACTTTTATTGTACTGCAGTAGGATTTCAGGTTTGAATTTGCTTTCTGCCGAATTAATTTCATGTTTCTTGTGCATTGCAGGCAAATCTAAAACAAGCTTCCTTGGTTTTGGTTTGGTGATGTATGATACGAGAGTGATTTTTGGTACAAACAGAAATTGTGAAGAATACGGTGCTCAATCCTTTATGTTCACTAGGCAATTTGAGATATCCTTTCTATTTCTGCGGACGGTCTCAACAATGGTGAGGTTTTCTTTTAACAATTCATTTGCCAGTACAATGTTCGTGAAAAAGTTGTCAACCACTTTCGTACCATTTCCACGTTTTTACAACTCTACTACCTTGGTCCTTTTCTGGGAGGTTTCCAACTGTAACGACGCAAACTTCATCCCATATTCTCCAGGCTTTGTGAGCATGTAAACCCTAAAGGGAAATTTTCCTCTAAAAGATACCAGTTGTTCATCAATGGTGCCGAATACTGATGCTTTGTAATTTTCGTAACAATTTTGTGCAAATATATTAGTAACTTCCCAGATTGCCGCTAATTTAGCCGCACTTTTACGTTCCTGACGTGTAGAAACATCGTCAAACCTCATGTACCTCAAAATTTCAGCGAATCTGTTTTGGCTCATTGTAGCGGAGTACATATTTCGGCTGGAGCCCTCGTTTTTTCGCCATAAAAACTTTAAATATTCTCGAGACTCCCTAAATCGATCGGCTAAAAGTAATAAGCCTACAGCAGCACGTATTTCGGTAGAATCAATATCTACCCATTGCTTTTGATTTTTATAAAAGTGTGCAGTACTCTTTTTTGACTGTGCGCTTTTTCGTTTGTCCATTTCACAACTAGATTTATAACATCATCAGAAATAAACAAATTGAATGCTTCTATAATTGAAGCCATATGTTTGCTTTTATTGGTTAAACCTGATTGTTAACGTATTACGTTGTGTCGTCCGGAATTAGACTAATCAACAGAGAAACCAAAAAAAGAAAAATTTGTTCTTCATTGATCTTAAACGTAGTCCAAAATGCTATCATAGTTTTTGAAGAACCGATAAAAGAACCTCAAATTCCGCAGTGCAAGAACTGTCAGTGCTATGGACATAGATGAAACTGCTCGAAAAACCGGCTTGATGGTAAACCAGCAAAATGTGTTTTGTGTGGAGGTGCACATCCTGCCAAATATAAAGGCTCCAAAGTTTACGTGGATATTCTGTATAGAAGATTTCCTAATCAAGCTAGGTTAAACTACTCCACTTTCAACCAACAGCAACCCACTGAAGCGTCTACTTACCCGTTACTAGCTCATTAGGCATCTACACATAGTATAAACCCAAATCCAAGTCAACGGTGGGCAGATCCTGTGAAAAAAGAGATTTTGTGCACCAAAACTTACAACACAGTCTAAACCTACCTACGTATCTCCTCCATCATCCCAAAAACAAGTTACATCTCAAATACCTCAATGTCAGTATACACATAATCATGTTCCCGGACAACAAATAGGAGATTTAACCTCTATAATAGTGTCGTTATAGCAAACCATTGACGCCCAACAACAAACCATTAATAACTTGACAACTAAGATCAGACTTCTGAGAGAAGAAATGTCTAAAAATAATAATGGCTCCAATGTATAAGATAGTCCTTTGGAATGCCAATGGTTTCCATAACCACACAAAGGAAATTTCTAAATTTCTGATACACAACAGCATTGATATCTTATTAATATCTGAGACTCACTTCTCCAGTTTAAGATACCAAATTATACTGTGTACTCTACTCATCCAGATCAGAAACACATGCTAAAGGTGGCACTGCCATAATAATCAATGATCATATAAACATCACGTGCTTCCTCAATTCAAAGAAAACCATTTACAAGCAACATCACTGGAGATTACTGACAGACATGGTCCCCTTATTTTGTTTGCAGTTTATTGTCCTCCAAATTATCCTGTTAACAAGGAGGGTTTCATCTCCTACCTTCGGTCAAATTCTTGGCTGCGGGAGACTACAATGCCAAAAATACTTACTGGGGTTTTCGCCTTTCACCCCCAGATAGAGGCAGAGCTCTGTTTCAGGTCATGCAAGAACTTAAATTAAACTATTTATCAACATACGAACCCACATACTGGCCAACTTCCGGACTTACTGGACTTTCTCGTTACAAAAGGTATCTCCCCAGGGTATATGGACATCTGTTCATGTTTGGACCTATCCTCTGACCATGCACCTGTGATAGCCACTCGGCGCGCTACAATCATAAAAAAAGAGAAGCCAGTTAAGCTATTCAACAACAGAACAACAGAATGGTCATACTTCAGAAGCCTAGTAAACGATCAACTAAACTTGAGAATCCCATTAAAAACCGTCGTAGACCTAGAAGTTGCTGTCTTAAACTTTACTAACGTTATCCAAGACTCAGTTGGGCTGCCAGACCTGTGATTCCAACTAAAAGTATTAAAAAATGCTGTCCAATATGCGTCAAAAGGAAAATCGCTGAGAAGAGACGTCTTCGGAAAATCTGGCAATCCACCAGAGAACGTTACAGGTACAGATGAAACGAATTACTCATTATGGAGTGCGACCAAGAAAATAAAACATCAAAGAGTCCCAGTGCCTCCTATACGTAAAGAGGATGACTGCTGGACGCGCACTGACTCAGAAAAGGCAAACGCTTTTGCACAATATTTACTGGAAGTATTCAAACCCTTACCGTCGTCAAGCACTCCTGAAGCAGACCTGGAGTTTAAGGATGCTCTAGAAGCTCCGAATCGGATCTCTCCACTATCAGATCTCTTTACAGTTAAGGAAGTCAAAACCATGATTGAATCTAACCTTCATCCCAAAAAGGCACCTAACTTCGACTTAATTACAGGACAACCTATTAAGGCACTTCCGCGTAAAGGCCTAGTTATGCTTACAACTATATACAACGCTGTGCTAAGACTGGGCTATTTCCCAGCTCCGTAGACGGTTGCCCAAGTAATCTTAGTTCTAAACCTGGAAAAGCACCAAACGAGGTCAGCACTTACAGGCCTATCAGCCTCTTGCCCATACTTGGCAAATTACTAGAGAAACTCCTCCTCAAGAGACTCATCCCTATTGTAGAAAATCTTGATCTTATCCCAGACCATCAGTTTGGATTTAGAGAGCAGCAGTCAACGATACACCAAGTGCATCGTGTGGTAGATTTTATAAATCAATCTTTTGAAGAAAAGATGCTTTCCTTGATGATATTACATTGCCCTAAAATCTTACCTAGATGGTAGAGTCTTCCACCTAACAGAACTTCACCAAATCTTTTCTGGCGTACCACAGGGCAGCAGGCTGGGGCCGCTTCTGTACCTGCTCTTCACCGCTGATCTGCCCACCAATAACCAATTTTTCACAGCCACCTTCGCCGATGACAAATCGATCATGGTTACGCACAACAATCCCACGATAGCTGCGGAAATCCTACAGGAAAGTTTAAATGATGGTAAATCACACTACATCACGTTTAAAATATGCAGAGGCAACGTTCCTCAGGTCTTTATGAACAATGAGCCACTACCACAAATTACAGATGTGAAAAACCTAGACACACACCTTGATAAAGGTCTCACATGGATGGATCACATATGGAAAGAACGCAAGGAACTGGGCTTGAAATTCAGCAAACACTATTGGCTCCTAAGAAGAAAATCCAAATTATCTTCGTAACAAGCTTCTCGTATATAATGTAGCATTTAAGCCCATCTGGACCTATGGATTACAACTCTGGCGCACAACAGCCAATACCAATATACCAATAATCGAACGCTTCCAATCCAAAGTGTTACGCGCTATGTGTGATGCTCCTTACTTCCTAAGAAATGTTGACACTTCGAGTGATCTCAAAGTGGACTCTGAAAGATACCATAGTGAAACACAATGCAAATTATCTACATAAATTAGAATTTCATCCAAATTCGCATGCGGTAAATCTTCTAGATAATAGAGATAACGATCAAAGACTGAGTAGAATTAAGCCACTTGACCTACCATTTAGATTCATATAGCTGTAAAATTTATTTCACATTTCCTGTTAGATAGTAGTTAAATGCATTATATTTAAGAAATCTTGAAGTTAGGATTGATGGATCCTATCTCCCATATCTATGCATGTGACTTCCAATCAATTATCTGCATTGCTTATTGCATTTTTTAATATACATATTGCAATAAAAAAAATTGATCTCTAATTCATAATCACTTTCAGTCCCTATATTTTACTCAATGTAATCACTTTCATTTTCACTGCATATTTCATTTAGTTCCTCATCCATAACTTCATAGTGAGAATCATCATTCACACGTAACGCGGCAAATAATAATTCCTCTTCAGTTGGTGCTTTTGTCCTCTCATAATCAGCCATTTTTTATCTAGACGTAACTACAACTGGAAACGGTCATGTTAAAACTAAAGTCACCACCGCGCATGACGCATAAACATCTGTATTGCGACTCCCTAACTATTAACTATTACGTGAAATACCAAAACCGGGTCAAAAATGCTCCGAGAACTAGTTCAATAATTCTGTAGAAACTATACGAGAGAAACGGGTGGTTGCACATCATTAATAAAGAAAAATAAAGTTTTAAGGAATACACAAAATTTGAATCTTGTAAAAAAGTTATTTTAAGGTTTACAACAGAACAATCATACCTAGGGTCATTTTTGGCCCAGTTTTGGTCGTCAAAACGTTAAGGGCTTATAGCGATAAATTTGACATAGATGACGTTAGTGATAAGTTGGACACTTTCTATGACAATATAACTTGTCTTTTGGATATTCACGCTCCATTGTGTATTGCTAGATTTACTAAGTTACCGGCTCACTGACTTACTGATAACCTAAAGTTAATGATGCCACTAAGGGATGCTGAACGTTTAAAATAGATAAAATAGAAATATTAACGGAATTGGCAAAACTATAACCGGCCATGTAACCTGACCAAAAACATGGTTAGAAATGAAAAAATCAGCTTATATTAATGCTAGGTACTAGAATATCAGAAAACTTGGAAAGACCTTAAAAATTTAAGTTCCAATACAAAACATCCCAATACTTTTCAGTTCAGTTTTAACACGGTTACTGCCAATGATTTATTCAAAATTATTTTACAAAGTCCAAGGCCCAGCGTACTCATCCAGTTAATATAATTAAGTTAAGATAATTAAGCTATACATTCCTTTTGTAATAGCAATTACATGTAACACAGTTAACGGATATTTGTATTTTATGGTTTTTTTGATGCATGGAAAGTACATTAAGTTATACCGATATCAAAGCAGTCAAAGTCACTGGACTTAGTAGACTTACGTCCTGTCAGTACCCTACTGGCGCTAAGAAATTCTTTTGAAAGGGTTATCGTTAGTTAAATAAGGAAATATTTGGTTATTAATAATCTAATTCCTGATATACGGGAAGGTTTCAAAACTGGGTATAGTTGCAGCACAACACCTTTTAAAATTACTAACTATATTATCTTTGATGAAGTTAGTTTGTAACGAACCTTTTTATGTATGTTTAAAATTTACGTTCACATTGGCAACTTAAGTGCATTTCGTGTATCGTTAGTTGCGTACCTTATTGGCGTAAAACAGTGTCCATGTAGTTCTTTTAATAAATTATTTCAAATATTATACGTCTGCACATCCCTTTCCGCGCTTCGAGTCATTCTCGGTCATTGCGCAGGGTTACTTTGAGCGTCCTTCATCCATTCCTTAAACTACGTGTTTAAGTAGAAGCCATGTTCGCTTTGTTTAAATTTTTTATTAAGAGTGTCACATTTATATGGTAAGTTATTAAAATTATTATACTGAAATTTGAGACATTTACATTTCAGGCAATTTTACTTATACTCTTAACACTTATTTTTACTTTGGGTTTAATTTTATTTCAACGTTAACTTTGCAGGATGAAGCAATAGCCTTTGCTACTACGAAGTGGGATTTCAATTACCAAATTTTGCTTTGAACCATACAAAATCAATTCAGTTTGGAGGATAATAAAGAAATTTCTATATATTTGGAATTACCTGTATATCAATCAAAATTGCGCAATAAATTTAAAGTGACGAATCGACACCTTTAGCTTATCTGTTGAAGTTCCAGTGGCACCCAAAATGTAAAAGAAATTACTTCAGGTATTTCATATTGTTAATTAATTCACATTTTAGTTTAAGGCAGTTAAATAAGAATCACTACTATTAGTTTTTAAGAGATCATCCTTATAATCAAATTAATTGTCGTAATAAAACTACTTGTTGAGTTTTTTTTTGTGACTTTTCCATGTTTAAGGTTTATTTGTTCCTTAAAAACAAATTGGCGTCCGAGATTACATTATTTATTTTCAGGTTTGAAGCAACACCTTTTTTTTCATAAAGTGAAAATATCTAAGCAATTCTATTTTTGTTGATAAGCATATCAAATGTTATTGAACCTGGACCTATTAATCTACCGATGAGCAAAGTGGCATACAATCTTCTAGTTATCCATCATTTTCCATAGCTAATTATAGCTCTGGGCTAGAAGTATTAATTATAAGCGGGTGAATTATTTATGCGACACGACACCCTCTAAGATTACAGGTTAAGTTAACAATGTCAGTTCTTCTAGATTATTCTATAGAATTTGATACGTTCGATAAATCCTTGTTAAGCGCAGTTTCCCAGTATTTCGGTTTTGAAAATAAATCTGTACAATTGATTAGGAGTTATTTATTCGACTGGTATACCTGGTCGCCCTATTAGATAGAAGACAATCTGATTATTTGGATGTCTCTAGAGGTGGGTCGCAAGGATCAGTATTGGGTTCACTATTATTTGATATGTATATTTCTAACTTTCTTTCCACACTCAAAAACTGTGACGCACATTTTTACGCAGACGACATGCAAATATATTTTTCTTGTTACGAATGTCGATGCTGCTTGTCAAAAAATTAAAGGTCTATGGTCGATTCAACACATTTCAGAACAACACCCTTTACAGTTACGAGTAAATAAAACATAGGCAATATTGTTACAAGAAAATGTAATAGATTACAGGTATTACCTAACATCACGTTAGAATTATATGGGCAAAATATAGTATTGTCTGAGGTAGTCCAAAACCTTGGAATAAAAATGGATTATGAATTTAGGTTTAAAGAGCATATCTCTAAGTACCTACATGCATCGTATGAAGTACTAAAACTGATCTTTCACAATAGCAATTTATTAAACATAGTATGTGGTACATTTCTGGACAATATAGGTGCTACAAGAATGCAGAGATGTGGATAATAGCTGCTTTTCAATAGTTGAAAGAATTAGTCATAAGTTAAATGAGTTGATATGGTTAAATAATAAAACAGTTCATATATCTTCCCACCCAAACCTTTTTCCATAGCATTAATACCGATAAATGCTCACAATAGCTTCATGAAGAAATATCTTTCTGAACGGATGTTCATGTGTTAAACCTAAAACACAAAGGCATATAACGTCATCTCTTCATAAAACAGACTATTACAAGAGACCCTATTCACATAACATTGTGAAGGCGTATAACAATAAGTTTCTTAAAAACACGTCCCATGCACAGTTTCAAACAAGATTTAAGTGAAATAATAAAAAAACGGTTCAATAAACATAGTTTAATTATATTGCTCCTGTTGTATTGCATTGCACCACATGTATTTATTTCTCAAGGTGTGAGCCGATGGCAGCTTTTCTGTCGTACTGAACTTCGCCCTGTATATTAGTAAATATTTGTTTCATGTATTGTAAACCGATAAATGAAGTGATCATTATTGTTTACAGTATTGAATTCATAAACACACAAACCAACACGAACAAGGTATTGCAACCAGCGTTACACAAGTTGTTTCTTGGAAACAACCGGTCTTGTTGATTTAAGCTACCAGATACTAAAAGGCACTAACGAAGAACTAACCTTCTTCACAGGTAAGATAGTTGGTGTTTTTAACAACTTGTCAAACATTTAACAACCTGTTAAAATCTGAACGCCTCTCTGTTCATTGTTCGTAACCTCTCTTTGGCTCCTGCTTTCCTACAATTTCACTTTCTACATTTTTAGTTCTAGTGCCTACGAAAGTTGTCACCGGACAAACCATTATACTTAATTGTACAAAACCAAGTTTTTGGGCGAGGTCAGTAGTAAGACTTAAAGCAGCTGAAATAATACTTGGAATACCTTACACTTATCCTAAAATAAAAGCTAAAGTCTCATAAAGTATCATTGACGCAAATGTGGTCAAAATTTGTCGGTAAAGTATGCTTGGGCTGATCACAAAGATCAAGATACACTCTCTCGTTAAATAGCCAACTTGAGTTTAAACATAAACTGTTACAATCCACTTTAAATTTATAAATTGCGTCAAAATATGAGTAAACAAGCGTAATAAATTTCATTTAGATTTAAATAATGTTTAATATTTAATGAAATTTGAAAACGTAAAAATGTAAAACTATTGGCAACGCTAGTTAATGTGTGTATAAAATTTGATAAAATACACTTTTCTTCCTTTATAACTTCCTAAAACAGTCATTTCACACTAGAATACTAACTCTATAAAAAGACACGTAGAAACTAACCTACGTAAAATTTAGTGTAAATGTTACTGTGTGCGTTCTGTTTTCACTACTTTTTATTGGGCTAATTTAGATTCATTGTATTGAACAGAATTCTTCAAATTTAAATTAGGTATCTTAAGTTAAAGGCGGCCTCGGTTTAAATATTAGGAAAATGATACATTACAAAATGAGTAAGAAATGTTTTAAGGTAGTCGAGTAATGAGAGAACTCTCTTCAAAGTACAAAGATAAACTTGTAAAAAATTATATCTGGAAGTGTAGGAGGAGTGTTCTCCTTGAAATGTGAAGGAAAAGTTTAGACATTGTAGGTATTCTCTTCGAACTGTAAAGAGAGAACGATGTTAGACACTTGATTTACACTAAAATTGTGGTCAACGTATGGTATGCGCACTTGTTGAACTTGTAAATTGGGTGCAGTAGGTGATGCTATCTCTTGTGTGACAAAAGTGAAACAAGTTCGTCTAACTTAAAGTACATAAAAACTAATTTTTCAGATTGTGACTACAGACAGCACTTTTCGGCACCGTCGAGGATTTCAGACGCATAGCTCTGTGCCAGGCGACAACACACTTTTCAAACGTGCTTGAAATTACCACAGCAGTCAATATGTAGGGCTCGCTCAAAGCAGACATATTCATGCACTGCAGTGACGAAAATCTTCCAAACCAGTCATACCGTAAGAAGGACGTTCCATCACACAAAGAAAGGGACACCGCAGCAACGACTTCCGTACACCTAAGCTACGGGTGGTTTAGAGAAAGCTCTGCCGGTCATCCTTAAAGTAACAGTGGCTGTAACTGAGGAAAAAACTGTAGCTGTGGGAAATGAGCTTCCAACTACGGCCAGGAGGTAAACACACAAGATCCCATGCAAGGAGTAGTATCCTACATTAATTAGAACAGTATCGACAAGTGCATGTTTTGTAAGGAAATGATTTGAGAAAGAAAATTAGTTGCTTTTGACGCATAATTATGTTTATCTAAAACTGTCCTTATTTACTCAAATTTCATCCTGAAAATATATTCTTGAATCTAAAGGCAATATTCCACAATGTTGTATTTCAATTGGTTTATGTAAAGTTTTCAGGTTCATATTTTCTGTTTACAGCTTTTAGTAACTATTATAAATTTATTACTTTACTCAAAAGTTTTATTTATAAAGGTTGTTTACCAGCTTTACAGTCAAATAAGAAAAGCTTGTGTAAATTTTATTTTCTATTTCATAATAAACTTATTTACGAGCAAGTACTAACAGAAAATACAAATTTCACCAATTTCACGGAAAACCTTTTTCCGAGATTAGACCGTTTTGAAATATTAATATTTCATTTTGTACGCTATAAGGGTAAAAGGACAAATTCAGAACTGAAACGGCACTGTTAAAATCGCAGCTTAAAACCACTGTTGAGCAACAGGTACCTGTCACATAAACTTTAAAAGTATTGGTTTCAGTGGAAAGATATAAAAGCGTTTCTTAGTACTAACTGAAAAGTAAGCGTTTATTTTACACATTATTATGAATTCTTTTAACCCAAGTGCAAAATATAAGAATCCGGGATTGTAAAATACGAAAATGTTTTGCTAGCTCTGCAAGTGTTATTAGCCATACATTATTTAGAAGATTCTACACTTTCCACCCAGCAATAAAACTTAGTGTATTTAAAGTTTTAATTTTTTATACCGACCTTACAAAGTATCGCCTCTTAAATATTTTATACATGACTATACCAGACAATCGGTAAGTATATAAACATGTTACTTTAAGTAAAATCTAAGTTTACAATTTTCTAGAAGATGAAGAGCATAATTCACTTACACTTAATCCATTGCAATGAAACTATTTAGAGTAGATAATCATCATGTAGAGTTGGTTTGGATGATAATCATCATGTAGAGTTGGTTTGGATATGAAGGAAACGAACAGATCAAATTCTGGGAGTAAGTCAGTGTTGCTTGTGCGCAATTTGATCCTCTCCCAAAAAGGTTTCAAACAACCCCACAACGATCCTTTGAGACTGAGCTCAAAGTAAAACCGCCAATTCTCTTATCCAACAAAGATTGAGTTCTTAACATTTACAAGGATCCTTATAGGAAATGTGGAGGGTTTCACATATACCACACATTTTCGATTCAAAACACACCAGCAGAAACTGTAGACTGGTATTTACCATTCTTTGTTCTGTATTTTTGAAAAAACAGTTTGGGATGCTCATCATATGACTTAATATGCAATCGCACCATTGATGCATTTACCCAAAATCTATAGAGTGCAACGGGCGAATATCCTTAGATATTACTTTTTGTTTTTAACCCGATCCAAAGAATAAGACTTGAGTTCTTTTAAACTTTTTATAATTTCAGCATTATTGAATAAAATTTAATATTGTTATTGTGAAACTTAAAATGTTTATAATAAATATTTAATCTTATTTGGGATTTTAATGGTGTACTTTAAATTATCAATCTAAACGTTTGATATACAGTTACTTCGTCAGTAATGTTGTTAAAAATTGTTAAAGATTGTAAACATTTTGTCAAATTTAAAATTTCAAACATAAACATAAGCTCTAGCTATTAATATAACAGTTTAGAATTAACTAAAATTTAGTAAATAACAGGCTTAAATTAAATATTGTTTAAATCTGCTCAAAGATGACAAAATTTTCTCATTAACAATTTTTATAGCTTTACGCGAAGATGTTCTGGTTGTATCTTGAAGCAGTTTAATCTAATAATTTAAATATCACTTATAATAAATCCCATAAAAGTAATATTTATTATGATGTTAATGGTGAAAGTTTACATTTTCATATTTCAGTCCTTTATGGGAGGAAACTTATCGTTTTATCAGACAATTTGAAAAATTAAGGAAACGTAAAGCACAATTATTATCGTCACTTACACTTTTTATTACGATGCCGAGACCAATAAGATTATCCCAAAGTTTATCTATATTAAAAGAACATTTTAATAACAAGCAAGCGAATAATATTTACAGAAGTAACTGAAAATGCTCTTCTACGTAATCAAATACATATTACTAGGAAGTTACTGGATAACACCGATAAAAATCTTTTATATTTACATTTAGAAATTTCATCTATTTTGAATAAAGAAGATTGGGATAAAATTGATTCTATAACGTTTAAATCTATGGAAATAAATTTTGACATCTCATGTCAACGTCAAAAGAAAAATTTAATCCAAATTATACAATACAACAAAATTTAATAGACACATCATATTGATTGTAGAAAACAGTTATAAACCTTTCTGATAATGTTGTTTCAGATTATGCTATTGAAGCGCTTTCTAAAGGAGGAATATTTTGCGATAACATCCAAGAGTAATACCTTTTGAAGATATAATTTCCAACAATCGAAAACCTCCATTAGATTATTACCTTTGATGCTGCTAATGAAGTTTAGATATAACACCGTTAACATATTACGTAAAACAAAACCTCCAAAGAATGCTAACTTATCCTTTTCGTCAACGACATGCTTTACTTGATCTTAAACGCAATGAAAATATTATAATATTAAAATCAGATAAAGGTAATGCAACTGTTATATTAAATATGAACGATTATAACACTAAGATAGAACAATTGTTGGGACCAGAAACTTATCATGAAATACCGAAAGATCCAACAAAAAAGTTTCTTTTAAAAACTAAAGAGCTGATTAAATTATCATCTATTCCTGAAGAAATAAAGAAGAAACTATCTAACTCTGAAGCTATTTCACCAAAACTATATGGTTTACCAAAATTCATAAACCTAATATTCCTTTAAGGCCTATTGTTAGTGCAATTGGTTCTCCTACATATCACCTTGCAAAACATCTTACATTGTTATTACAACCTCATATAGGAAAAACACCCCATTACATTAAAAATTCTGCCGACTTTGTTGAAAAAATGCATAGTTTCAAAATTGAAGAGGGTGATATAATGGTCAGTTTTGATGTTATTTCACTTTTACAAAAGTACCTCTAAAAGAAACTATTGAATACATAGATCATCTTTTTCCAAAGGACATAACCATTCTTTTCAGCACTGTCTTACTACAACTTATTTTCAGTGGAATAATAAATTTTATGAACAGATTGAAGGTGTAGCAATGGGTAGTCCCTTAGTCCTGTTATAGCTAATTTTATATGGAAAAATTTGAAACATTAACGTTACAAAATACACCTAAAACCTTCAGTTTGGTATAGATATGTAGATGACACATTTGTTATTTGGAGACATGGAGAAGAAGCACTGCATGAGTTTTTGGTTTTTATAAATGGTATACATCCTAGTATTCAGTTTACCATGGAAAAGAAACTAATGGAAGTTTACCATTTCTTGACATATTAATATCTAAAATAATAATTCACTATCTTTTAAGGTTTACAGAAAGCCGACACACACTGATAGATACCTTCATAAATTATCCAACCACCATCCACGTCAAAAAATTAGTGTAATTAAATCAGTTACGAGTAAATAAAACATAGGCAATATTGTTACAAGAAAATGTAATAGATTACAGGTATTACCTAACATCACGTTAGAATTATATGGGCAAAATATAGTATTGTCTGAGGTAGTCCAAAACCTTGGAATAAAAATGGATTATGAATTTAGGTTTAAAGAGCATATCTCTAAGTACCTACATGCATCGTATGAAGTACTAAAACTGATCTTTCACAATAGCAATTTATTAAACATAGTATGTGGTACATTTCTGGACAATATAGGTGCTACAAGAATGCAGAGATGTGGATAATAGCTGCTTTTCAATAGTCTGAAAGAATTAGTCATAAGTTAAATGAGTTGATATGGTTAAATAATAAAACAGTTCATATATCTTCCCACCCAAACCTTTTTCCATAGCATTAATACCGATAAATGCTCACAATAGCTTCATGAAGAAATATCTTTCTGAACGGATGTTCATGTGTTAAACCTAAAACACAAAGGCATATAACGTCATCTCTTCATAAAACAGACTATTACAAGAGACCCTATTCACATAACATTGTGAAGGCGTATAACAATAAGTTTCTTAAAAACACGTCCCATGCACAGTTTCAAACAAGATTTAAGTGAAATAATAAAAAAACGGTTCAATAAACATAGTTTAATTATATTGCTCCTGTTGTATTGCATTGCACCACATGTATTTATTTCTCAAGGTGTGAGCCGATGGCAGCTTTTCTGTCGTACTGAACTTCGCCCTGTATATTAGTAAATATTTGTTTCATGTATTGTAAACCGATAAATGAAGTGATCATTATTGTTTACAGTATTGAATTCATAAACACACAAACCAACACGAACAAGGTATTGCAACCAGCGTTACACAAGTTGTTTCTTGGAAACAACCGGTCTTGTTGATTTAAGCTACCAGATACTAAAAGGCACTAACGAAGAACTAACCTTCTTCACAGGTAAGATAGTTAGTGTTTTTAACAACTTGTCAAACATTTAACAACCTGTTAAAATCTGAACGCCTCTCTGTTCATTGTTCGTAACCTCTCTTTGGCTCCTGCTTTCCTACAATTTCACTTTCTACATTTTTAGTTCTAGTGCCTACGAAAGTTGTCACCGGACAAACCATTATACTTAATTGTACAAAACCAAGTTTTTGGGCGAGGTCAGTAGTAAGACTTAAAGCAGCTGAAATAATACTTGGAATACCTTACACTTATCCTAAAATAAAAGCTAAAGTCTCATAAAGTATCATTGACGCAAATGTGGTCAAAATTTGTCGGTAAAGTATGCTTGGGCTGATCACAAAGATCAAGATACACACTCTCTCGTTAAATAGCCAACTTGAGTTTAAACATAAACTGTTACAATCCACTTTAAATTTATAAATTGCGTCAAAATATGAGTAAACAAGCGTAATAAATTTCATTTAGATTTAAATAATGTTTAATATTTAATGAAATTTGAAAACGTAAAAATGTAAAACTATTGGCAACGCTAGTTAATGTGTGTATAAAATTTGATAAAATACACTTTTTCTTCCTTTATAACTTCCTAAAACAGTCATTTCACACTAGAATACTAACTCTATAAAAAGACACGTAGAAACTAACCTACGTAAAATTTAGTGTAAATGTTACTGTGTGCGTTCTGTTTTCACTACTTTTTATTGGGCTAATTTAGATTCATTGTATTGAACAGAATTCTTCAAATTTAAATTAGGTATCTTAAGTTAAAGGCGGCCTCGGTTTAAATATTAGGAAAATGATACATTACAAAATGAGTAAGAAATGTTTTAAGGTAGTCGAGTAATGAGAGAACTCTCTTCAAAGTACAAAGATAAACTTGTAAAAAATTATATCTGGAAGTGTAGGAGGAGTGTTCTCCTTGAAATGTGAAGGAAAAGTTTAGACATTGTAGGTAGTATTCTCTTCGAACTGTAAAGAGAGAACGATGTTAGACACTTGATTTATACTAAAAATTGTGGTCAACGTATGGTATGCACGCACTTGTTGAACTTGTAAATTGGGTGCAGTAGGTGATGCTATCTCTTGTGTGACAAAAGTGAAACAAGTTCGTCTAACTTAAAGTACATAAAAACTAATTTTTCAGATTGTGACTACAGACAGCACTTTTCGGCACCGTCGAGGATTTCAGACGCATAGCTCTGTGGCCAGGCGACAACACACTTTTCAAACGTGCTTGAAATTACCACAGCAGTCAATATGTAGGGCTCGCTCAAAGCAGACATATTCATGCACTGCAGTGACGAAAATCTTCCAAACCAGTCATACCGTAAGAAGGACGTTCCATCACACAAAAAGAAAGGGACACCGCAGCAACGACTTCCGTACACCTAAGCTACGGGTGGTTTAGAGAAAGCTCTGCCGGTCATCCTTAAAGTAACAGTGGCTGTAACTGAGGAAAAAAACTGTAGCTGTGGGAAATGAGCTTCCAACTACGGCCAGGAGGTAAACACACAAGATCCCATGCAAGGAGTAGTATCCTACATTAATTAGAACAGTATCGACAAGTGCATGTTTTGTAAGGGAAATGATTTGAGAAAGAAAATTAGTTGCTTTTGACGCATAATTATGTTTATCTAAAAACTGTCCTTATTTACTCAAATTTCATCCTGAAAATATATTCTTGAATCTAAAGGCAATATTCCACAATGTTGTATTTCAATTGGTTTATGTAAAGTTTTCAGGTTCATATTTTCTGTTTACAGCTTTTAGTAACTATTATAAATTTATTACTTTACTCAAAAAGTTTTATTTATAAAGGTTGTTTACCAGCTTTTACAGTCAAATAAGAAAAGCTTGTGTAAATTTTATTTTCTATTTCATAATAAACTTATTTACGAGCAAGTACTAACAGAAAATACAAATTTCACCAATTTCTACGGAAAACCTTTTTCCGAGATTAGACCGTTTTGAAATATTAATATTTCATTTTGTACGCTATAAGGGTAAAAGGACAAATTCAGAACTGAAACGGCACTGTTAAAATCG
The DNA here is from genome assembly GCA_036346205.1 of Vesta saturnalis. Taxonomy (NCBI): domain Eukaryota; kingdom Metazoa; phylum Arthropoda; class Insecta; order Coleoptera; family Lampyridae; genus Vesta; species Vesta saturnalis. The sequence goes on from JARFJB010002353.1 coordinate 9,639,876, forward strand.
CAGCTTAAAACCACTGTTGAGCAACAGGTACCTGTCACATAAACTTTAAAAGTATTGGTTTCAGTGGAAAGATATAAAAAGCGTTTCTTAGTACTAACTGGAAAAGTAAGCGTTTATTTTACACATTATTATGAATTCTTTTAACCCAAGTGCAAAATATAAGAATCCGGGATTGTAAAATACGAAAATGTTTTGCTAGCTCTGCAAGTGTTATTAGCCATACATTATTTAGAAGATTCTACACTTTCCACCCAGCAATAAAACTTAGTGTATTTAAAGTTTTAATTTTTTTTATACCGACCTTACAAAGTATCGCCTCTTAAATATTTTATACATGACTATACCAGACAATCGGTAAGTATATAAACATGTTACTTTAAGTAAAATCTAAGTTTACAATTTTCTAGAAGATGAAGAGCATAATTCACTTACACTTAATCCATTGCAATGAAACTATTTAGAGTAGATAATCATCATGTAGAGTTGGTTTGGATGATAATCATCATGTAGAGTTGGTTTGGATATGAAGGAAACGAACAGATCAAATTCTGGGAGTAAGTCAGTGGTGTGCTTGTGCCGCAATTTGATCCTCTCCCAAAAAGGTTTCAAACAACCCCACAACGATCCTTTGAGACTGAGCTCAAAGTAAAACCGCCAATTCTCTTATCCAACAAAGATTGAGTTCTTAACATTTACAAGGATCCTTATAGGAAATGTGGAGGGTTTCACATATACCACACATTTTCGATTCAAAACACACCAGCAGAAACTGTAGACTGGTATTTACCATTCTTTGTTCTGTATTTTTGAAAAAAACAGTTTGGGATGCTCATCATATGACTTAATATGCAATCGCACCATTGATGCATTTACCCAAAATCTATAGAGTGCAACGGGCGTAATATCCTTAGATATTACTTTTGTTTTTTTAACCCGATCCAAAGAATAAGACTTGAGTTCTTTTAAACTTTTTATAATTTCAGCATTATTGAATAAAATTTAATATTGTTATTGTGAAACTTAAAATGTTTATGTTCTATTGCGTTTTATTAAAGCTGAATGGGTTCAATTTATAAAGATATCATTTACTAGTTAAATTTTACTTCGCTTGCTATAAAAATTTCAGTTTGCGTAAATGAATTTTAAACTATACGTTTGCAAATTCCTTTCTTAATTGGGTACGGCAGATAGCTCAAAGTTAAAATAAAGTAAAGAAATGATCACTGTTATCATTAACCAAAGTTATGCTTATTTCGATTTATTTATTTATCTGGATTCTTATTGAGTTGACCTCTTTCTGCCTTCATATATTCAAAATTTGTATAAGCTTTTAACATTAATAATCTTTAGTAATAAAAGTAAATTAAACGTTATACTCATTTAACTAAATTCCAAACCTGAACGAAAATGCATCAATGCGGTGTTTACAAACATATAAAAATCAAACCTATAATCTAAAATAACCTTCTTGAAACTAACAATCCTTATCAAAATTAAACGCATTATTTTGCGTTTAATTATGATGTTTAAACTTAAAGTTTGGAGGAAATCAAACACATAAACATTTTATTTATTGGCACAATCAAAAGGTTCTTAATTGTTATTTTCGTTGAAAGTTGATAATGTAACCCGGCTTTCCTTTCTACCAATTTGGGGCCTCGCTTAGGTTGTTGGGCTACTCCTCCGATGATGTCACTAGGCCGCCAATCTGGAACCGTTTCCTTTGTCTTCTCTATCTGTTCTTATGCCTTTGGTATGGACGAAAGTGACATCAATTTTCCTTCCAACAATTCAACGACTTTTGTGAATTATTGCTTGATATAGTTATAATGGTCAATTATTACTTTAATTGCTTAACTTCAACGACAAACAGCTTGCGGTACAAATTGCAATGTTAAATCGTACTACTCATCATTAACACTTCCATTTCTTATTCTTTATACCTTGATTTTCCAATTTGGATCGACTACTGTCTTTTATATTTATTGTTCACTATTTAAACACAATTGATTACCGCTCTGATACATAAAAAACGCGTTATCTTTACTTATTACGTCACCTTTAATGCGAATCTCAAATTATCGTGCAATCCCTTTTTATAATCACCAATTTGATACTACTTGCACTTTTATTATTTTAATAAGGAAGGCATTTTTCTACTTCTTCCCTATTACACCTCTAATTAATTCTTATTTGTAATTTTCACAATTTATAGGGCCTCGTGGCTACACAATGTCATTTATGCTGTGGCGTCAAACAACCAAAAAACCATTCACTCTGATCGCTTATTTAATGCGACTCTTTCTGATCGCTTACTTAACGCGTCTGTTTCGGATCGCTTTCTCCACGCTACTGTTTCAAAAACTGCCCATCATTATTATGACAACGTATTTTAAATAATTTCACATTGAATATATAGGTAACTTATTGAAACAAACTCAAGCTTTTCATCTTAATATTAATTACATTCAAATACAAATAAACAATAACCATTTTTTTATCCAGAAAAATAATATACCTAATCTATTTAATCTTGTATGATTTAGCGCGAACTTTTGATTTTTTTTAAAGTTCCCGTTACAAGAGGCACCATCTGGATATTGCATAATAATAAGATGGTGTCTCTGATATTTCTTGATTGATTATATTACGAAATCCAATCGAATGGATAGCTCAATCGCTTGATATTATAAAGTGTTTTACGCTTTTAGTTACTACACGTATTTTTTCACATTTCGATTGTTTTACATACCGGTTGGTAGGCAGCACATTATACTTCTGGCAGATTTATTTGTAATTTATTTCTACTTATAAAAGTTAGACGTGGCAACACCGAGTAAAATAGTACTCGAGATCTACACCAAATTTCAAGTTTTTTTGATAAATATTAATACTACAATTATTGGTCGAAAGGGAAATCTGTGAAAAAATTGTTTTATCTTTTTTTTTTGGGTGACCGCATTTTGTCTTGTTAGCGTCTAAAGAAACTACGTGTTAAAAATTTTTCTGTTGAAAGTAAAAAATTAGTTACATAGCAGTTTAAACTGGTTTTAAATTCAAACATTTACATAATATTGTATTGATTGTCTTTCCTTTTATATGGATATAGGTTTCCTTGAAATCTAATTGATGTTTCGTCTGTTTGCGAGATAAGTCTCCACAATGTTACCACCTTCCTTCAGGTTATTACTTATATATCTAAAGTTTCCCCAACTACTGCTAGTTTTTTCCCTTCGCTACTTCTGTGTGTTACGCTGTAACCGATTCTTCCCCTGTACGTGAATACTTTTCAAAACTGGGATTCAAGGATATGCGGGCAGTACTGGTCACTAAAGCGAGTAACGGTGGCTTACGACAACTCTATTCTGATGACAATTGAAGTAAGTTAATCATTGTTGACTCGAACACATAGGTTCAATCACATAAGACGTTTGGGTATTCCCGAGACAACCAAGTTACTGGTGAGTTCTATTTTGCATATAACGTTACGGAGCCCTGGAGCAATAAATAGTCTGCTACAACAACCATAATCTCAGTGGGTATTACTCACTTCTGGATACTTCTTCGACGAATTGTGAACAAAAGTTGGAGATTTTGCTTCAGTTGCTTATGGGTGCTCAGTATAACTATAAATGATATTTGTTTGCTTCTGCATTGGCTTAGTAACTCATGTAGCAATGTTACGCACCTAAAACTTTTACTTGTTACCTTTGGATTAATACAAATTATTCAGTATACTACTTAAGAAAGGTGCTCATATTGGAATTTTCTAACCAGTTCGGTTGTGTCCTAATTATATGGCAATCATTATTAAAAATACCTATTTGTATATCTTTATATTTTCTTTGTTTTTAATGTTTTATGTGTATAAACATGTTTCATCTGGGGATCACTGCGATTGTTACTAAATTTTGGGGTTTTTGTTTTAGGCAGTTAATGATTCACCGTATTACTATTATTCAAGTTAAACACCCGTTTGGGCTGATTTATAGTCTGCGATACGCTACTTATTTTATTCTAACAAATTAATTAGCCCCATTTCTGGACATCAGGATAGGATAAGATTTGTGCAATGACATATAATTTTTTTTTAGTTTAATCCGTAATAAACGCCTAGCTGATCATGCTGCTTTACTAGAGTTTTAAGGAGCTCTTCACCATCGTCTTCTGCTGGCTGTCATACAGTACTATTTTCGTTGATTCATTTTTATTAGGATTTTCTTCTTATAGTATACCTTAAGCACTAAAAGGGAAAATGGTTTATTATTATTATTACGGATTGATGAGTACTTATTATAATAAACGATTTATTGGAACTTTAATTGATTGATTATTTATGTCGGGGATTTATCATTATTGGTAGGCAGTGTGTATTTTGATTTACATCTACAAGTTTTGTTCTAGGGGAATTATATTTCTTCGCCAATCACATGTCCACGCATCCGAGTGCTTTCCAAAACCGCTGAGCTACCACTTATGATAATAGGGGTCAAGGCACACCACCTAGTTTGGGAATCAGTACCTTTGTGCACGTGACAAGTGAAAAAACGTATCCAGGTTATTCAACGTTCGTATTTTACAATACTATGAATTTACTTAAATGTAAACTTGTTTGATTTCAAACCAATTTCCTTTGGTGGCTATTAGTAAGTAATCAATGTTTATAAGGTTTTATTCTAACCCAACATATTTTTGCTTTTCCTTGCAAATACCAAAAAAAAGTATAAGTAATACCATATTCAATACAATATACGAAAAAATTAAGATCAGTACGAACATTAATATTAATGCAGTGATTTGATAGTCTTACTTTACAATAGAATTAGCATAGTTTAAATAACAATTGCCTGCTGTTTGTCTAAGAAAGTGCGCCAGACTGCAAGAAGTTCATATATATTACATTTTATAGTCTCTACAAATTAGATATTTCTGATATTTTTGTTAGTTTCGATGTGACCTCATTATTTACTAAAGTTCCAGTAGATGAAACGATCCAAATTTTACAAAATCAACATACTATGAATCCAGATATCTTAAAATTAATCAAGCACTGCATGAATTCAATGTACTTCATGTACAACGGAGGTTTCTACAAACAAATTAAAGGAGCTCCGACGGGTTCACCACTTTCCTCGGCTAAAGCGAATATATTTATGGAAAATATCGAAAACAAGGCGATAGCATCGTCTCCCCTTCATTCAGAATCACACCACCACTCACATCAACTCAGTGGAATTGTAAAGTCATTAACAATCTGATCTATTCATTTGACGGACAACAGCTCAAAAACCCAAGAATAAAATAATCTAACTAATGTATTACTTCACAATAGATATCGTTCAGAACTAATAAAGAAAATTAAGAATAAAGTTACCAAAAACAATTCAAAGTCGAAGAAAAAAACTGAAGAATTTCGAAATTTACCGTTATTACTATATATTAAAAAAGTGACCGATACAATTTGTAAGAAAGTTTCGAAAATTAATATACAAGTTGTTTTCAAACCACACATTACCATCCATCACTTGTTAAATAGTCCAAAAGACAAGATTTAAGGTGAAGAACAAGGTATATATGATTTTCCAAAGTTTTAGGTTGGGCAAACTAGCAGAAGATGCAAAAGAACATCAATTGGCAATCAAGCAACACATAACATCAAACTCATTGGCAACCCATTATCTCGACATTGGACATCATATCACGTTAAACAAATAAAATTACTCGCTTCAGCGGACTGACTGCAAGAAAGAATCATCAGAGAAACGATTGAAATCGAAAAAAAGACCTTCAGCTTTAAACAAAGGAGATGATGGATCTCGAATTTCACCAATTTGGAAACCAATCATTAAAAAAATTACCCAATCAAAATTAACAGCACACAACCACTTGATATCTAACGATAACACTACATCCACTAAACCTATAACACAAACTCGGCATGCACTCAATAGCTCTGACAATACTCCAAAAGACAAAAATACTTATATAGGACCTACGACACGCATACGTAAATTTTAACCAAAATGTTAGAACCTTATTATGTTTCACTAATGATATATTTTGTAAATACTTTGTATCCAAAAAGGACATAACAATCACATTTGCTATTAAATATACCATTACGTGTTCCATTGTAATCTTAAAAACACCTACTTTGTAAGTATTTATCATTATTATCAAAAGGAACACTATATACAAGTTCGTTTATTTCAAGGTTCGTTTACATACAAATGTTATTCTATTCGGATTGTTTTGTTTATACGGATGACCAGATGGTCACATCAGGTGCCTTGCTATTATCCTAAAAGTTAATCAGTTTTGATATATATCTGAAAGTATGTGGTTATGCCGTATTGCATTAGCGCTAAAATCGCAGGTGTTTGCCTTATGTATTTTTCAAGACTAAATTCTCTTAATTTAGTTCTGCAGATGTTAAAATTTACGATTTCTTGTACAATACACATTACATCATTTTTTTAGCATGTGTACGTAGCAGTTTTCGTTTTCATCGAAATGCACATAGGTTTTAATAAAAACATGCTTTCTCGCAAATCCACGAGATGGCCAGTTAAGCAGGTGTCAATGTACACTTGGTGTCAACAATTCAGTTCATATTAGATAAATGAGTGTGCAGTATTTAGTCTTGTATAAGCCTCATTTGGAGGTGGGTTGGGCGGGAGAAAGGGTGGTAAAGATGCAGTTACTTGAAGTTGTCATATTGCAACAATCAGTTCAAATTACTATTAAGATACAGTAGCATAGACACACATAAAAGGTAGTATTGTAAACGTTGCTTACTCGTCGGGGATATAATAAAAATACTTACTTTGTAAATGGAGAACTCTTTTGTCATCAGCAAGTCCGCAGTTATAAATTAGATCCTTTCCCTTTGAATACCACTCGCTTTGTTTAGATAATTAACAAAGAAGCTGGAAACTTATTCTTAAATATAATATGTAAACACCTGTAATATATATACATATACAACCAATCAATATAATAACTGACGTTCATATTCAGCACTTATGCGATTGGTAATCGTTCGAAGATTAATAGTTGTTCGTCAAGTTTTACGATAATAAAGTTAATTGTTATTAAGGCTCTTAAGTTTATTGATTAGAATGTCCAATAAACCAACTGAACTCTTTCGATTCTTAGCTAACATTATTTATCTAGATGGATGAAGCAGAGTATTTATACTCAAATTGAGACAAAAAAAAACAAACTGTAATTATAATTATTAATATATCTTTATCGAAATAATGGTAGTAAATGCTGTTTAATTTACACGATTTACAACAAATTTTACATCAAATTAAACGTACACTAACCTAATGTTCCTTACTAATGCTATATGTGCACCGTTAGTAATACGCCACACACCCAACTTAAAATCCGATTCTTCTTACACTTTGGTTAACAAATTTTAGTAAAATACACATTGGTATAAGGTTGAGGTGTGCATTGTATCCAATTTCTATATGTTTTGGATGATAGTTTATGAAAACAACAATGGAATAAGTATGCTTTGGCTGATATGTAATGTGATGTAATAATGGCCAATTCGTGCCTTCTTCATTTTCATTACTACTACTACCATTACTATTTTGACTGCGCCAATAACACAACGTTAAGTTATTATTTATTTTTTATTACTGCAACTATGTGAAGTATCCATGTAAGTGAACTTCTGGGTTTTGATCGTTCCAGAAATGACATCATTTCTGCTTGCAATATATGATAATGCTTAGATAATGATTTTACTTTCTTACAGTTGCGTTACAAATAAACACTGTTTGAGAAACGAGTCTAGTTAAATACTGCGTTATTTATGTATGGTGGGGTTGCAGCATTATAATAAAACCAAAATGTTATGTTGTTTTTCTAGCTGTACCTAATCTACCTCTAAACACATCCTAAGTGTTTGCCAACGTTTTAAGTTTTTCAATGCAGCTTTCTTCTTTAAAATACTCATAAAAGCATTGCGGTAATACACATTTAAAGTTAGCTTTCCATCATTATGTGTTGACTATACTTATTAATTACACGTGCATCCTCTACTCTGTACTTTATAGATGCATCTAGGTCACACACATGTTTAAAGAGCTTCCAATACGTATTTTAATTTAACTCAGATGATTCCATATTTAATAATTACAATTTGCTAACTGAAAATTCAAACTTTAACGATTAACATTCATAATTAATATACCTATCTTTTAGATACGAAATCATGTATTTTTCATAAATTTTTAACAAATTTAATCATTTTGGCATCAATTACAGTTATCATCTTCAGTAAATTATAATGGTGTTTGAAAATTAAATTAAATAATATATGAAATTTGAAAACACAAATATTAGCCTGCCACAACCGAAGAACTCTGCGGTAGCTGAGCGTGCTTTAAATAACTTAAATCATCACATTAAATTTGATAATTTAAAAATAATGTTAAAGAAACCGCTATTATGTTTGTTTACAACGTGAAATTATGTAAATAATAGGTTAGAAGAAAATGTCTGATTAAATATGCTTTGACATTTTATGATCAAACAGAGGCATAATGGTACGCCTTAATTTTAACTTTTGGTATGTCTAAGTATGTGATTTGCTAGATAAAATAAACCTTTTAACAATTAAATATGGTAAGCTAATACAGCACTATAATTTAACATATGCAGTTTGCAACGGGCGTAAACATGGACCGCTTCCCATTGTTTGTTTATACTCGCCAAAAAAATTTTTAATAATTACAAATCTGCCAATTAAAAAGTCACATTGTTTTCGTGCGAACTCAAAATGTTTACCTTTTGATTTATGTAGTGTCAACTCGCAAAGATAACATTCAGTAATTTATTTTTAAATAGATTGCCGTAAACTTTCAGTCTGAATAAGTGAAACCTAATTATTGATTAATCATTTTTTTCTTATCTGTTTGTGCTGGATAGCTTACTTATTAAAGGAAATGATTATTGTTTACCACTTATCAAAAATACCTTCAAAACTGATTTTATTAAATGTATATAGAATTTGTAACTTTTCTTGTGGTTACTTCATCTAGCATTAAAGCTTTTAATGTTCATCTGGTCAATAAAAAAATAAATTAAACGGTACGCTTATTTAATTCAATTAAACTCAATAATTCACAAATGTTTTCTTTTTGCATAGGTTTAGCAGTCTTACTTGTTATTGTAGATAGCGCTGAGTGGATAAGCTTGTTTATAGGTTCCTGACACTGGAGCTGGATTTTCTTCGTTACTAAATCTTTCCTTAGAACGTCCGTCGTTGATCCTGCACAATATCATTCAATTCTACGCCAAATGCACAAGATTGCCATTTTCTGGTTATATATTACTAAGGTTTAATTTTCACAAAAAAAGCATGCAATTACAAAGGCAGTTTCCTCGATGTGACCCGCTCGAATACACAATCATTAGGTTAAAATGATTTACTTAAATTAATCATAAATCTTTATGGTTATTGTTCTTCATTTATTAATTTACTACACTGGTTTGATTATCGTATTTTATATCGTTTCATTAATAACATATAACTGTAAGTTATCATATAACATCGTGCGAAATTTGAAAATCCTCAGACATCCGTTACAAGTTAAAGTAAAAATCATATTTAACGTACACATCGTGTTTTCAGTGTAGAAACCAATTTAATAATCTAAAGAACATTTCAATATCTCGACTCGTTTGGGAAATATAGGGTGTTTTTCGTTTTATGCCGTTTTCTTTAAAATCCCGTAACAGTTTTTTCTTATTTTAGGTATTGTTCAAACTGATGTCCATTATGATGTAAACAAACTTCACATCGGCGCGAAATACACTCAATTGCCTTAATGAAATGAATAGATGTATGCCTTAAATCTTTAAATGCTGCCCTGGTTGAATTGACCAATTGTTCGTATGTTTCGTGGCGAGTATGATATATTTTATTTTTTAAAAATCCCCACAAAAAGAAATCCAGTATTGAAAGATCTGGAGATCTTGCTGGCCACTGAATAGGTCCGTTATTGCCAATCCATTGATTGTTAAAGTTTCGGTTTAAGTAATCTCGGACTAAAACAGTATTATGACAAGGCGCACCATCTTGTTGAAAATAAACATTTACCCTCTGTGCTAATGGAATTTCATCTAGCAGTTGTGGAACACAAATGTTTAATATTTCCATATATCTCTCGCCGTTAAGGTTGCCGTTAGAAATGTGGTAAACAAATCTACCCCCCAAAACAAAGCATGATACATTAAAACCAAATCTACATTGATTTTGGCGTGCTAATGTTACAAAATTGTTATTTTTTGACCAATATCGATTGTTGTTGCGATTAAAAATTCCTGCACTCGTAATATGACTCATCAGACCAAATGATATTGTGCCCAAAATTCCTATTTTGTCTAATCTGTTCTAAATACCAATTACAAAAAATAATTCGCCGTTTTAAGTCAACATCATTAAGGTGCTGAATTACTCTTTTTTTGTACGGAGTATAATTATGTTTTTTTAAGATTTTTTTGTACACTTGATTTAGATACGCCAAAATTCTGTTTCTATTTGTCGACAGGAGGTATTAGGATTTTCTTCAACTCTTGCTAAAACAGTTATTTCGTCGTCTTGTTGGTTCATTTTTGCATAATTTTTGATCCCAGGCTTCTCAAAAGATCCATAAGTTAATAGATGTTCTTTTAATCTGGCGAATATATTCTTGTTGGGATGTCTGCGTTCAGGGAATCTTTAATAAAGTAGCTTTATTATTTTGCGTTTTTATAAATACTAGCATTATTAAAGTATTAAACGCACAACCTACCTATTTTAATACGCCTCTGCAGCTTGGTCTGCATTAAAATTACACTGATAGTATATGCTAATCATATCTAACTTTTCAAAATTTTCATACTTCGTATTATTGACAGCCATCACAAAAAAGTTATTAACTTGAATAATTAATTATTTAAGCAAAGTTTTGAAACAATAAATCTAATCACATTTACGTTTCCACCATTTATTTATATGAAACAACTGCGTGAAATGTCAAATAACTAGCAACGAATGCGTGCAGTAAACATAGGTTCATAGATGACTTGATCAAGAGGTATTTTTCAAAAAATTGTTTATAATTTTCTTATTTACCGAGATAAATATATGAAACTATATATTTTCAGAAAGCTAAAAGGAATCTCTAATTAATGGAGTCATAGCCAACTATGGTTACCATTTAAAAAAATGCAACTTTGGTCTGTAACTCGGAAACAAATTAAGTTAGAAAAAAATCGAGTACGCCACTAAATTGCACATAAAAAAAGCACAAAAGATGTTTTTACCAAAATTTTAAATATTCACAAACAAAAAAGTTACGGGATTTTAAAGAAAACGGCATAAAACGAAAAACACCCTATATTTCCCAAACGAGTCGAGATATTGAAATGTTCTTTAGATTATTAAATTTGTTTCAAAAATCGGTCCGAGGGTCCCGACCATGATTTTTTACTCTATCTATTTGAGAAATACCTAAAATCCCCCAATTACATCGAAAATAGGGCACCCTGTACAGCAACAATTAAATTATTAATAACCGTCAGATTTTACTAGATTTTTAAACGGTATGTCAAGTTTGCATATGTTCTGATTTGCAACCTTCAAGGCAGTTTAGTAATATTTAGTTTAATAAGGATCTAGACAAGTTTTACCAAAATAAAATTCGATTTTACAGTTGGCTTTGTATGTTTATCAAACAGTTATTTTAATAGTTGGCTTATTTCATAAAATAATTGTGCCATCTCAATTAATTCTTGAGGCTATTACGATTTACTGAGCACGATAACTGTAATAAATTGCTATCGAAATGTTTAAATTTATATATAAAAATATAGGAATTAATACCCAAAAGATAAGTATTTTGATTAAGTAAAGTATAAAAAATTTTACGACGGCGGCTCGGATTCGATTCCCTGATGCTGCACTGATTTTTTAAATTTATTTTTCAGTTTACAACTTTTAATAGGTGTTGACAGTAATATACAAAATTTGATGGTCTATAGCATGTTTTTGTATAGAATCTAAAATCATGCATTTCCATTAAAATCTGGAAATTAGTGTAGATGCATTTAAGTAAAAAATGATAATGAACGCTGTTCGTTATTTACTACTATTTAATTTATGCACATAATAATAGTGCACTATAAAAATAATTAAATCTAATGGAAACGTCTGCACTTTTAGAACTATAATGCTTTGTACATTAGCGCTACTTGCAAAGCACTTACTTACGTAACAAAAAAAGATATATTTACCCAATCTTTTTATTTGGAAACTTCAAAGCGAAACTACAAAAACTAAAATTGTTAATAAAAACAAATAGAGGTATTTGAATAGACCGTCAGTAAGCGGCATCGAGCATTTAGAAAGCTTTGAGTATTTTAATGAAAATTGGTTGCAAAACTGTTGCGTTATTGAAAATTCGCGTTTCACTGTAATTATACAAAACAATTCTTTTTTATTTTAAATTAGTCGTTTTTAAAATAAATAAGATACACTGCATTAGTGTTGTTAAATACTCTCATAATATTCCTTTCGAAACTTCCTTATAATAAGTACTCAATCGTGATATCGCAAGACTAGATATTGTTGGGGCAACTGGTAGATGAGCACATATTTGGCGTTAGATGATGGAAAGTTTATGTACAGGGTGGTTCATTTTCGATGTTTTCTTATGGGAAGTACCCTTTCTATTACAGATAGACAAAACGTAATATGGGGTTCTTGTGCTCGATTTTGGTGTTAATTAAGATCCAATAGTCATAATCAAGATGTCTCTGACCGTTATTGCGCAGTTAGCCAAAATTGAAAAAATGGCGATTTTGAAAAACTTGAATAACATTTTTATTTCTTAATGTATCGACAAACTGCAAAAACATTCTTAAGGCGCTTTTTTGAGTAGAATCCGTTAGTGCAATCACATTTTTAATACCTCCTTAATTTAAAGGGTATGACATAAAGTTGTATTTTTTTATATGGAAACCATAGTTTGCTATTACATTTTTAAATGACATTTTTTCGTGCTTTTAAAAATATATAACACTTCTATGCTATTTTATTAATTTATTTATTTTTTAAGTTTTCTTATTTACGTTATATGTTAAATAATAAATTAAAAATTAGAAGAGTGCAACAAAGTGATCTTCGAATTTAGTTATTAACGTGCCTAATTATACAAATTCAGAAAAATTTGCATGTTAAAGTGTTTTATATCATCCGAAGGTGATAAGAATGTGGCATCGGAATTATATTTAAAAAATTTTCCTGGAAGGCAGCAGCTCAATAAACACATTTTTGAACGGTATAGTTAATAGAAATTAAAATTTTTGCTACCTCAAAACAATGCCTTAATTAATTTTAGGTTACAGAAAAATTTAATTGAATACGGTTCTTTTAAAAATCCCAAGCCAGAAGCTTACTTTAAACGAAATTCTGAAGAAAATTTAATGGTTGTCTTAGGACAAGTCGAAGCAGATCTAACAACTTCATCTAGACAAATGGTTAATCTAGGCGTGTCTCGAAGCAAAGCCCTTTTAAAGACACACAAATACCATTGCTATAGATTTCGGAAAGAACATTTTTTGACTATAGACGACAGAAGGCGGCGTACTGAGTTTTGTAACTGGTATATAAGTCAGTGCCAAAATATACCTTATTTTTCAAATTGGATGGTCAGACGAGGCGCATATCAGTAGTGATGGTATTTTTAACAATCACAATTTACCTTACTGGGCAGATGCTAACGCTCATGTCAGTGTTGTCCGCAGGAGGCAAGGGCAATTTGGAATAAATGTGTGGTGCTGCATTAAAAACGGACGTTTTTATAATCACATGTATGAAGGGACGTTAAACTCAATGAAATATCTCGATATTCTACGACTTTATTTGGAGGGATTTCTAGAGAGTCTTCCTTTAGCACAATAATGCAATGTCATATTTCAACAAGACGGAGCTCCCGCACATAATTCCCGTGTAGTTAGTGGCTACTTAAATTTACGTTTTCCTAATAGCTGAATGGGAACGACAGCACCAATTTTGTGGCCTGCTCGTTCACCCGATCTTTCGCCTCTAGATTTCCTTTATGGGTTTCTTGAAAAACAGTATATACAAAAGAACTAATAACACCGTGAATGAGTTACAAGAAAGTGTTCGTGTGGCTTTTACACAATTAACACCATTATCTATATACAACTCTATAAAATTAATTAGAAGAGTCTGCATCCAAAAAGTTTGAAAAATATTTGTAGTTTTAGTGTTTTTTATATTCATATTTTATGTTCATATTTTTGTTCGTTTATAGAATTAGATGTTTACATACGTATAAAAATTGATTTGCTGTTAGCTTTTCAAAGTTTCTGATGATGTTATGTTTATTTCCATATCATTTCAATTTGCATTTGAGGTTTTTTAATAATTTTATATTCAATCTTTAGATTTCAGAATTTGTTACCATTCCACAAGAACAACATTACAATTAAACTTATTTGAATTACAAAATGTTTACAATATTTTACTGGAAGTGAAATTTCTTTTTAGAGTAGAATACCTTCATTCAATTTCATATCTGGTTTTGTAAGCCAACTTTTATCCTAAATAAATATACCAATTAAGAAAAACTTAAAAAAAATCAATTAATTACTAAAATAGAATAGAGGTGTTATACATCTTTAAAAAGCACAAAAAAATGTTTAAAAATGTCTTAGCCAACTATGATTTCCATATAAAAAAATACAACTCTATGTCACACCTTTTTAAATTAAGGAGGTATTAAAAATGTGATTACACTAACGGATTCTACTTAAAAAAGTGCATTAAGAAGTTTTTACAGTTTGTCGATACATTTAGAAATAAAAAGCTATTCAAGTTTTTCAAAATCGCCATTTTTTCAATTTTGGCTAATTGCGCAATATCTTGATTATGACTATTGGATCTTAATTAACACCAAAATAGAGAACAAAGACCCCATGTAACTTTTTGTCTATCTGTAATAGAAAGGGTACTTCCCATAAGAAAACATCGAAAATGAACCACCCTGTACATAGTAATTGATGTCTCATGTGTGCATTACAACATTTTTTACTTAAGTTTTTATTATAAAGATATTATACTATAGCATTAAGCAAATTCTTTAAGTAAAATTAAACCCCTTAATTTTGAAAAAAAGGTGTGAAATACTCCGACATACCCAGCAGACATAAATGGGATAAGTAAAAAACGAATTTTCTAACCAAAGCAATAAAAACTAGTTTTATTTACAAGTTAATGTTTCAAGATGCATTTTTAGAAATCAGAATTGACATAATACGATATGCAATATACCATACTAATATATATTATACTTCAAACTGAAAATTAATCGTTAATTCTAATATTTTATTGGTGAACTCAATAACCTAATATCCACACAACCAACGGCTGTACACTAATTTTTGCTCGTTAAATTAAGAGCAGCCTGCTCCTACCCATCTAGTAGTTACAGATTTAAAAAAACAGCGCTCTTTGTAAGAAGAATCACTGACTCGAAGAAAAGACGCGATCTCGTCTAGAAAGTACACTAAAAAACCAAACTTCACAAACTGAGGCAACAATTTCTAGAGTTGCATTTTTTAGGTTTGTTTTAAATTTAAACAGTTTTATTACGTTCCACGTACATAATCATATGTAGGTATAAAAGGTTATGCAATCGATTTTTTTTCACTGTCGCTAAGTCGAAGTGCGTGTGTGAGTGTGTGTGTGTGTGTGTGTGTGTGTGTGTGCGTGTGCGTGTGCGTGTGCGTGTGCGTGCGCGTGCGCGTGTGCGTGTGTGTGAGTGTGTGTGTGGGTGCGTAAGTGCGTGCGTGCGTGTCCGTGTGTGTGTGTGTTCTTGTATCCACGTCTCCGTGTGTCCGCGTGTCAGTGTGTCCGTGTGTCCGTGTGTCCGCGTGTCCGCGGGTCCACATGCCCGCATGTCCGCGCGTCCGCGTTTCCGTGTGTTCGCGTGTCCGTGTGCCGTGTGTCCGCCTGTCAGCGTGTTCGCATGCCCGCGTGTCCACGTGTCCGCGTGTCCGAGTGCCCAAATGTTCGCGTGTCCGTATGTCCGTAAGTCCGTGCGTCCGCGTGTTCGTGTGTTCGTGTGTCCGTGTGTTCGTGTGTCCGTGTGTCCGTGTGTACGTGTGTCCGTGTGTCCCTGTGATCGTGTGTCCGTATGCCCGTGTGTCCGTGTGCCCGTGGGTCCGTGTGCCCGTGTGTGCGTGTGTCTGTGCCTCCGTGTGTCCGTGTGCCTGTGTGTCTGTGTGTCCGTGTATCCGTGTGCCCGTGTGTCCGTGTGCCCATGTGTCCGTGTGTTCCGTGTGCCCGTGTGTCCGTGTGTCCGTGTGTCCGTGTGCCCGTGTGCCCGTGCGTCCGTGTGTCCGTGTGTCCGTGTGTCCGTGTGTCCGTGTGCCCGTGTGTCCGTGTGCCCGTGTGTCCGTATGCCCGTGTGTCCGTGTGTTCATGAGTCCGTGTGTTCGTGTGTCCGTGTGTCCATGTGTACGTGTGCCCGTGTGTCCGTGTGTTCGTGTGTTCATGTGTCCGTGTGTTCATATGTCCGTGTGTCCGTGTGTCCGTGTGCCCGTGTGTCCGTATGCCCGTGTGTTCGTGTGTCCGTGTACCCATGTGTCCGTGTGTCCGTGTGTCCGTGTGCCCGTGAGGCCGTGTGTGCACGCGTCCGTGCGCCCGTGTGTCCTTGTGTCCGTGTGTCCGTGTGACCGTGTGTCCTTGTGCCCGTGTGTGCGTGTATCCGTGTGCCCGTGTGTCGGATGTCCGTGTGTCCGTGTGTCCTTGTGTCCGTGTGTCCGTGTGTCCTTGTGTCCGTGTGTGCGTGTATCCGTGTCCGTGGATCCGTCGTCCGTGTATCCGTTGTCCGTGTGCCTGTGTCGGCGTGTATGCGTGTGTCCGTGTGTCAGTGTGTACGTGTGTCCGTGCTTCCGTGTGTTTGTGTGTCCCTGGGCCCGTGTGTCCGGTTGTCCGTGTGTCTGTGTGTCCGTGTGCCCGTGTGTCCGTGTGTCCTTGAGCCCGTGGGTCCGTGTGTTCGCGTATCCGTGTGTTCGTGTGTCCGTGTGTCCGTGTGCCCGTGTGTCCGTATGCCCGTGTGTTCGTGTGTCCGTGTACCCATGTGTCCGTGTGTCCGTGTGTCCGTGTGCCCGTGAGGCCTGTGTGCACGCGTCCGTGCGCCCGTGTGTCCTTGTGTCCGTGTGTCCGTGTGACCGTGTGTCCTTGTGCCCGTGTGTGCGTGTATCCGTGTGCCCGTGTGTCGGATGTCCGTGTGTCCGTGTGTCCTTGTGTCCGTGTGTCCGTGTGTCCGTGTGTCCTTGTGTCCGTGTGTGCGTGTATCCGTGTCCGTGGATCCGTCGTCCGTGTATCCGTTGTCCGTGTGCCTGTGTCGGCGTGTATGCGTGTGTCCGTGTGTCAGTGTGTACGTGTGTCCGTGCTTCCGTGTGTTTGTGTGTCCCTGGGCCCGTGTGTCCGGTTGTCCGTGTGTCTGTGTGTCCGTGTGCCCGTGTGTCCGTGTGTCCTTGAGCCCGTGGGTCCGTGTGTTCGCGTATCCGTGTGTTCGTGTGTCCGTGTGTCCGTGATTCCGTGTGCCCGTGTGAGCATGCGTCCGTGCGTCCGTGTGTCCATGTATCCGTGTGTCCGTGTGTTAGTGTGCCCGTGTGTCCGTGTGCGTGTGCCCGTGTCTCCGTGTGTCCGTGTGTCCGTGGGCCCGTGCGTCCGGGTGCCCGTGTGCCCGTGTGTCCGTGTGTCCGTTTGTTCGTGTGCATGGGTGCCCGTGCGCCCGTGTGTCCGTGTATACGTGTGCCGTGTGTTAGTGTGCCCGTATGTCCGTGTGCGTGTGCCCGTGCCTCCGTGTGTCCGTGTGTCCGTGGGCCCGTGCGTCCACGTGCCCGTGTGCCCGTGTGTCCGTTTGTTCGTGTGCCTGGGTGCCCGTGCGCCCGTGTGTCCGTGTGTTCGTGTGTCCGTGTGTCCGTGTGTCCGTGTGTCCGTGTGTGCGTGTGTCGGTGTGTCCGTGTGCCCGTGTGAGCATGCGTCCGTGCGTCCGTGTGTCCGTGTATCCGTGTGTCCGTGTACCCTGTGTCGGTGTGTCCGTGTGTCCGTGTGTCCTTGTGTCCGTGTGTCCTTGTGTCCGTGTGTCCGTGAGTCCGTGTGTCCGTGTGTCCGTCGTTCGTGTTTCCGTGTGTGCGTGTGTTCGTGTGTCCGTGTGTGCGTGTGTTCGTGCCTTCGTGTATCCGTGTGTCCGTGGGTCCGTGTGACCGTGTGTCGGTGTGTCCGTATGTCCGCGTGTCCGTGTGTCCTTGTGTACGTGTCTGTCTGTTCGTATGTCCGTCATCCGTGTGTCCGTGTGTACGTGTACGTGTGTCCGTGTGGCCGCGTGTCCATGTGTACGTGTGTCCGTGTGCCCGTGTGTCCGTGTGTTCAGTGTGTCCGTGTGTCCGTGTGTCCGTATGCCCGTGTGTCCGTGTGCTCGTGTGTCCGTGTATCCGTGTATCCGTGTGTCCGTGTGTCCGTGTGTCGTGCGTCCGTGTGTCCGTGTGTCTGTGTCCGTGTCCCCGTGGGTCCATGTGTACGTGTGCCCGTGTGTCCGTGTGTTCGTGTGTTCATGTGTCCGTGTGTTCGTATGTCCGTGTGTCCGTGTGTCCGTGTGTCCGTGTCCGTGTGTCCGTGTGCCCGTGAGCCCGTGTGTCACGCGTCCGTGCGTCCGTGTGTCCGTGTAACCGTGTGTCCGTGTGTCCGCGAGCCCGTGTCTGCACGCGTCCGTGCGTCCGTGTGTCCGTGCATCCGTGTGTCCGTGTGTCCGTGTGTCCGTGTGTCCTTGTGTCCGTGTGTCCGTGTGACCGTGTGTCCTTCTGCCCGTGTGTGCGTGTATCCGTGTGTCCGTGTCCGTTGTCC
Organism: Vesta saturnalis; assembly: GCA_036346205.1. Taxonomy (NCBI): domain Eukaryota; kingdom Metazoa; phylum Arthropoda; class Insecta; order Coleoptera; family Lampyridae; genus Vesta; species Vesta saturnalis. Next base: position 9,658,825 of record JARFJB010002353.1, read on the forward strand.
GTGTGTCCGTGTGTCCGTGTGTCCGCGTGTCCTTGTGTCCGTGTGTCGTGTATCCGTCGTCCGTGTGTCTGTGTCGGCGTGTATACGTGTGTCGGCGTGTATACGTGTGTCCGTGTGTCCGTGTGTACGTGTGTCCGTGCGTCCGCGTGTCCGTGTGTGGTGTGTCCGTATGTGCGTGTGTCCGTGCTTCCGTGTGTCCGTGTGTCCCTGGGCCCGTGTGTCCGGTTGTCCGTGTGTCTGTGTCCGTGTGCTCGTGTGTCCGTGTGTCCTTGAGCCCGTGTGTCCGTGTGTTCGCGTATCCGTGTGTTCGTGTGTACGTGTGTCCGTGATTCCGTGTGCCCTTGTGAGCATGCGTCCGTGCGTCCGTGTGTCCGTGTATCCGTGTATCCGTGTGTTAGTGTGCCCTTGTGTCCGTGTGCGTGTGCCCGTGCCTCCGTGTGTCCGTGTGTCCGTGGGCCCGTGTGTCCGCGTGTCCGTGTGCCCGTGTCCGTGTGTCCGTGTGTTCGTGTGCCCGTGTGCCCGTGCGCCCGTGTGTCTGTGTGTTCGTGTGTCCGCGTGTCCTTGTGTCCGTGTGTGCGTGTATCCGTCGTCCGTGTGTCTGTGTCGGCGTGTATACGTGTGTCGGCGTGTATACGTGTGTCCGTGTGTCCGTGTGTACGTGTGTCCGTGCGTCCGCGTGTCCGTGTGTGGTGTGTCCGTATGTGCGTGTGTCCGTGCTTCCGTGTGTCCGTGTGTCCCTGGGCCCTGTGTCCGGTTGTCCGTGTGTCTGTGTGTCCGTGTGCTCGTGTGTCCGTGTGTCCTTGAGCCCGTGTGTCCGTGTGTTCGCGTATCCGTGTGTTCGTGTGTACGTGTGTCCGTGATTCCGTGTGCCCTTGTGAGCATGCGTCCGTGCGTCCGTGTGTCCGTGTATCCGTGTATCCGTGTGTTAGTGTGCCCTTGTGTCCGTGTGCGTGTGCCCGTGCCTCCGTGTGTCCGTGTGTCCGTGTGCCCGTGTGTCCGTGTGTCCGTGTGTTCGTGTGCCCGTGTGCCCGTGCGCCCGTGTGTCCGTGTGTTCGTGTGTCCGTGTGTCCGTGTGTCCGTGTGTCCGTGTGTCCGTGTGTGCGTGTGTCGGTGTGTCCGTGTGCCCGTGTGTGCATGCGTCCGTGCGTCCGTGTGTCGGTGTATCCGTGTGTCCGT